>CM056376.1:27913161-28108161 GCA_029718625.1 Synaphobranchus kaupii | reverse complement strand
CTCAATAAGGGGAAATGTAACGAGGCGAACGGGAACAGAGATTTAACGTTCCCTGGCGATATAAAAAGGCTCGCAGTCCAATGAATAAAACCAAGAGGGTAAACACCCGATCTCCCAAGAGAGAGAAACATTTTACAGGTGAGCCAACGAAGTACCGTCGTCCCATAACTTACTATCCACAGACTAACGCAAGCTAGAATATAAAACAACCGCCCTAGCCTCTGCCTAATGGAAAAAAAAGGTAACGAGGCGAAATGGAACAGAGAGCTAACGTTCCGAGGCTATTATTAAAAACACGCAGTCAAACACAAGCACGTCCACAGCATCGCCCAAGCTCCACATAAGGAGACAACACACCCGGAGAACGAAACAGAACAACAGTTCACAACAATCGTCTCGCAGGTAAAAAGGCGAACAGGACTGCTGTAACAAAGACCTACGCAAATATAATAGCACGAAGCCTCAATATAAATAAAACCCTGAATCACAACAACGGGGAACGTAGTCCACGAGAAGGAGACTAAACAGGAAAAAACCGTACCAAGCTACAAACTGGCTTACCGTAACCCGGAAATAAGTAGAAGCTAACACGCCAGGTCTCTCTATAAGAAAACCATTAACCGGCGAAAAGGAACAAAGAACAGTTACTCTACACTTCGACAAGCTAAGCAAACCAGCCGAAGCGAAACGCCAGATCTCCTATGAGACCACATGCACCGAGAGGCGAACAGAACACAGTTCCGACCATCGCCCAAATCTCCATACACGGAGGAAAACGCACACAGGCGAAACTCGAGCAGAGATTTTACAGTCCCAAACTTCTACGAGATAATCCACTAGTAAGCCAGCAAGAAATAAGCCCTATCTCACCAAGAGACGTTAAAAATGGGCGAGTAGCCAAAATGGTACGAGCACTCACAGCCAAACATACACCACAATACAAAACAATTAACAATTAATGTCGAAGCCCCGAACGTAGAAAACGGTAGGTTTATATACCCCTCTCCAGGTGACAAGCAACAGGTGTAAACGCTTAACAAAAGATCCGACAACTCAGCAGGGCGGAGCAAGCATCTACCAAAAGGGCAGCGCCCTCGCGTGGCCACCAAAGAGAACGACCGCAAGGGGAAACAGGGTCAAAACCATGACACAACCAGGCTCTGGCAGGGGCGTCGTTAGGCCGATCTTTTTGAGCCTAGCCCCGAATATTTTTGGTCCGTAAAAGGTTTGTGTTGCTCTGCCCAGGAGCTGATTTTAATGTACTGTAGCAGAGCGGAACTTTAGTTGTACATTCAATTGTTATTGGGGACGCATTAAAGCGCTACACAAACACTGTACTGAGGCTATAGCATAATCATGGAAAGTAAAAAATAGAGTCTTCTTGGCTTTTTTCAGAGGAGAAGAAAAGGTAACGAAGAAATAGGCCAACAATTTAAATTGCAACTAAAAAGCGATTATGCAGAAAGAGGTAGTTTTTCCCCATATGGCAGATAGCGTGAATGCATTAATATTAGCAAGCTAGCACAGCTAAACGTAAATTCTGGTTATCTTTACTCATCCTCTTTCTGATGGACAGGTTGTTCACTATCTTTCTACACACATACCTCCCTGACACACTTGGAAGTTGGAACTATTAATATTATATTCCCTCAAAAGATGGCGTGGGGAGCTTAATGATAGAAATTATTAGAAATTAAGATTATTGGCTTGAACCATGATCAAAAGACTGTTGGAAGGCCCTCCTACTACACAAATGTTTGCATCTGTTGCAAACTAGGATAATGTTGTGGTGTTTGTCAGTTTTGACTCTTGTTTGTGGTATTCATATTATAGTATTGCCACTATTATTCAATCCCTCCATGATTTTGCGCAAAATCAACAAAATTCTGCGAAAGTTGCAAGAACTTGCATTTTTTTCCAATCACCGCAACTTTCCCGTGAAAAATTGTCAAATGTTTGTATTACGACCCCGGCTCGAATGGGGCCACAACACAAATGATTTCAAACACAAATGGGCAACTTCAAAATGTTTTTATTAAAATATCTCCTTCGTTGTAGCGAGTCTCATAAAGCAGGGTCAGTTTCCTCATCATTACTGAGCGTAAAAATTATGTTGAAAAAGCGCGTTTGGGGTCTCCGTGTTTACACATAGGCTAGGCTACGGGTATCCCACGAGCACAAATGGAATTACTCCACGTTAACTGTGATTTTCAGGTCCAAAAAAATATCACATTTCAATTTACAAATAAAACAAAACATTTTTGTTATATTGAGCCTTTTTTGTATGGTTACTCAGAAAAGCCAGTGGCAGTGCAGATGAGTTGCAGCCAGCAGAGCCAGGATTAATTATGGAAAAAGGTAAAGTGTGTGTGTGTGTGTGAGAGAGAGAGAGATGTTATTTTGATGAGATTAACATTTTAATTATGGCCTTATAATCACTATTGTTGATACCAAAACACTAGTGCTCATATCTGTATCATGGAAATAATTTGCAATTAGACAGACCAACAGTATGTTGTACCTTACAAAAATGACTCACTGGGTCATCCTACTCATTGTTATGTTATAACATGTTAGAGATGGAAAAGTCGATCAACAAGAGAGGACATGAAAAAAATGAGACAAAAAAGACAGAAATAGAGGAAAGACCAGAATGCCCCCGGACCCCCTTACAAAGTCTGAGGAAAGCCCCGGATGTATTGGGCTAAGCCCCGGATGTATTGGGCTAAGCCCCGGATGTATTGGGCTAAGCCCTGGATGTATTGGGCTAAGCCCCGGATGTATTGGGCTAAGCCCCATATGTATTGGGCTAAGCCCCGGATGTATTGGGCTAAGTCCCGGATGTATTGGGCTAAGCCCCGGATGTTTTCAGGTCCTAGAAACGCCCCAGGGCTCTGGTCTAACATAAATATGTCATTCTGCTTCAAAAGTAAAATTTTGAACTTATTTTTCCCAAAATTAATCACTGGATATCAAATCAGAAGATGGTCAAAGAAAGAAAGAAATGGGGAACAGACTCCTCCTTTCTTAGGCAGAAAATAATTTAAAAATATTTAATTAAGTTAAGTTTGTTCTAAAAAGCCTTTTTTGATTGGACATACCCAGTGGCGATTTTAGCATGACATTTCTGGAGGGGCAGTTTTGTATGACGTCACCATGAAAAAAATAAAGATAGCCAATTAGCCTATGCTATGGGCTGCGCTGTAGGCCTAAGTGCCAGGAAGCAGAAAGATTTCAAAACTGAATACAATGTATCGCTTCAGCACAACACAGAACCCTACATTGAGGTTGCCTATACTGCAGCAAAGTAATAGGATGAGACAGACACGTTTCTTCAATAACTTGCATGCTTTATCAAAACCGTAAATACAAGCATATGACACGCTATTAACTTGTAGGAAAGTGAAATCAAGTTAGATCAAGTTTATCCAAAACTAATGCAATTGTAGCCTAGCTAAAATACAAAAAATGCAAAGCATGCCAACGGCATATTATAATAACGAGAATTATCAGATAAATGTCAAATAAATATGCAAACATTTAATACAAACATTTGGTATTGCTTTAGCTATGTTAAGACATGCCTTAAAGAAACTTCAAAAAGGTAAACATAGGTGTCAACCTCTGGAAAGACCTGCCCTTATTTTCACAACTGCAAAACTATAAATTCACCAAAAACCTTATAAAACATTATCTATTATTAAATCTAAATCTTACTATTAAAATCACTAGCCACCAGTTATTTGTCTGATTCAAGTTTATTTAATATCCATCCATCATGTATTTAGCTTTTCACATAATAACAAGTGTGTAACAAATTCAGCAAGGTGCTTCATTGTCATAAAGTGTATATTTTTAGATCATAACTTACAGTCCTGATGCGCTACTTGCTTTTCCCACGGCCTCAGAAATCGAGAGAATATCAGAGAGAGGGAGAAAGAAAGTGTGATTGCAGCGATTAAATTAATTATTTTGGAAAACGTTTTTAAAAAATGTGTTAGACTAGATTTCCTGTATCATAACCTTATATGCCTGTATACCTTCGAAAAGTTGGAAAAACCGTATTTTATATGGGCAAACTTGACACCATATACAAAATAAAATCAAACTAATGGAAAACTTTAGCTGGCTAGCATTAGCTACACACACACTGAATTGGCTTTGTTTATGTTTATTTCCTGGTCACGTCAGCCCACGTTAACGACGTTAACTTAACGTTTATTATTTTTTCGCCATCTGTTGCTAGGCAGAATTAGTAGGGGCAAAAACATTTCTGCCCCTCCGCCCAATATAATTTGCGGCAGGTTTTCCCTGCTTACGCAGATCACGCTCACGTTGTTTCCTTAGCAACGGTGGGGCAGAGTGCTCCGCTGCCCCACAGCAGAGACATAGGACAGGGAGCGCAGTCCGCAGCATGAGCACACACATACACACAAAGGAAACTACTCAAAAACAGCACTATAAGGAGTGTGAGTCAGGTTTATTATATTTATACACGCCAATTTCACGATTGAATCACTGTTTTGTATTAAATATAAAATACATTTTGCCACAACGTTCAGATGTTACAAGTATCTTGCACAACAGCGCCACGTCTGGTGGGGCACTACCCCACCTGTCCCTAATGTAAAAACGCCACTGGACATACCTATAAAAATAAAACCTGTCAAGTAGCAGAGATTACTACCCACATGCACTGGCTTTTTGAAACAAAACCTCTAATAACGTGCAGAGTAGTGTCAGTGTAGGATGTTGGGCATTAAATCAGGTGTACAAGTGAGCAGGTTACAGTTTGGACAGAGATACTGTACATATTGCAAAAGCAAGTTTTACGGTTTCCTTTATCAGCTACACTGAGTTAATTTAATTTTACAGTAACTAATGTTGTAATGTAACTGTAATGATGTAATGTAACTGTAATGATGTAATGTTTTTTTTCTTTTGCAATACTGTGCTATCATTCAATCAACAACTTGTTCAACTTGTTTACTTACAGTGACGGACAAGGAAAATCCATAATATGTTTATAACCATGTTATTTATGGCTATTAAGGTATGTATTGAGCACCAGTAAAGCACAAGGAATAAATTCCATTGCAATCTCGTTCAACTTCAGTCTATCTATGGCTGTGTCCGAACACAACCCCTGTTCCCTGTCCACGCAGACCCCTGTCTGCTATGTGCCCTGTCCCCTCACTTTGCAAGCAGTGTGCAAAATAAATCCTGCAAAACTCTTTCCAAACTAGTGAGAAAGTAGTTTGTAATATTTATTTATTTATTTTTTATTGAGAATATCAATCAGTTAACATATGATGATTGTTACAAAGTGTAGATTATGAATGAATATAGAATTAACACAAATAAAAAAGAGTAGTTTGTAATATGAACCTATCTTGTACCATAGATATGCATATACGCTCTATGTCTTTTAAGTTTTTACTTCCGGGTTACTTACTGAAATTGTAGGATGAGTGCACAGTTTTGCAGATGAGTGTGCTCCTGAATTCCCTCAATAAAACCCTGGAAATAAGGGGTTCATCCTGGTATTTTAAGTGCCCCCATTTGGGAGAAAAAGTCACCCACTCAAAGGCTTTTTGACGAAGTGAACTCAAATATTAATTTTGATTAATTCTGACTGACTTTGATTAATTCTGACTGATACTTACTTCAGCACGACCCCGCTCTAGAAGCCACTCCCATCCATAATGATAAGCATCTCTCTCTGGGTCCTGCTGAATACTTCTCCACCAACACTATACCTATTAGGGTCACTCTAAACCGTGCCACCTATAGATCCAGATATTCTACTAATTTTACAATAAGAGCTAACTTAGTTTCCATTCCACCCACTCCAACAACAAAATCAGGAATATTTTCAACTCAACATCAACTACACCCTTCAACTGTATCTACTGCTGAATCCATCTCCAACATTGCTGCTGTGTTTAGTCTACTTATTGTGAGGTCCCTTGTGAACAAGTCTTTTTTATGCCAAGATTTTATTATGACTAATAATATAGATTTCTTATTCATCACTGAGTCTTGGTTAAGACCTGGATACTCTGTTCCACTAACTCAGGCATGTCCCCCTAACTACTCCTGTTTTAATCAACCCAGGCTGTCTGGCTGTGGAGGTGGGGTAGCTGTCATTTTTAATAACAACTACAAATGCTCCCCTGTGTCTCTAAATACTTTCTTCTTTTGAATCTCTGGGTTTTCTTTTAAATGCCCAGCATCCAATACTATGTGTTTTAATCTATAGGCTGCCTAAGGCTAACACTGGTTTTATTCAAGAATTTTCTGAACTTCTTTCATTTATTATGGCCAAATTTTATAGAGTTCTTATCCTTGGTGATTTTAACATACACGTTTGTTGCCCCTCCATGTCTTGCTTTACTGCTGATTTTATTAACCTCTTTGAGTCTTTTAATCTTGAAGAATGTGTTAAATACTTATAATAAGGGACATACTCTTGACCTTGTGCTGTCTTATAGTGTTCCTCTAAATAATATTGAATTGCTAGATTTTAATGTCTCTGATCACAAAGCTGTGATTCTTCCATACATTGCTCCTGTATCCTGTTCATAAGCCATCTACCTGTATCCGCTCTCTGTCTTTTAATTCCAAGTCAGCTAGCAGTTTTTGCAATAGGTTCCATATTACACCTGTGACAAGAAATCTCTTCATCTGTACTGAACCCTCCACCAGTATGCCTCACTTTAAGCAAATTACTATGTTAGACTTAGAGGAGTTAATCTTTCATTTAAATTCATCCACCTGTCGATTAAACATCATCCCCACCAGATTTCTGAAAGAGGTACTTCAGACAGTCGGCCCACAAATTCTCTCTATTATCAACTGCTCATTGTCTACTGGCTCTTTCCCATCCAGTTTTAAAATTGCAATAGTTCGACCTTTCCTGAAAAAACCTACACTTGACCCTCATGTTTTCAACAATTTTAGACCAATTTCAAACTTACCTTTTTTTATCAAACATTTTAGAAAAGTTTGATGGCTCTCAAATAATCACACATATGAACAACTGTAGTATTTTTGAGTAATATCAATCAGGATTCCGTGCCCAGCATAGCACAGAAACAGCTCTTATTAAGGTTACCGCTGACTCTAGGGCCTGTTCAATTTTAATGCTGCTCGATTTGAGTTCCGCATTTGATACAGTCGACCATGGTATACTTTTAAATCGCCTGGAAAACTGTTGGCATTAAGGACACTGCTCTTGCCTGGTTTCGCTACTACCTCTCTGACAGATCTTTCTCTGGGACAGTTCTCCTCATCCCCAGCCCCCCTCTCATGTGGTGTTCCCCAGGGGTCAATTATTGGTCCTATATTATTTTCTATTTATATGGAGTTTATATGCTTAGGTCAGAACATCCGTAACTATAATATTAATTTCCACTGTTATGCGGACGATACCAAACTTTATGTTCCGCTTACTGGTAGTGACACAGACAAATTCTCTCATGTTATGGCTTGTCTCTCTGATATCTCTGAAATGCTGGATGTCACAAAACTTCCCCCGGCTCAATGAATCCAAATTTGAGGTCCTTTTATTCGGACCCCCTAACCTGACCGATAACTTGAAAAAGAATCTTAGGAACCTGTCCTCCAATATTAAGCACTCCGCCCGCAATTTGGGTGTGATCTTTGACTCTGAGCTTCGTTTTGACATACAAACACCAAGGTAGTACAATGCTTTCTCCAAATTACGAACATTGCAAAAGTAATTTTTTTATCTCAAGCGGACCTTGAAAAAGTCATCCATGCATTAATTTCGTCATGACTGGATTATTGTAATTCCCTGTATTCGGGGCTCCAAAACTCGGCTGCCAGACTTTTAACTAATTCCAAGAGACGAGACCATATCACTCCCATCCTTGCAGCACTACACTGGCTACCTATTAGGTATAGAATTGATATTAAACTTTTAAAACACATCCCGCTATCGCCCTCCATTGACTTGATGTGCCGGTGCCATTTTGTCATTTCGATCTGTTAGCTAACAGCATAAAAATGCCTAAAAGTTGTTGTTTGGTGGGATGCACTACAAACAAGGTAAAAAACGCAGAATTGTGGTTTTATAAGATTCCAAACCGCAAAACGGAACCCATAAGATGAGAAAAGTGGATCCAAGCAATAAGACGTGAGGTGTCGGCAGGAAAAAAGGGAAAAGTGTGGGACCCTGAAACTCCACATGCTTATGTGTGCAGCAGGCATTTTTTTCGCAGGTAGCCTAAGTCAAATAAGTTATCCAATTGTCAATTTATGGCTAACTATATTGCTGTAAGAAACGCTAAAACATTTTGACCATATGCAAATTGTTTGTAGTGGAATGTGGATAAATCGGAGTGCTATAACGTTACAGTATTATATTTGCAAGTGCAAAATATTATCATCCACTAACAAAAAAGTTGTGGGCATCCAAAGAACGATAATCTTTCATCATTGTATGCGTGTAGATTCCAAACAAACGGTGAGACAAAGAAAAAGCAATCAGCTTTCAATGGATAGGCTACTCTTCTCACAAAAAAAAAAACCGTGCAGGTTGAAACTGTTCAAGTAGGCTAAGCTAGCAAAATAAAAGTAACATTAGCCTATTAGGCTACTAATAACAACAATAATTATTATAATAGTAGTAGCATATGCTAAAACTTTACTGGTAAAGTTGGGCAGCAGTGTAGTATAATGGTTAAGGAACTGGCCTTTTAACCGAAAGGTTGCAGGTTCGATTCCCAGGTAGGACACTGCTGTTGTACCCTTGAGCAAGGTACTTAACCTGAATCGCTTCAGTATATATCCAGCTGTATAAATTGATAATATGTTAAAAGAAATGCTAAAACAAAAGTTGTGTAAGTTGCTCTGGATAAGAGCGTCTGCTAAATGTAATGTAATGTAGTTAGACTTGGGTGTTTTGATCTTAGATTAAACCATTATCTTACCTCTGTAAGAGGGAGGCAAATGGTTTGGAGGTCCAAATGCAACTAAAGGGATTCTTTAAATGTCCAACTAAGAACATCAATGAGGCGGACCGAATCCGCAAATAAGGGAGAAAAAACAGCTCCTACTCTCAAAGCTGGAGAGCAATACAGAGGAGACTGAAAAGGGGAGAAATAATAGCGACCCGAAAATAATCTGGCGGGCGAGACTCGTAGGCTCGAGAAAATAAAAATAAAGGAAAATGCCTCTCACTCTCGATAGAGAGAAAACAAGGAAATAAAGAGAGGTACTGAGAAACGGAAAAGAAAGCTGTCTCAAAGAGACCAGAACGGTAGCAGGAGCGAGAGACAGAAAATGCAAAGGAAATGTGTATCCTATATGTGTCTAACGCACAAAAGGGCAAGTCCCTCGTAACTCCAAAGCAGGGCAATGAAGGAAAGAGGTCTCCTTAGGGTGCCTACCTATACCTTACTGGCTTAGTGTCAAAATGAGCAAATAACAACCAAGCACTGGAAGAAGGAAATCCTAGGCTTAAATATGCAGGAAATCCAACACAGGTGCACTCACTAAGTGCCGGAAAGAACGGAAACCCCGGCGTGGAACACAGAAAAATCCGATAGATTGCCCTGTCGAAAAGAAAAGAACAAACGACCGTAGAACAAAGGAAAGACAGGCGCAAACCATGACAACCTGCATGACAAGTAGTTGTAAATATTAAAGTAGTTATGTAACTTCTAGCCATTCCATGGGATCATTTCTCCAAGACGTGCAAGGAAAGGAGAAGGGACATAGAGGGAGTCCAACAATGTTGCGTTTCTCAATATACCTTTTCCTCTCTGGTATACACAGAGTACCAAAATAGTCCTTTGACATGCTGAAATGTGGTGTTCTTCACACTGACCTGAAATGAAATGTTCTAGATCAGTGGTTCTTAGCTAGCTACCAGCGTTTTTCCGTTGGTGACACTTTTTCACACTGATTGTTTTCCCCCACGGTGGGCATGGTTTCCAGAGTATGACGCGACGCGCTCTGTCTCTATGTCCGTGGTTTTACAGCTAAATTGGCCTACTTTCAAAGTGCAGTCACGGGTAAAAATTAAAAGTAGCAAAGCACGCACTTATTTTAAAAAGTAAAAATATGATGATTTCTATTTAAAATACATTGGCTTTGGTTAAAAATATATTTTGGGCTAGTTTTGAGTCGCCATTTTGGCTGAAAGTCTTGGCAACCCTGCGCTCCACTCTTGTGCTGCCTTGTGACGCGTTGTTTTTGTTGTATTTGAAGGAAAAATTCAGCTGCGCCTCATTTAAAAAATAAAAAAAAGCTTCACGTAATATTTATGCAACCAAAATGTTTGTGTACTTCGAGTGTGTTCCCGAATGTACTTAGGGAAACCCCGGAAGTAAGTGTGTCATGTGCTTTGTCAAGACATGTGCTTTGTCTTATCTGTTCTGTAGTTGCTTCGATGACCTTTCTGTATGCACTTATTGTATGTCGCTTTGGATAAAAGCATCTGCAATGTAATGTAATGTAATGGGAGTGGGGGATTTTCTGGGAACCGGGATGGGAGGGGTTATTTTGTGATTCAGCCACCATGTTTGGAAATGTGACGAATCTTAACTTGGCGCTTGACTAATAGTCCAGTATTATACACAATTATTGTCCAAAAGAGCTCCAACACCTTCAACGTCCCAGTAAAACCACTGATACTTTATGAGTAATTTCTTATTTCTGAAACACACTTGTAACACTTTGTTTCCTGCATAAACCGCATGTGAAAAAGTGGATCACGAGAACATGCCATTATGTTGTGTAATTTGCATGAGGATCTTCTGTGATGATTATGTGTTCACCTCTCATTGTTATATGGTTATTGTATTTTTAACTGTGGACATCATGTGAAAGTTTTGTCATTTCTTGTGGTGTAAATTATAAAATGGCAGAGTAAAGTCAATTAATTATCTATGTCAATAAAAAAAATGTTTGTATAGTGCTTTTCACAGAGATGCTCCCCACAAAGACTCTTCATTTATAATCATCAAGTATACAGGAAGGAATTTACTTTAACCACTTAGTTTGTGATTAAAAAAACAAAACAATTTCCACTCTGAATTTGAAATATTGTTTAATTATTGACTTAAAATCACATTTATAACCTGTAATTGTTTAACCCATATTGGTTGAAACAAGACTTTCATAATGAACCAAACTTTTTATTTCCCTAATATCATTTAGTCTCAATTTTCAGGAATGTCCACAGAAGTATTGTTTTTAGGGATCATTCCCTACTCTGCCAGTAATAAAGGAGCATTACATTTCTCATTTAACGTGTGGTGTCCTTTCTGCACTTCCACATCTTGTGGGAATACTTTATTATCCTTAAAAAAGATGCAGTGTTCATTCACTCAAATTCCCTCAATGACTGAAATAAACTATGAATTACATTTGGCCCTAAAATTATGATAATTTAATGTACTTGATTCATGTTAATGAAATCCTTTCATTTTTTACTAATCGAATTCTTGTTCTCCATCACCATTTATTGCCAACAACTAGCCATCCATGCCATACAACCTCCCTTGCTTTGACTGCACTTGGCAAATGACTTAAGATTTTAATAAAGTTTGACGCTCATGTCAAGTTTTATGATTATAACACACAATGGGCCCTATCTTACACCAGGCGCAAAGCGGCGCTAACCCAAACGCAAGTGTCTTTGCTATCTTACACCCGGCGCATGGTTCATAATAACGCCTTGCGTTCACGTCCTTTAACTACCATGTATTCTTGCGCCCATTACAAGTGAACTGGGCATGTTGGTCTTAAGACGAGGAGTGGCCAGGATTCTTTCTGGCGTATTGCTATCTTGAGCCAGCAGAAAGCGCTTGCGCTAGAACCACCACAAACCTGGTCTAAAGTCATGTCGCAGTTGTTTACATGTTATTTTAACGGCGCATATAAGTGCGTCTACATAGGCGTGTGCACAACGCGCGTACCATCCTGTCTGTTACACACAGGGCGCGCACAAGCATGACTAAAATATCTAGATCACAATGCGAAATATTATTATTGTGTAGGCTATGTCAAAAATGCATAATAATAAAAGGTTCCATAGGTCCACATACCTTTCCCTCAGCGAAGGGAAACGCTGCCACATTACATTGCTCTCAGCCCACTCCATCAACATCCAGGCGATGTGCGATGGTACGGGACAATGGCTATCCGTTAAAAAGGAGCTGATAACACCTATATCAAGCCTAATGCGCGAATTGTCATTTACACCTAATGCGTGAATTGTCGTTCAATGGAAAACTCGCGCACTGCAATAGACGGACATTTGAGTTTTGAAAATGCGCTTCAGATGTCATTACAATACAGGTCTGTTTATCTAGGAATACAGCCTGTAAGTAAATAGAATGGTTTGTGACTGAAAAAAGTTTAAAACCTTGTCCAGTGAATATTGCTTTTATTGTTTTTCAAATAGCCTAGGCTACAGCGGATTCGCTATGCCTATGGTTAAAAAACGGAGATACGTAAATGTCACCATGTTAACTGAATTGTAACCTTAGTTATTCTTCGTCCTTCATAATTTTTAAATTACAGTGACAAGGTTTCCATACCCTCAGCTTATTAAAACCCCGTTGATTTCACCTGTTATTCCATAACTGAACAAAATATTTTAAAGAGAACTAAGCGTCTAATTAGAAACGAAAACAAATTTGCAGCACGTTACAATTAATTCACAATTAATTTAAATACCATTATTTGCATGTGCGCTTTAGAGGAGCAGGTCTGTTTCCCCTGCTGTAAATCGCACTTTTAACGGTCTTCCTGGGAAAGTGGATTGTTTTAAAGCATTACGATGCCAGTAAAACTGGTTGGTCACATTTCCATAAGCAGGACATTATAAAAGAAGGGAAAATATGCGTGAACCTATGGGTTGCCAACCTGACAGCTTTATTGTATTTGTTGTCATAATTAAGGTAAAATAACGTTATTTATTTTATTAATCAAAATGAGAATGCAGGTAATGAACTTCGAATGAAGCTTGAACATGAGTTAATTGCTTCATGGCATAATCAAACGAAATTCGTTAAACAAGCAGGCTAATTTGGCGTTTTCTAAGGTGAGACGGAAGCCATTGGTAGCTTATTCTCAGCTGTTGCAGGTGCCTTTAACTAAATTTAACCGCATATATTTTGTAGAATAACAGCACTGTCGGGAATTACCGGGAACTCATAATGGTTTGTCCGAATAATATTTATCATAGGCTACTATTGATCCATATAGCCTATTCCTTGATCGCACTAAACACGCACGAGCATGTCTGTTTCGCCATCATATAAGCAATCCGCCAAGGTGGAAAAGCAGGCTTTTAAAGGGAATGGGATATGACATTTTGATTGGTTTATTGCATGTCACGCCCAAGACACACCTATAATTAATGAAGAGACTAGGTTCAGCCCACTTGCATGCTGCGCCGTGCTTAGCGCCAAAAAAACACGCCGTTAAAATAGCAAAAGTGGACTTGGACACGCCCTAAATGGACTTTACACCATGCGCTTAGACCAAGCGCCAAGATCGCCAAGATAGGGCCCAATGTGTCCGGCAGTCTTTCATCTTTCCCTCTCAATCCTTTTCTTGCATTTCAAACATTTTCACAAATTTTTCCCCTCGTCTCTGCAGCTCAGTGTAAGGGGGCATGACGTGTGAGGTTTGAGGGACCAAACGCAGCAAGGGGATTCATTAAGCTTAGAAAAGCCACTGAGATGGAGAGACCCCGTATTTGAGGAAATATTAACGACAAACTCAAATAACCTAGTTCCCACTCTCAACTGGAGGGAAATACTAAGGGAGCTAGGAAAAAAGGGGCGTAACTGAAAAACGACCCGTATAACCGGGCAAACGTCACACGAGAGCAAAGAACCTCGAGCTCGGAAAACACATTGAGCTAACAAACACTGAATGCTCAAAAGTATACAAAACAGTGAACAATGAGGTGCTAACGTGGATTGAGAGAAGGAGCTGCCTCGGAGGTAACAAACAAAGGAACATAAATTAGAGCTAATCAAAGGGAGAATTCATTTTTCATTCTCGTCACTGGTGATTATTGATGTTGACTTTTTGTAGGTAATCCATTGTGTTTGATTTTGGGTGTCTCTTTTAAAATATAATCAGTACTCATACCCTCAATGTTATAATCTATAAAATCTGACTTCAACTTCGCTGCTTTTTGAAGAAATGTTTTTAAACAGGAAGTGTAGGCTACCACCATCTGAAAATGGGCTAAATTCTTAGTTTTACACAATCTATAGAGACTATTTTGTCATACTTGAATGAGCTACATGGTATTTTCTCTTATTGTTTCAAAATGGTAGTTAACCAACATAGGGACTGCCACAGTCATATCTGTACAAGTATAGCTCTGTAATTGAAATGGTAAACAAGCAGGCACTTTAAGGAAGCCAACCTGCATTTGCATATAGCAAAACCAACACAAATTATTGATCCTTTGTATCAGTGCAATGCCTACTAGCAAAGAAACCCACCTCCTGTAACTAGACTGCATTGACTGCTCTGCTAAATGACTGCACCTGCTAAATGACACTACATACAGGTTTAGTGCACCTGCTAAATGACTGCAACTGAAGTTTGACAGAAAGCAGACAGAGAGAGGATCGAGAGACAGAAAAGGCAGGTCTAGGCAAAGAAAGAAAAGGAAAAACCAGGAAGCGGCGAGCCAAGGAGGAAGAGTCCTAATAGCTACATGCACAAAGGCAAGTCCCGCATTACTCCAATAAAACTCATTGGAGCAAAGAGGTCTCCTACAGAGCTAACCATACCGGCTAAGGCAAACAAAGGCAAAACTAATACAAAACACAAAACAGTGCAAAATAATGCAAAATAATATAGAAGCCCAGAATGAAGGAAACGTGGGCTTAAATAGCTCCGAGGTAACCACGCACAGGTGTGATGCTGAGAGAAGCTCCACAATAAAGACGGGGCAGAGCAAACATCCACTAAAAGGGCAACGCCCTCGCGTGGCTACCAAGGAAAACGACCGCAAGGGAAGGACTCGTCAAAAACTATGACACTCAGTTAAACCCTTTCCTAGACTTTTTTTTTTGCATGTACTTGTCTACCAACAAGCAGACCACACCAACATAAGTCGCATAGCACTGTGGCTACCTAAACATCAGCCAATAATTACTACAACAGAATCTCACAGATACAAGCAGAATGGAGGTTGAGCGCTGCAAAAAAAAAAAGCCTGTCTTTAACAAGTGTTTTAGTCTTGTAATGAGACTTAAAAATCTCTCTCTCAAGTGAAATTCTTACCCCATTGGCAAATCTTGAAATAAGTCAAACTGTCTCACCCTCATTCAGGGGCGTGTTTACAGGTGGGCTGGGGTGGGCATTGCCCACCCAGAGATAAGCCTTGCCCACCCAGAGGAATCATCTGCCCATCCAATGAAAACTGAAAAAATCACCGTTATTTTATTTTATTTTATTATTTTTTTGGGGGTAAACATTCCTTTTTTTTTTTTCTTTCCCCCGCCCTGGGAGGTCCAAAACTTTACAGACATGGACAATATATATACATTAAACATATTCGCACACAGCCATATATTCTTTTTCTGTCACTTAATTACTTTTTACAAATACAAAATAAACACAACACATAAACAACTAAGACCAATCCTCCTGTGTTACAATTTTTTCCCACCTAGCCGTATGCTGGACAAGTTTGCCGGCATTCATGGCAATCATCCCCTCCATCCTACAATGATGCTTGACCCGGTTCTTGAATCTGTGCAATCTCAAATCCTCTATGTTTGATGCTTGAAATATGAATCTTTTGGCGAGTAGTATAATTATATTTTTTATTGTAGGACATTTATCATCCAAATCACCCAACATTATATCGTAAAGGTCCAAGTGACGCATGTCCTGAATATTGGATAGCCAGTGTTGTATCGCCATCCAAAAGGATGCAACGACAGGACAGTACCAAAACAAATGGAAGGAGGATTCAACCTCCTCTTTGCAGAATCTGCATAGGTCAGATTGCTCCAATCCCCATATTTTTAACATTTTTCTGGTGGGTAAAAATGTATATAATAATTTGTAATGAAAAAATCTTGTAAATGTATCTAGTGTAGTTTTATATATTAAATTAAAAACATGTTTCCATAGGATAGGTGTATCCACATAATCTTCCCAACTCTTATGAAAGCAATATGGAAGAGCTATTAAATCGATAGAAGCTTCAGGTTGAATTCCTGTTTTGTGTGCTCATTTCAGTCGCCGCTTTCTGGTCTGTCCTTTGTTTGTCGTTTTTGCCTAGATCGTTTGCCATTTTCTGTCTCTTTCTCCTCTCTCTATCTGCTGTCTTTCGTGATAGCAACAGGAGTTTGTTTATTAAGAGACAGAGGGCCCTATCTTACACCCGGCGCAAAGCGGCGCTAACGCAAACGCAAGTGTCTTTGCTATCTTACACCCGGCGCTAGGTCCATAATAACGCCTAACGCTTACACCGTCAAACTAGCATGTTTGACGGCGTAACTCTTGCGCCATCATTAGTGAACTGGGCGTGTTGGTCTTAAGATGAGGAGTGGCCAGGATTCTTTTTGGCGTATTGCTATCTTGAGCCAGCAGAAAGCGCTTGCGCTAGAACCACCACAAACCTGGTCTAAAGTCATGTCGCAGTTGTTTACATGCTATTTTAACGGCGCATATAAGTGCGTCTACATAGGCGTGTGCACAACGCGCATACCCTCCTGTCTGTTACACACAGGGGCGTGCACAGGCATGACTAAAATATCTAGATCACAATGTGAAATATTATTATTGTGTAGGCTATATCAAAAATGCATAATAATAAAAGGTTCCATAGGTCCACATACCTTTCCCTCAGCGAAGGGAAACAATGCCACATTACATTGCTCTCAGCCCACTCCATCAACATCCAGGCGATGTGCGATGGTACGGGACAATGGCTATCCATTAAAAAGGAGCTGATAACACCTATAGCTATCAAGCCTAATGCGGGAATTGTCTTTGCACCTAATGCGTGAATTGTTATTCAATGGAAAACTCGCGCACGGCAATAGACGGACATTTAAGTTCTGAAAATGCGCTTCAGATGTCATTACAATACAGCTCTGTTTATCTATGAATACAGCCTGTAAGTAAATAGAATGGTTTGTGACTGAAAAAAGTTCAAAACCTTGTCCAGTGAATATTGCATTTATTGTTTTTCAAATAGCCTAGGCTACAGCGAATTCGCTGTGCATAAGGTTTTTTTCGATAGCCTATGGTTAAAAAACGGAGATGTCACCATGTTAACTAAATTGTAACCTTAGCTATTCTTCGTCCTTCATATTTTTTTAAATTACAGTGACCAGGTTTCCATACTCTCACCGTTTAAAACCCAGCTGATTTCACCCATTATTCATTAACTGAACAAAACGATTTTAAAGAGAACTAAGCGTCTAATTAGAAACTAAAACAAATTTGCAGCACGATTACACAATTAATTCACAATTAATTTTAATGCCATTCTCTGCACGTGAGCTGCATGTTCTGTTTCCCCTGCTGTAAGTCGCACGTTTAACGGTCTTCCTGGGAAAGTGGATTGTTTTAAAGGATTACGCTACGAGTAAAACAGGTTGGTCACATTTCCATAAACAGGACATTATTAAACAAGGGGAAATATGCGTGAACTTATGGGTTGCGAACCTGACAGCTTTATTGTATGGCTATTTAGTGTCATCATTAAGGCAAAATAACGGTATGTATGTTATTAATCAATATTAGCCTACTATGCAGGTAGCCTAATGAACTTTGGATGAAGCTTGAACTTCGAGAACTCCATGAGAACAGCCTCTTGGAATTGATGTTTGACACTTTCATTGCATAATCAAACGAAATTCGCTGAACAAGCAGGCTAATTTGGCGTTTTCTAAGGTGAGACTGAAGCCATTGATAGCTTATTCTCAGCTGTTGCAGGTCCTTTTAACGAAATTTAACCGCACATTTTGTAAAATAACAGCCCTGTCTGGAATTACTGGGAACTCATAGGCTAATGGTTAGTCCGAATAATATTGATCATACTCCATTTAGCCTATTCCTTGATCACACTAAACACGCACGAGCATGTCTGTTTCGCCATCATAAGCAATCCGCCAAGGTGGAAAAGCAGGCTTTTAAAGGGAATGGGATATGACATTTTGATTGGTTTATTGAATGTCACGCTCAAGACACACCTATAATTAATGAAGCGACTAGGTTCAGCCCAGTTGCGCCATGCGCCGTGCTTAGCGCCAAAAAAACACGCCGTTAAAATAGAAAAAGTGGACTTGGACACGCCCTAAATGGACTTAGCGCCATGCGCTTAGACTAAGCGCCAAGATCGCCAAGATAGGGCCCAGGGTGTTTTATCATACTGACTTTAGGGCTCTATTTATTCTTAGAGGCAAGGCTAGTATTTTCTATTGAGCTTGCGTTAGTCAGATAACCGATAATTCCGGTGCAGCTGTCCTCTCACCCCTGTGTGCCTTTATCCGTGTATGGAGTTTGACGATTTTGTTAAGAACTTTAGTTCTGTTTCATCTGTCGATGCATATCTTGTACCTTTATCCTTATATGGAGTTTGACAATTCTGTTTGGAACTGTAGTTCTGTTTCGTCTGTCGGTGCATGACTTGTGTCTTTATCCGTATATGGAGTTTGACGATTTTGTTCGGAACTGTAGTTCTGTTTCGTCTGTCGGTGCATGTCTTCCTGTGGGGAGGATTGGGCGATGTTGTGGACATGTTTGCGTGTGACTGCGAGCCTCATTATAGCCTTGGAACTTTAATTATTGGTTCCCTCGCCTCGTTACATTTCCCTTTACTGAGCGGCTAGGGCGTGTGTTTTCTATTTAAGCTAGTCATTCTGCTAGTAAAGTTATGGGACTGCGGTGCTCCGTCGGCTCTCCTGTAAAATGTTTCTCCCTCCTGGGAGATCGGGAGTTTACCCCTTTATTTATGCATGTGACTGCGAGCTTATGAAACTAGCCACAGAACGGTATCTCTGTTCCTTCGCCTTCTCGTTACATTCCTCTTTACCAAGAGGCAGGGCTTTTATTCTCTATACTCGTGTTAGTCAGTTAGCCGATAATTCCGGTGCAGCTGTCCTTTCGTCCCTGTGTGCCTTTTATCCTTATATGGAGTTTGACGATTTTGTTCGGAACTGTAGTTCTGTTTCATCTGTCGGTGCATGTCTTCCTGTGGGGAAGATTGGGCGATGTTGTGGACATGTTTGCGTTTGACTACTAGTCTCTGAGAGTAGCCTTGGAACGTTAGATCCCGTTCTTTTCGCCTCCTGGTAATTCTAATTCGCATTAGTTTTCAGTGTTTGTTTGCTGTGTGTTTTGTTTGTGCCATTATGCTACTCGCCTGTTCTTATGCGTCTCGTTACCGAGACAGGGCGTTTGTTATTTCCGGCTCGTTCTCTAGTCACTTAGCTTGTAGAAGTTTGAGAGCCTAGTGCTTTGTTCTATTCGCTTGGCTTGGTTTTCTTAGTGAAAGACCTGGCGTTTGCGCTTCTACTTATTGGTGTGTCACAGTGAGCCGGGTAGTAGCTTTGGTACGTGTTCCCTGTCTTGTCTCCTCCCTTATCTGCGGGGTTTCCCGCCTTAGTGGCCTAAGGGCTTAAAGAATCCCCTTGCTGCGTTTGGCTCCTCCTACCTCACACGTCACGCCCCATTACACATAGCTTCCTTTAAAAAGATTGATGCGTTAGGCATTATTTCCTCAGTGATTAAAGGAAGGTGCAAGGGTTTTAACTGTAAAAATTGAAAAAGCTTACTTTTAAAAATTGGATGAAAAGTACATAATAATCTATGCAAGAACCAGTCAGGGTTCTGATATAAATTTTGAATCAGAGACACTTTTAAGGAAAGTTCCATTGCTTTAAAGGGCAACTTTTAGGTTAACATCAACAGTGAATTAATATGTGGGAAAATTATGTACACTTAGAATTACATCTATGGTTATTTTTGTAATGAAATCGGCCATGAGCACCTCAAATCTGGCAAATCGAACGGTGATGTGATCATTAGCCTATAGCCGATGAAATGTGCAGAAAGTGCAGAATACACAGTTCATGATCATGTAGCTATTGTTAAAATAGCTAAATACTATTACTGCACACAGTGCACACACCACCACTAAAAATGTGGACCACGGTAGACATCAACATCGGCTGCCTTTGTCATTGTAGTGAAGGTGTGCCAACAGGAGCCTGGAGAAAAAATAAACTATGCAATTCGCCAATATTGATTGCTTACATGGCAATAAGTAAAGACCAGCGACAGTGTGTCGCTCGACTCAAATTGCAGAACTTTCATAAACATTCTATTGTCGCGCTACATACACTGTGGTCGTTGTCGTTCGCAAAAAGTATAAATGCACTCCAGCGACAGTTTACACTCAGGGGACAATGGAGGAAGAAGCTTTAATAGACTAGCCTACATCTCATTATGTCTTCTGCTTTACCCCTTTTTTTGTCGGAGGCCTCTAAAGTTTATAAATGTCCATTTCGAGGGGACCGTAGCCTATTGTTTGAAATATTCACTGCGTCTTTCATACACTTGTAGGCTATGTGGGTTTTGAACAAGGTAGCAAATAAAACGTTTGTAATTATATTCCCCGCACATATATATATTATATTCCCCGGACTTCCTTAAAGTCATCCTTGCTGGCTGGCCATATAAGTTGGCTAGCTACCCTGATTGCCTAACTAACGTTAGCCAGATGCTCCAGCCAGAACCCTAACCGGACATTTCTACCCCTGGATCATTTTTTTTCGGTCCCAAAAATTAAGAAAATGTGAGGGGAATAGAGCCAAAGTGTTAGCGGTATGTTTGTACTGACTCAATACGGGGATGTTTATAAAAACAATAATTTATCCGTTACCGACTTCGTTGTCAACATAACAAAGAAAATATCGAAGTGTCGGAAATGCGGAAGTCTTGGGCTATTTATAACCGGCAGGAAACCTGAAACAGGTGCAAAGAATAATTGCCGGGCGAGATAGAAACACCGGGACGCAGGTGGAAAAAATCTGATAGAGCGTCCCGACGACGCCAAACACAAAACCAAACGGCGAAACAGCACAGGCTGCTAATAACCGTGACACTGTGTTAAAGTCCCCAACAATAATCAATTGATTACATACCTCAGCTCTGGTATTAATTTTATTATAGATAACTTCAAAGAAGAGGGAATCATCTGAGTTAGGAGCATACAAATTAGTGATGCAAAATTTTTTATCATCTATTGCCTCGGTGTGGGCTCCAGTGACTGCAGCAGAGTGGTGGAATGCCACATTATCCCACACAACAACGAAGGTAGGGGAGTTTCCTGCCCCTCTCTCCTCCGCTGGCACAAGTCGATTATGCAGGTCATCCAGAAAATAAATGAGCCTCTCTGTATTGTAGGGGCCAATGAGTGGTTTGTGTAACAGCAAACCATCATTGGACAGTGCTGCACACATTGTGATGTTAGCTTCTCTCTGGCTTGGGACATCCAATGTGATCTCTGTCCAATCACATTTCTTCCCCTGCGGCGTCTTTTTGCCAGGTTGAATCCAGCTTCATCCACAAAGATGAATGTATGTGCAGTTTGCCTGGCTTCAATCTCCATTACTCTCTGAAATACAGTAAATCCACAGTTTTACAGCACTTTACATTATGCATAGCTGTGTATGTACCCTGTTTGGTTATTGAACAGACATCTTACCTGGACATATTGATACCGGAGTTCTTTCACACGTTCACCAGGGTACAGCTTCATCCTTATGTTATGTTTCTCTAGGACTCTGGCAATTGTCGTTTGGCTGACCGTATTCACATTCCCAAAAGTGATATTGTCTGCCAGCACTCTGTACCGAATTTTATTGCATTGTTGCCAAGTACCATGTCAACAATATTCTGCCTCTCCCTCCTGTGGGAGGCAACCTTTGGATCCTACTGTAAAACACAAAACAATCAATGTTTCAAAATGTCAGTACATGTAAAAATTTAAACATACTGTATTGTACTGTAATATTTAGATCAATTATCATTGAAGGATGCACATCTCACCTGTTGTTTTGCCAGAAAATTCTTACGATTGATGCAACTGTTGAACGCTGCAGATTTGGTTGCACCCTTAAACTGGCCGCTCTCAAAGAGAGAGCATGGTTTACAACATGGTCAATAACTGTGGCCCTTATCTCATCAGAGCCCACCGCTCTTGGTCTTCCTCTCCTTTGTCCTCCACGCATTCTCCCTCTCCCTGCCACTCTTCTTTCCCCACCAACCTGTCTTCCTCAATCCATTTTTCCAAACAAAATAATTCCGAGGCCATTCCCTTTTGTCTGTTTGGTAACGAGACTAAAAAATAGGACACCTGGGTAGGCTTTCAGCTGAAATTGCAATCAGCTGTGGAAGCTTTGGAATGATTATTATTTAATTTTATTGTAAATATTCTGCTAAGATTTTCTATATATTTCAATATGGTTACTGCAGAAATGCACAAAATTTGCCATCATTCTGTTTTGAATGTGTTTTTAAGTTTTGAAAACAGTGCGTTGGAATTTGAAAAATGTGCTGCAAATATATAGTGTTTTGCAGGTGGTGGAGTATGAATGAGAAAAGAGTTCATGGATTTTGGAAAATGTGGTCATTGAATGCATTTTGTGTGAAAGCAAGGAAAAATGATTCACAGTTTGGTCCACATAGACTTCTGTTTCGCTGACTGTGTGAAGAGTTTTGACAATGTGACTTCAGTTTTGACCAATGCATGTTAGCAATTGGAAAAAAACTGTAATGTGTTCTTTACAAATTGAATGATGCTGTAAATACAGAGAACAAAATAAAATATACCAAGCTGATGATGAAAAAAAAAATCAGTATTTCTGTGAAAACAAAGCAAGGTCAAAAAGGCAAAACAAATAAATTACTGCACACTGCACTTTCAGTCCATTCTTTCTAGTCGATCAGGCCACAGGTCCTCATCAACATCACATCAGATATTTTCTCTTGCAATGCAACGAGGAAAAAATCTCCTGCAGTGGCGCATCCACCCTTGACAATCCCCGGCTGTGATTGCCAGACAGCCAGCATTCATTGCATCAAGGAGGGACATCTGGTCATGTGGATGGTGGTCATATACCTTCCATGAAGAGAAGAATTCCTCAATAGGATTGAGAAATGGTGAGTATGGGGGGAGAAATTGCATCATCACACATGAGTGGGTTGCAAACCATTGAGTGACCTGACCGGAGCGATGGAATGCAACATTGTCCCATACGATGACAAAGTGTGACATATCAAGCCTCACCTGCCCTCTCTCTTCTGGTTAATGTTTTTTTCCAACTTCCTGTTTCCGGTTTGGTGAGTGACTGAGCTGTGCTGTAGAAAAGTTTGGTGGTGATCGTATTGTGCTGGCAAATCTGCAAATCTGTGATTGTTCTTGAAAACAAAATAAAATATATTAGGCTACAAACTAACGTTAGGTAAGACAAATTTGCTGCTGAGCGGGCCGCTAAAGAGCCAGCAGTGTTAGATTAGGTTAGGTAAAGCTTCCAACGAATTTTGTATATCTTTTAATATAAGGGTAAGCTTCGTTTGACCCCTCAGTATCTCCCATTCCTCACTTGGTTTCTCCCTTCCTCGCCCTATTGGGCTATCTCTTGTCCGGTATGTGACATGTTTACCTATTTCTTCTTCGCCATTAGTGGGAACTTTACTTGAGATAAGTGTAAATTAAATGCTAGGTTGACTGAGAACATAGCCGATTTGGAATCTCGCATCCGTACCCTGCATGAAATTCGAGAAAGTGAAAAGTTCATAGAATCTTTCTCGGTTTCGGGTGCACCAGTTAGCCCATCCCCAACTAATGTTAGAACTCCGGTAATACCTCCGCAGCAAGGTAACGTCAGGTGGATTACAGTTCGAGAACGTAGTCGTAAACCCCCGGTGCTCCACCAAACACCAATTCGGGTTTTAAATAGGTTCTCTCCCCTGAGAAATGCACCTTCGGTAAAACCTGCTGAAAAAGCTATGATAATCGGTGATTCCATTCTACGAAACGTGGAAATTGCGATTCCAAAGACCGTAGTTCAGTGCATTGCTGGTGCTAGAGCGACCGACATAGAAGCAAATTTAAAAATGCTGGCTAAAGCTAATCGTAAATGTTCTTGCATTGTTATTCACGTTGGCGCAAATGATGTCCAGTTGAAGTAATCGGAGATAACAAAAAGTAATTTTAAATCGGTATGTGAAATAGCAAAAAAAAAAAAACAGTGTTATTTGCTCTGGCCCCATCCCTTCTAGGCGTGGTGACGAAACTTATTGCAGACTAACGTCACTAAATCGTTGGCTATCTGAGTGGTGTCCCTCTAATAATGTCGGCTATATAGATAATTGGCACACTTTTTGGGGGAGGCCTGATCTTTTAAAAAGAGATGGTGTTCACCCCACGTGGGAGGGTTCAGCTCTTATCTCTAATAATCTGGCCTACAGTCTTAGAAATTCAAGTCCCTGACTAATTAGAGCCAAGGCCAGGAAGCAGAACTACTTGTCTGCTTGTTCCCCAAAACCAAGAACTAGGGTTCACCCTTTAGAAATTGAAGCTGTGTCTGTCCCCCGAATACAAAACCATGTCAAATCTAAAAACCATGAAGTTTGTTTCAATAATCTTATTAAGATTAAAACAAAACGCAATCCTATTACTTCAAGGGATATTACTACCATGAGAGTTGGCTTATTAAATATAAGATCCCTTGACTCCAAGGCAGCTCTTGTGAATGAACTAATCTCAGATTGCTCTCTGGATATATTATGTTTAACTGAAACATGGCTGAAAGCAGATGAGAACTTTACATTAAATTAATCCTCTAAACCAGACCTGTATCAAATATGTATTTCAAGTATTTCATGGCTTTTAAATACTTGTATTAGAATTTGTTGGAGACAAAAATGTAATTGAAAAAAAGTATTTGATTACTCATTGAGTTTCAAAATACAACTATTGAAGTTATTTGAGGTATTTGAAAGCAATCAAATACCAAATACTTTAAACAAGGTTAGTACAATTACCTAGTATTTGATTTATTTGGATGTTTTGCAAATACTCAGTCCCTTTAACCCTTTTATGCCCAACATATGTGTCCACAGTAGTTATAGTGCCTTTAAAACTTTTCAGATTTTCTCAGTTTCAAATAATCAGGATTAACCGATTAAACACATGTCCTTATTTTTTAATGGAACACTCCCAACATTTTGGCCTTTTTTATTGACTTCCCCAGAGTTAGACAAGAATATGGATACCATTATCACCTTGGTGTGTTCAGTACAGAGACAGCATGTTAGTTTTAGACTGAAAGCAGGGGGATACCTGAAGATTACCTCTATTGTATAGGCAATAAACCTTAATTACTAAATTCATTACTCTTTTAATCTTGTGAATCTTATTTTGTGGATTTTTTTGTCATATTTATTATACAAGCAGTGTTGTTGCTAAAGCTAACTAGCATGCTATGTTTGTACTGAACCTTCCTAACTCTGGCTAAATCAATCAGAAGCTGTATTCACCAAAATGTTGGCAGAGCAGCAGTTGAAGTAGCACCTATGCAGAGGGAGTGACTTGCGGAAAACCAGACCCATGGTAGCATTGACTTGCGTTGAAATAGCCTGAAAGACTTATACAGGAGCAAACAGCGCTGGCAGCAGACAGGAAGTGAGCGTCAAAATGAAGTCCAGTTTTTGCCACTTGATTTTAGAGTGTAAGCTACGCACCAATGGTCCCCCGCCAGCACCAGTTCCAGATACCGCATACACCAATGCAGCCTCCAAATGCATATAACAAGCACACAAATGGCGCTTTTAGCTTCAGAACGGATAGCGCACACACTAGCATTCATTTTAGTTAGATGCAGAGAGCACATAAGCTAAAGGTCTTACGCACTGGCCATACTCATTTACAAGAATAAATCGCATGTTGAAAACAAAATGCAAGCTCCTTATTGTTCATAAATCTTGCACATCAAATTCCAAATTTATTTTGCAAGAAGGCAGGATTTTTTATTCTGACTCCAGTCATTATGTAATGCTGCTTTTGTTTTAGCTGCATTGAGCACGCATTGAGAAATACGAAATGTGATTCCTGCAGTAATGCAGCATTTACATTTAGCCAGTACGCATGCTCTGGTTCCAAAAAGCACCATAGTCTAACATGGCAGCCTCCATAAATTGGCTTCATGCACCAATGAACAGCTCCCATAGGAATCCACGGAACCGGCAAGCTGTCTCCAGTTTGTATACATCTCAATGATACTGCTGTGAACGAAAGATTTTAGATTTGACAAGATATACAACTGGCGCTTTACCCAGTTGGGGAACACTACTGATCAGGCATGCACAGTAGTGTTTTCAGTTAGCAACTGAAGTTACATAACATAGCCTACGCTTAGAGCGCACACATCAGACTAAAAAATCAATTTACCTCCGGTCATTCAATGAGCGCCTGTAGACTGTCTAATAAATTCCAACTGCGGACGTTCCTGAAGTTGGAACTCTTGCTCCACCTACCTCACACTTTTGATGTGAACGCAGCATAATTGTTTAGCCGTCTGATGGCAAATGGGGGTATGCAGCTTTAATGAGGGTTCATGGGAAGTGTAGCTTTTTAAGAGATCCTGATTGGTCCGTGTGAGTGAGGGCAGATATGGACATAATGGAAGGAAAACAAACAGTCACAAACAAAGTTAGTTAGCGTGTGAGTGTGTTTTGCGGCTGGTTTTAAGGTCTCTCCCTCTAAACTGTAAGCTGTACAATGTTCATTGGTGAAAATAAAGAGCCGCATGAATGAAACCTGCGACCTCGCCATTTGCATGGGACCGTAACGTTGATAAGTTGGGAATTAGCTACCCCGAAGCTGTGAGCTCGCAGCTCGGTCTTGAAACCGGAAAGTAGCAAACCATTATTAGCAACTTCGGTTCCCCCGTGTCTCCAACTACGGCTCGGAGATTAGACGGGAAAAGGTGACATGTATTTGTGTGCAAGGTAGGCTGCCAAAGAATGCATAGCATTACATAAGCATTTGAGCTAGCCACCACGAGCGATAATAGGCCAACTTAAGAATTCCAGTTTAGCTTCCGGGTTTTATTTGCAGTAGCTAGGCTACAACAACAAGAGAATCTCTCGGTAATAATGTGCAACATAACGTTCCCAACGGGATACAAATACCTAACATTTAACACGACAAAACAGCAGCAGTATAAACTAGCGAAATATCCCAAATTAGTCACAATTACGTATTAGCTTTTACGAACCTCCTGACAGTAAATTTGCTAACGAGTTTTGTTAGCCTAGCTAATCGACCAACATCCACAATGTAACTTTACCAAAGTCCCATTTTACTGGAGGGCACAGTAGCCCATGTAAACACATACAATTAATGTTTTAAAGCAGATGGTGTAGGTCCCGAGGGCTCGTGTAAAATGTTAGCATGCTGACAGGCTGGCTACTAACAAAATGATAGCAACAACCAGTTGGCAAATTTTGAAAAACACATTGAAGCAACCAAGCTAAGAGGACAATAAAGACCGGGTTACACGGATGATCCGCACGTCATAAATGGTCATGCTGAATTTGGCGTCAACTTAGCTTTACATGACATAGGAATCCGCTTCTAGTAAACTCCAAGAAGACTTCTGCCTTAACGAAAGCATAGGACGCCAGTCACGCAGCAGAGCTAGCAACAGCACATGAGCTAGAATATCCACGCAAAAAACAACCGTGCAAAACATTTTAAGCAGGGCAAGCCTAGATTAGTCTCGGCATGGCTCGCATCAGCATTCAAGCAGTACAGAGAGAACTGATTCTTGGCTTAAAAAGGGCACTCCATTAGAGGTGTGTGCATGTGATTGGTTGAGTATGGGACACTTGATTGCTAGCCAACCATGGTCGGCTATGATAAGAGTTTCCTGACAGAACTTGCTCCGTGCACGTTAAAACGTTCGCGACGCTCATATCTGCAAGAAGCTTTAAAGTTTCCTTCAGTATTCTCAGGCAGGTCATAGAATCTTATGATCTTAGACTTCACAGGTGCCATGATGCAAACAAACAAGTGGGGTTAATCTTAATCATAGTCAGTGGGCTTTCAGAAGGGTCGGTAACCAGACGAGATTCTCAAACAAGCAGGGGTCAAAACTAGGGGTGGGACGATACGAGTAACTCACGAAACGATACTGTGAGATATTTGGCCCTCGATAACGATAATATCACGATACACGATATCTGCGATAATCGATATATTGCAAGAACTTTCATCTACGATACATCACAATATCTGTGTAACTGAAGAAGAAAAAATACCCATAAAAAGGCAAAAAGCAGAAATTATGTATTTATTCACAGAATTGACATGAAAGCTCAATAGATTCTTTAGTGTGCATCACAAACTGGCCAATCGTACATGAAACAATGTACAACAAATTAGGGGTGGGACAAAAAATCGATACTGCGACATATCGTCGTACTTCCTCTTGCGACACGTTATCGATACACTGGCGCCAAGTATCGATATTTTATTACAACATGCAGGTGCTCTATATTACGGATTCCCCCTGTTGCCATTTTGACTTACACAGTCACTACTTCATGACTCCTGTGGTGGCGCTAATCAAATGAATGAGGCCGGTAAACTGGGCGGGAGTAAACTGCGGTGAAGAAGACTAATGAATAACAGTTGAAATGAAATTGCGGACAGCGAGAAACAAGTGAGAGAGGCATCGTCGAATTTCAAGTCGAAAGTCTGGGCCCACTTCGGCTTTTACAACACTGATGATGGGAAAACACTCGATAAAGACTACGCAATCTGCAAGAACTGTCTCGCGAAGGTAAAATACAATGGCAACACGACAAACATGCACAGCCACCTCGTTCGCCATCATCCTGATCTCGCCTCGGAGGAGAAAACGGCTGGAAGTCAGCCTACAATCGATTCAGTTTTTAAAGCAAAGCTTCCTTTTGCGTCTCCGAGGGCTGCGAGTATTACCAAGTCCATCGCCGGGTTTATTTGCAAGGACCTTCGCCCGTACAGTGTAGTGGAAAACGAAGGTTTTCGCCGAATGCTAACAACACTGGAACCAAGATACGAGGTACCGAGTCGAAGATACTTCACTGATAAAGCTATTCCAGCATTGTATGCAGAGACGAGAGCAAAGGTGGAGGATGCACTTAAATCTGCTGAAAGAGTTGCACTCACCTGCGATGGCTGGACTTCAAGGGCCACCGAGTCCTATGTGACCATCACTGCTCACTTTATAGACAACTGGGAGCTGCAATCCTACGTCCTTCAGACTCGGGTGATGCACGAGAGTCATACCGGCGCTCACATGGCAGAAGTGTTAGAGAAGGCTACAGAGGAATGGAAGCTTACTGGAAAAGAGCCAGCAGTGGTTACTGACAACGCATCAAATATGTCCGTAGCTGTTGAGATGACAGGATATCAACACATTCGGTGTTTTGCGCATGTGCTGAACCTCGCATCACAGCGTGCCCTGAAACTGACAGCCGTTGCTCGACTGCTTGGGAGGGTCTGGAGGATTTCTGTATTCTTCCACAGAAGCACCCCAGCAGCCGATGCTCTGAAGAGAAACCAGAGAATGCTTGGCCTTGCACCACACAAGCTCATAACAGATGTTGTTGTCCGCTGGAACAGCGCCTATGAGATGCTCTCCCGGTTTCTCGAGCAGCGGCCTGCTGTCACTGCTGCCCTCTTATCTCCTGAGGTAAGTTGTTTATTCTATATTGTTACTGAATTGTATGAAAAATCTGTAACGATATGTATGTGATGTGTTTGTATATCATATAGATCAATGTTAATAATGAGGTTGTGAATGATATAGCCTAAAATATTAATTCATGATTTTTAATAAAAGTGCTATGCTGCTCTGTTCTTGCATTAAAACTTATGCAAGTTGAATTTTAGTAATGACTAGGTTGTGAATTATACAAAATATAATTTTTATATAATGATGTTAATGATGATATAATCATTCACAAAATATACATTAAATTGGTTTTAATGAAAGTTCCATTCTGTCCTGCTCTTTCTTTAAAGGTAAGAAGGAATGTCGCTGACATCTCCACCCTGACTGAGGCAGACATTTCAAATGCCGAAGAGGTTGTGCAAGCCCTCAAGCCAATGCTGGTGGCAACAAAGAGCATGTGCGAAGAGAAGAGCCCAACCATTTCTGTCATCGCTCCGCTTCATGCCCAACTTCTGAGTGACACAGTCAGCACCATTGAGGATTCCCCTCTTGTCAAAGAGATAAAGCGCACCATCCATGAAGACCTATCAAAGCGATACAAGTCTACAGAGGAGAAAAACATCCTCTATGTCGCATCCGCCTTAGACCCCAGGTTTAAGTCAATGCTCTTCTTATCGCCACCAGATGTGCAGGAGACGTATGCCAAGGTGGTGTCAAAGGCTGCTGCCCTGATGGTAATTACAACTTGTAAACAGTAGTAGGTCATATGAATTCTTAGTTTTATTTGTGCCTTTAAACCATCAGACTACTGCTAGAGATGTCATCCATATACAGCAAAAAGACTTGTGAAATTTTAAAATTAATAGAAATGGTCGATTTGATGTTGTGAACATGTTTTTAAATAATAATGAAGGTGTGCTACTGTTAATTTTCTCACAGGAGGACGCAGACGTGGGAATGGAGACTGACGATGACGAGGAGGGAGGAAGCACTGAGCAGAGTGCTGCTGCTGACGACACCAGTGACGACAATGAGAACGATCCACACACACCAAAGAGGAGGAAATCTGCACTTGCTGACCTCCTTGGGCAGACGTTCAAGGACACCAGAGCTCCCCTGTTGTCGCCTACCTCCATCGCTGAAAAGGAGGTCAAGCAATACCAAGATGCTCCACCTCTACCACTGTCAGATGACCCGTTGGCTTGGTGGAAATCTCAGGCACACAGCTACCCACTCCTTGCCAAGCTGGCACAAAGGTATCTGTGTGTCCCAGGGACTAGTGTATCGGCAGAAAGAATCTTTTCTACTGCTGGTGACATAATCACCTCTCAGAGGAGTGCACTCACCTCGGAGCATGCTGATCAGTTGCTGTTCCTCAAGAAGAATATGCCTTGATGTGTCCAGGTTAACATAATAGTTGGTAAGCACTGAAATGTTAAAAAAAAACACACAGTGCTTAACAACTTACAAGCATAATCAACTTGTTATGTAAAGCTGGACACATTTCAGTGCTTAAGCATAAAAAGTTGTTTTATGTAATCCTGGACAGTGCTTATTGCTTAACAAGTATAACCAACTTGTTTTATGTAAACCTGGGCCCATTTCAGTGCTTAACAAGCATAACCAACTTGTTTTATGTAAACTTGGGCCCATTTCAGTGCTTATTGCTTAACAAGCATAACAAAAAAAATTATGAAAACCTGGGCACATTTCAGTGCTTACCAACTATTATGTTAACCTGGACACATCAAGGCATATTCTTCTTGAGGAACAGCAACTGATCAGCATGCTCCGAGGTGAGTGCACTCCTCTGAGAGGTGATTATGTCACCAGCAGTAGAAAAGATTCTTTCTGCCGATACACTAGTCCCTGGGACACACAGATACCTTTGTGCCAGCTTGGCAAGGAGTGGGTAGCTGTGTGCCTGAGATTTCCACCAAGCCAACGGGTCATCTGACAGTGGTAGAGGTGGAGCATCTTGGTATTGCTTGACCTCCTTTTCAGCGATGGAGGTAGGCGACAACAGGGGAGCTCTGGTGTCCTTGAACGTCTGCCCAAGGAGGTCAGCAAGTGCAGATTTCCTCTTCTTTGGTGTGTGTGGATCGTTCTCATTGTCGTCACTGGTGTCGTCAGCAGCAGCACTCTGCTCAGTGCTTCCTCCCTCCTCGTCATCGTCAGTCTCCATTCCCACGTCTGCGTCCTCCTGTAAGAAAATTAACAGTAGCACACCTTCATTATTATTTAAAAACATGTTCACAACATCAAATCGACCATTTCTATTAATTTTAAAATTTCACAAGTCTTTTTGCTGTATATGGATGACATCTCTAGCAGTAGTCTGATGGTTTAAAGGCACAAATAAAACTAAGAATTCATATGACCTACTACTGTTTACAAGTTGTAATTACCATCAGGGCAGCAGCCTTTGACACCACCTTGGCATACGTCTCCTGCACATCTGGTGGCGATAAGAAGAGCATTGACTTAAACCTGGGGTCTAAGGCGGATGCGACATAGAGGATGTTTTTCTCCTCTGTAGACTTGTATCGCTTTGATAGGTCTTCATGGATGGTGCGCTTTATCTCTTTGACAAGAGGGGAATCCTCAATGGTGCTGACTGTGTCACTCAGAAGTTGGGCATGAAGCGGAGCGATGACAGAAATGGTTGGGCTCTTCTCTTCGCACATGCTCTTTGTTGCCACCAGCATTGGCTTGAGGGCTTGCACAACCTCTTCGGCATTTGAAATGTCTGCCTCAGTCAGGGTGGAGATGTCAGCGACATTCCTTCTTACCTTTAAAGAAAGAGCAGGACAGAATGGAACTTTCATTAAAACCAATTTAATGTATATTTTGTGAATGATTATATCATCATTAACATCATTATATAAAAATTATATTTTGTATAATTCACAACCTAGTCATTACTAGAATTCAACTTGCATAAGTTTTAATGCAAGAACAGAGCAGCATAGCACTTTTATTAAAAATCATGAATTAATATTTTAGGCTATATCATTCACAACCTCATTATTAACATTGATCTATATGATATACAAACACATCACATATACACTACTCACAAAAAGTTAGGGATATTTGGCTTTCGGGTGAAATTTATGGAAAATGTAAGTTCACGCTACAGTGATATTATACGTATCATGAAAGTAGGGCATTTAAGTAGAAGCATGCAATGGTGATTTCCTCATCTCAAACAATTTATTGAAACAAAAGCCAACAACAGTGGTGGGTATACCACAACAAAAATGTCAATGTCTCAATAACTTGTCATGTGCCCTTGAGCATCAATTACAGCTTGACAACGACGTCTCATGCTGCTCACAAGTCGACTTATTGTCTGCTGAGGCATGGCATCCCACTCTTCTTGAAGGGCGGCCCTCAGGTCATTGAGGTTCTGGGGTACAGAGTTACGAGCCTCTACACGGTGAGTCAGCTGATCCCATAGGTTTTCTATGGGATTCAGGTCTGGAGAAAGTGCAGGCCACTCCATTTGAGGTACCCCAGTCTCCAGCAGCCTTTCCCTAATGATGCGACCTCGATGAGCTGGAGCATTGTCGTCCATGAAGATGAAATTAGGCCTGTGTTGTTCATGCAGGGGCACAATGACTGGATTAATGATGTTATTCAGGTAGTATGGGCTTGTCACTGTACCATTCACAAAGTGTAGGGCAGTTCTGTATTGACTAGACACACCTGCCCACACTGTAACACCGCCACCACCAAAGGGTCGTCTGGTGACAACAGTGGCTGATGCATAGCGCTCTCCTTGACGTCTCCAACATCGTTGGCGGCCATCATTTCTGCTCAACGTGAATCGACTTTCATCAGAGAACAGCACTGAGGCCCACTGGTCCCTCGTCCAGCGTAAATGCTCCCTGGCCCATGCAAGACGATGACGCCTGTGCCTGGTGGTGTGGTCAGGTACCCTTGCAGGTCGTCTAGCACGCAGACCACGCTGATGTAAACGGTTTCGAATGGTCTGACGTGACACTTGGGTGCCTCTCACCTCCCTTAAATGTGCCTGGAGTTGAGTGGCATTCATCATCCGGTTCCGCAGGGCACTGTTCACAATGAAGCGGTCATCAGTGTGGGATGTGGCCAAAGGACGTCCACTTCTATGCCTTTCTGTGACTCTTCCAGTCTCTCTGTATCTCTGTTGCAACCTGCTGATGACACTCTGTGACACTCTAAGCTCAGTGGCCACTTCCCTCTGAGAACATCCTGTTTGAAGCCTCGCAATGGCGAGGTACTGTTGATCAATTGTTAGGTGTCGTCTTGGTCTCATGATGTCAAAATGTGAACAGCATGATGAAGAGGACTGTTTAAATACCAATTCTAATTGAACCAGGAAATTTATTGGTCGATTCATGGATCAAACACCTGTTGTGAATTTTGCCGTTCAGCTCCTTGTTAGAGAACAGCAAGTTGTGCAAAAAGTACTGAAACATTGAATAGTTGGACATGTGCATTCAAAAGTTTAGAGAAGGTCAAATTAATTTCACCTGTAAAGGTTATAGTGCATTTTAGGTTCATCCTGAAATTTCACCCGAAAGCCGAATATCCCTAACTTTTTGTGAGTAGTGTATATCGTTACAGATTTTTCATACAATTCAGTAACAATATAGAATAAACAACTTACCTCAGGAGATAAGAGGGCAGCAGTGACAGCAGGCTGCTGCTCGAGAAACCGGGAGAGCATCTCATAGGCGCTGTTCCAGCGGACAACAACATCTGTTATGAGCTTGTGTGGTGCAAGGCCAAGCATTCTCTGGTTTCTCTTCAGAGCATCGGCTGCTGGGGTGCTTCTGTGGAAGAATACAGAAATCCTCCGGACCCTCCCAAGCAGTCGAGCAACTGCTGTCAGTTTCAGGGCACGCTGTGATGCGAGGTTCAGCACATGCGCAAAACACCGAATGTGTTGATATCCTGTCATCTCAACAGCTACGGACATATTTGATGCGTTGTCAGTAACCACTGCTGGCTCTTTTCCAGTAAGCTTCCATTCCTCTGTAGCCTTCTCTAACACTTCTGCCATGTGAGCGCCGGTATGACTCTCGTGCATCACCCGAGTCTGAAGGACGTAGGATTGCAGCTCCCAGTTGTTGTCTATAAAGTGAGCAGTGATGGTCACATAGGACTCGGTGGCCCTTGAAGTCCAGCCATCGCAGGTGAGTGCAACTCTTTCAGCAGATTTAAGTGCATCCTCCACCTTTGCTCTCGTCTCTGCATACAATGCTGGAATAGCTTTATCAGTGAAGTATCTTCGACTCGGTACCTCGTATCTTGGTTCCAGTGTTGTTAGCATTCGGCGAAAACCTTCGTTTTCCACTACACTGTACGGGCGAAGGTCCTTGCAAATAAACCCGGCGATGGACTTGGTAATACTCGCAGCCCTCGGGGACGCAATAGGAAGCTTTGCTTTAAAAACTGAATCGATTGTAGGCTGACTTCCAGCCGTTTTCTCCTCCGAGGCGAGATCAGGATGATGGCGAACGAGGTGGCTGTGCATGTTTGTCGTGTTGCCATTGTATTTTACCTTCGCGAGACAGTTCTTGCAGATTGCGTAGTCTTTATCGAGTGTTTTCCCATCATCAGTGTTGTAAAAGCCGAAGTGGGCCCAGACTTTCGACTTGAAATTCGACGGTGCCTCTCTCACTTGTTTCTCGCTGTCCGCCATTTCATTTCAACTGTTATTCATTAGTCTTCTTCACCGCAGTTTACTCCCGCCCAGTTTACCGGCCTCATTCATTTGATTAGCGCCACCACAGGAGTCATGAAGTAGTGACTGTGTAAGTCAAAATGGCAACAGGGGGAATCCGTAATATAGAGCACCTGCATGTTGTAATAAAATATCGATACTTGGCGCCCATAGGATACTGGCTGTAACCATTTGTTTTCATTAGCATTGCTACAAAATGCAAACAAGCTTACAGTGGACGTTTCTCAAGAACCTTGGGAAGTGCGATATCAAACCCCAAATATAAAAAGGAAGTATTAATTTAATAGAGATCATATTTGAACATTCTTTCTTTATTTCCCTCCTTTTTTGTTTGTTTTAACAGCAGAATGTATTGAGTATGCCTATTTTAAAATGTTTTGAATATTGTTACTTTATTCAAAAAGAAACTATGCTCAGAACAACAAGAAAAAGGTTAATTCAGTAGGCCTATGTACTTTAGAATTTATTTTATTACTGTGGACCACCAGTAGCTGAAACTAGCTTTTCTCATCTTCCACAGTGTCCTCACTCCTCACCTCAAAATCTCCCTCTGCTCCATCTTCCTATCAACATTTTCTTCCTTCACTCTGTTACACAACTCTATTCCTTCTTTCCTTCTCTCCGTTCACAACCGTAATCTCCGACTAATAATGCAGTTCAATAACGTTAGAGTGCGTGATTAAATAATTAAATAGGCTATTCGCTCTCTCTTATGTCTGACTGCCTCCCAGAGCAGAGCAGTAGCAGCCGGGCCCCACCCCACCCCCCTCTCCCCGCCTCCAAATTTAGAAGTGGACGTAGTAGGCCTACGGAACGTAACGTAGCTATCAACGCTTTAAATGACGTGAACTCAAACCGCACCAGGCATCACCCACTTGCGCTCTTTCTCTCTCTCTCTCTACTGCAGCCCAGCACTTTACGTGCCTATCTCTGTTCTCTGGCCTGAGAGGTTGCCTGATATTCAACATCATGTTCAACGCACATTCATAAAACGCTCAAATAAAAAAAAATTCTGTCACTTTTGGCGACCGCGGTCAACGTTGAAAGTAGCCCAAAAAACCGCACACCGCGACTATATAATTTTTACCCGCGACTGCATTTTCAAACTAGCCCAATTTGGCGGGAAAACCGCGAACCTGGCAACTCTGCTTGGCGCCAGTGTATCGATAACGTGTCGCAAGAGGAAGTACGACGATATGTCGCAGTATCGATTTTTTGTCCCACCCCTAGTCAAAACACAAGGCAGGCAACACAAATCTCCAAAAAAAAACTGCTCCAAACACTCAGTACCTGCGCTTGAACAGGCACCTTATATAGCAGTGTTGATTGGCTGATTAATGCCAGGTGTGCTCAATCACCATTGAACCATGACATCCTTTACCCTGGAAATAGATGAATCCAACATATATATATATATATTAACATTTTAATTAAAGCTGCTGCATTCTTGGGCACTGTATTAGATGAAAGTATTTGACATTTATTTATTTTTAATATAAATAATTTGTTTGGGCAAATGTATTTGAAAATACTTAGTAATAGTATTTAATGTATTTACAAATACAAAGTATTTGATTTGTATCTGTATTTGACACAGGTCTGCTCTCCACCTGGGTTCGTATAACCAAAACCCCCATCTCTGTCGAAGATTTATAAATCTGTCTTTCAGTGAATTCCAAAATTAGAGTATGTATTTGATTAGTTTGAAGTGTTAGTTATGAACACTCAGCCAGCAGTGGTTGGTAGAAACCACGCCTCTTCTCAGCCTATTTTACTTGTGACTGTTTATAGACCTCCTGGCCCATATTCTGGCTTTATACATGAATTTGCAGATTTTCTTTCTCATTTAGCTGTAAGTCATGACAAAGTGTTAATATTGGGTGATTTTAACCTGCATTTTGAAAATACAGATGATCCTTTTACCTCAGCATTTATGACCATTTTGGAATCAATTGTTTTCATTCAAAATGTTGTCGGACCCACACATTATTGTGGATCTTAAGTTTTGTTAAAACTTAGTTTTGTTAAAAGTGTTAAAATTCACTCACATAATCCTATTCTGTCTGACCATTTCCTCATTACTCTGCATGTAAAATTAGCCCACCCTGTAGCATCTGAATTCAGAACGTATACAGGTCGCACTATCACTACCTCCACTACTAGAAACTTTATTCATGTGCTCCCTGATTACTTTGATTTAGACACTTCAGCCAGCTCCCTGTCAACCAATGATCTGGCAGAGGAATTAGCTACTGCTCTACACTTGCCCCCTGGTACACCGACAACACGTGGGCTCTTAAACTAAAGTCTCGTCAGCTTGAATGCAAATGGCATTCCACTAAACTGCAGGTATTAGTACCTATAAGCATGCTCTCTCCAATGCTACGTCCTCTTACTTTTCAATGAAAATAAGACCAATCCCCGATTTCTATTCAGAACAGTTGCTGAACTAACTAATAATCATGCAGCAACTAACTCTCAAATACCAGTTTCATGTAGCAGTAATGATATTTTGAATTTCTTTAGTGGTAAAATAATTGGAATTAGGAAAAAAGATCACACAAGTTAGTGATCATGGTTTTGACGATATAGAACTGCCTCCTAGACACACTGAACGTCTTGAATCATTTACGCCCATACCTGAGAGCAAACTAATTAAGTTAGCTTCTTCTTAAAAATCATCCACCTGTCTTCTAGACCCCATACCCACAAAGTTATTGAAGGAGCTATTGCCTATGCTCATCAAACCAATTCTTCACTTAATGAACTCGTCATTGCTATCAGGCCATGTTCCTACATCCTTTAAATTGGCAGAAATCAAGCCACTACTTAAGATACCAAATTTGGATCCCACTGTCCTGGCTAATTATAGACCCATTTCAAACCTCCCATTTTTATCAAAGATTCTTGAGAAATGTGTAGCGCAACAGCTTCTTCATTTTTACATACAAATAACGTGTATAAGAGGTTTCAATCTGGGTTTAGGAAGCACCATGTTCTAGTAATGAATGACTTGTTCCTCTCTCTGGACTGTGGCTGTATTTCTATTCTTGTTTTACTTATCCTGAGCGCTGCCTTTGATACTATAGACCATCATATTCTCCTCCGCAGGCTAGAAAATTTAGTTGGTCTTACCGAGCATGCTCTTATGTGGTTTAAATCTTATCGCTATGATAGATCCCAGTTTGTTAGGGTAAACAATCAGTCTTCTGAATTTTCTAGGGTGAACTTTGGAGTACCACAAGGATCGGTTTTGGGTCCTCTGCTCTTTTCTCTTTACATGCTCCCTCTTGGGAACATTATAAGCAGACATGGTGTTAACTACCACTGCTACGCAGATGACACACAACTTTATATATCAGTTAAGCCAGGTGACGTTGACCAGTTGTCTAAACTAGAGACCTGTCTTAAAGATGTAAAGGCCTGGATGACCCAAAATTTCCTCTTATTGAACTCAGATAAGACTGAGATATTAGTATTAGGTCCCAAATCCCTTCGAGATAAATTCTTAGTTTCCCTTAAATTTAGATTGCTTCTCTGTCTCCGCCAACAAGGTTGTTAAAAACCTTGGTGTAACTATTGATTCAGATCTCTCCTTTCAGCCCCATATTAACAATATCACAAGAATGGCCTTCTTCCACCTGAGGAATATATCTAAATTAAGGAAGGTGTTGTCCCTGGGGGATGCTGAAAAAATGGTTCATGCCTTTGTAACCTCTCGACTAGATTACTGTAATGCTTTATTGTCTGGTTGCACTGGCTCAGCCCTGAATCATCTCCAACTTATACAGAATGCAGCTGCTAGGGTTCTTAGTAGAACCAAGAAATGGGAGCATATCAGCCCGGTGCTCAAAACTCTTCATGGCTGCCTGTCAAATTCAGAATTGACAACAAGATTTTACTTCTAGCGTTTAAATGGTTTGGCCCCAGAATATCTTAGTGACTTACTCATTCCTTACTGTCCTCCTAGATTACTTTGCTCTCAAAGTGCTGGCTATTTGAAAATTCCTACTATATCTAAAATTACAATAGGTGGCAGAGCCTTCTCTTACAGAGCTCCTTTCTTATGGAATAATCTTCCCATGTATGTTCGGGCTTCAGACACACTTTCTTTAAGTGTAGGATAAAAACGTACCTCTTTAGTCAATCCTATAGTTAAGGATGTCGGCTAACCTTCTCTTTTCCTCTCTCACCCTGAGCTGCAGATTACTCCAGCCCGTCCCCCCTTGCCCTGAGTTTGCAGACTGCTCCAGTCATGCCCCTCACCCTGAGTTTGCAGACTGCTCCAGTTCTGTCCCTCCTTTGGTTTATCCTCCCGACTTGATGCAACCGGAGTCTCAGATGCACCACCCCGCCCCTTTTAATTGATTATTGAATTGACTATTACCATTCAGTCCACCTTTAGTTTAAACCGGGCCGGCCAGCGAAGGATGGGCACCCCCTCTCTAGCCAGGTTCCTTCCGAGATTTCTCCCCTACTGGGGAGTTTTTTACCTCGTTTTGCAGGTTGGGGGCTAAGGCCTGTTTTTTTGCTCAATTTTCCTTCTGTTTCCCTGTGCAGCGTCTTTGTGACAGTACCCTGTAAAAAGCGCTATACAAATAAAATTTAATTGAGTAAGAACACCCTCACTGGAGATTGCAGCACACATGGTTATGTTGGCCCTCCTTTGACCTGGCACATTTACAGTGGCTCGTTGACCAATGATGTTCCTTCCACGTCTCCTTACTTTCGACAGGCTGAAGCCTGCTTCATCCACATATGAAAATATGTGGAGTTGCATTGGCTTCAAGCTCCATTATTGTCTAAGAGAAATACAGTAAAATAAAGATATTTATAAATACATATAAATACATTGTAAAATATTATAGCTGCATGCAATGTAATATTTTACTGTACGAAAAGACATGACAGTGATAAACCCTTACCTGTACATACTGGTATCTTATCTCCTTCACTCTATCACTATTCCTCTCAAAGGGTACTTTGTAGAGCTGTTTCATTCCGATTTGATGTCTTTTAAGGGCCCGGTCAATGGTGGCTAGACTTACACGGTTGACATTGGCAAACATATTGTGGTCCTGAATGACTGCTGTCTGGATTTCTCGTAATCGAATGGCATTGTTGGCAACAACCATATACACTATGGCAGCTTCCTGCTCCGCAGTGAAGACTTTACCCCTGCCACCAGCACAGGGTTGTCTTTGAATTCTGTAAAGAAATTTATGGGAAAAAAGGATGTTTTGATAATTATGTAAAGGACATTGATGGAAAAACTGTTTTACATATTGTATACAGTAGTACTGAAATATAGTAAGGTATAGCACAGTCACTTACCGATTCCCATTCCTGAATATTCTTACTATTGACGCCACAGTTGATCTCCTGAGATTGGGCTGGACCCGCTGCCCAGCCTCTCTCATTGAAAGGCCGTGATTGATGACATGATCAATAACTGTGGCACGGATTTCATCTGAAACATTGGTTCTTTGTCTTCCCCTTTGAGCTACTCTACCACCGCGCATTCGGGCCCCTCTTCCTCTATGGGCCCCTCTTCCTCTCCTTTGCACCTTGATCGCTTACTTGCTCCATTCTTGCAAACACAAGCTCAGAGGTGACCTCTTTTATGCATGTATAAGGACTGATTGTTGATTGAATTAATGTGCAAAGAGGTTTTGCACACGTGCAGAAGAGATTCACAATTATGCAAGAAATTTCTATCAGCTGAGACCAAATGCTTCAGTTTTGTTTGACATGATTTACTTCATTGATGTTTGTGTCTTTTGTATGGAATTGTGTTTACTGGTTTGCAAAAATGTGCTTAACATTTGCATTTTGTGTGAAAGCAATGAGAAATGACTTACTGTTTTGCAAAAAAGCATATTGTTGTGCTCATTTAGGTTATGCTCATGATTACAGTTTTTCTCAATAGTTGAGACACATTCTCTGAAATTAAAACTAATTTCTCAAAATGATAAACACAAAACCCACACGGTCAACTCTTTCTGCAAAACTTCATATATCTCTTGTCAAAATCAAGCACTATTTTCAAAACCAGACACTCTCATCCCAAAATTACATTTTGTCTTCAAATAATAAACACTAGTCAACAAATGAATACAAATTATAAATGCCAATTACACACTGGTGTAAAAAATAAAAGACACTATTACCATTATATTAGTTAGGCTTCAGTATTGTTTGAGTGTACTGGCCAACTCAAATATTGTTCCTTTTTATTTTTCCAAATTACAAAAATGTAGTAGAGAGTAAAACAAACACAAACAAAAAATACTGTACTGGGAGTAAACAAAAAATAAATTAGTCTGGTCTCTGCTCTTGATCAGGCCACATATTTTCATGTACATCACACATTATATTTTCTTTGGCCAAGCAGTATTCTGTATTCTGCACATACAGGAGAGCTCACATTTTGCCCTTTTATTTGTGCTAAAGCTCTGATTGCTGATTGAATAATTAAACCAACTAGTGTTTTACCTGTGAAAAATGTGTGTGTTAATTGATATTGGAGTTTATAGTTTTTAATGGCAGTTTTTCACGTGAAAACAAGATATACTTTTTGAAAATTGTGCCTAAAACAGGAGAATTGTGTTAAATGTATTCAAAAAGTGTTAAATAGACTGAGATTTGTGTTAAAACAAGCAAAATAGTGCTTATAATTTAGAAAATATTGTCTATCTTTTGGCACATAAAGTTAATGTTGTATTTATAGGGTCATAATATCAATTTTAGTGTCTAAACAATTGAGAAAAACTGTAATATGTAACCATTCATGTGTAATCAGCAACATTAGATTAACACACAAAGATCGATTTGCCGGGTCGCAGAGGAGAGGTGGTGGAAGTGGAGGAAAGAAGGATGCATTTGGGACACAGTATTGGGACCCCAGCAGTCAATGTGGCATCAGAATCTCAGAGGCTATACCACAGTGCACCACACCACACACGTTCCACTTCACTGAGGCAACGTGACCCCAAACATAGTGTCATGGATTTGCTCAGACAGTCAAATGTAGCATGTAGCATCACGTCTTGGCAGCAAAACCACACCTGGAACTTGAGTCATGCTTCCCACAACCCCCCCCCCCCCGCCCAACCTGCAGGCCTCCCACGCTGCCCCCATGCCGATGTAAACCAGCCCTTCGGAAGTCCAATTCCAGCCCAATTCCACCAGATTGCACACTACAACAACTAGAAAGACAATGGACTTGATAGACCAAGAGTCTCATGCACTAACAAATGCCACCGATTAGATGATTGCACAAATCAGACGGGCCTGATTGGATAATGGCAGAACTGCGTCTCCTCCGCTATTCAGCCACTCGTTCTAAGAGCCCTCTTGTCCTCTTGTCTCTTTGTCAAAAATCTGTATTTTATTTTTATTTATTTCATTTGACAACGTCCTTGTTTTTGGCTTTGAGGCTGGTTGGATACGGTCCATGTGCGATAAAGGAATTGAATCAAATTTTGACTTTTGTTCTGATCTGATGAGTACTTACTGCTGCTACAAATTACAGCCTAGCAACAGACTCAATCTGTGGAGTAGCTAGGATACGAAATGGAAGAATCCAGCAGGCACACGCAGTCTCCCAGAGCTTCTAATTACAGCCACCTCCATTCTCTGTCAATTCACATCAAACAGGCTGTACAATGATTCAGTTAATAGGGGGTTCAGAAAGATCACAGTAAATTCTGACCTGTGTGTTTTGCATGATAAAATAATAGAATACCCAGTGAACAACGTCCATGGATGGCTAAATTGTGTTGGAAACGCATCTTGGACGCCTTTTCAATGGCATTTCAACAACATTTTGTGGCATTTTGTGCACTGGGTAGTCATTGATAGGGTTGCAAAGGGAGGGAATTTTCCAGGGAAAATTACCACTCACTGTAATTTTGGGAATTTTCAATCTCATGCTTAAACAAAGCTAATAAATCACAAAAGTTGAAAACAACTAAACAATAAACAAACAAAATGTACTGAACAGGCCCATTTCCTTTCTGGAGAACAGGTTGAGTGGCATATGGTACCATCACTGCCATTGCACAGCACCTTAATCTAGATCAGGGGAAAGTCTTCCAAGTTTGGCTAAATTTTCCAGCAAGGAAGGGCTGCGAAGTGCTGATGCCATCTGGGAGACATCCAAACACATCAAGGTATCAACCTGGTGGAAGGGACTCTGTGTGAAGCCATGTCCATTGCTGCTTTATTATTCTCCAGAGCCCTCATCAGATCTGATCAGCTGCATCAGAGTGGAACTAGTCCATGTTTGCTGGAACATACAGCAGAGTGTGCAACAGGCTTTTGTTAGTTATAGAGAATGAGTGTCTTTATGGATTAGCCCTTTATAATAGATGGAAAGGAACGGTAAAATTGCATTTGTGCAGGGGTGTACCCGGGACATGGCAGATGTGGAGAGTGGTGGATAATTTATACACTTAATTTATACACAAGAAAAGGCTTCCGCAAAGGCTACAGTTGTGTTTCCTTACTGAAGCGTCCTCCAGGAGCCTCCTCGTTCCCCACGCCCCCCGCGCTCCTCCAAGGAGCATTTAGCAGTTTGGAATGTCCTTAAAGATGGCGAACCTCGATCGATTTCCAGGTCAGGCGAGGAACGAGGAGAAGAGGACGGATAAAATAAACGATTGGAATCCACCCATTGAATCTGAGGATTGTCCAGATTTTCCAGTCTCTTTCTGAAGATGAAGCTAGCTGTAGTTGAGATAAATAATTAGCGTAGGTCAAGCAAGACAATTACATTTTTTTGTTTAACCTTATTTTTAAAGATGAAGCTATTCCTAATACATAGATCTAATGTGATGTCTTAGATAAAAGGAAATGACAAAGGTATATTTTTGCATTTATGTTTCCTTATTTACAGTTTTTCTCAATTGTGTTTAGACACATTCTGAAACTATAACTCACTTTTCAAAACTATAAACACAAAACCCACATGGTCAACTCTTTCTGCAAAATTTCATATATCTCTTGTCAAAATCAAACACTATGTTAAAAACCATGCACTCTCACCCCAAAATGACATTTCTCCTCCAAATAATAAACACTAGTCAAATTAGTTTTTCTCCATTGTATACGTACAAAAAATGGAACTATGCACACAATTCTGAAAACTTGAAGCTCATGTATCAACAACATGACTCCAAACTGCTAAACTCTAAGCACAATTCCATTGTTCTCACTCAAATATCATTCTAAACCACATTTTTGCAAAACTCTAAACACAAATTGCATCATTTAGCACACTTTGTTCACCTGGAAAACACTGGCCTTCAAAATGCAACACCCTGATTACCAATTGCTCTCACTCATGTCTCACCTGTGCAAACTCAATTGGAAAAACACTTCAGTCAAGTGTCAGAGTATAAAAGAGGCCTCAGGTGACAAGCAGTGTGCACAAGCTAAGCTGGCAGTATCCCTTGTGTGTGTACCGAAGCCACCCCTACATGGAGTAAATACAGGAGAGCCTGTCCCCTCTGCAGCTCAGAGTAGCTGACACGGTCTTAGCATCGTACCAGCCTTAAAGAGGACCTGAAACATGGGGGAAATATGCCTTTCACAGTGCTGCAGAAATGAACTCCACACACACTCACTCAGACACACACACATGCACATACACACATATACACACACACAAGATAGACCAGAGCAGCTCATATGTGTTGTCATATGTGAGTTTCCACCGTGATGCTCTGTTTCGAAATTGGTTCAATGAAACCATTGCTTTTTAATTTCTCAGTCATGCCAAGGATGGCTGTGTCATTCCAAAAGACACTTCTCCCACTGCTTGGCCAGAGAAAATATAATATGTGATGTACATGAGAATATGTGGCCTGATCAAGAGCAGAGACCAGAATAATATATCTTTGGTTTTACTTTTACATTTTTTGTTTACTCCCAGTACAGTAGTTTTATATATTTTTTCAGTTTTTTCTTATTTTACTTTGTCTACTCCCAACATTTTTGTAATTTGGAAAAATATATATATTTTTTGTATATTTGAGTTGGCCAGTACACTCAAACAATACTGATGCCTAAGTAATATAATGGTAATAGTGTCTTTAATTTTTTACATCAGTGTGTAATTGGCATTTATAATTTGTATTCATTTGTTGACTAGTGTTTATTATTTCAATAAAAAATGTCATTTTGGGACGAGAGTGTCTGGTTTTGGAAATAGTGCTTGATTTTGACAGGATATATGAAGTTTTGCAGAAAGAGTTGAGCGTGTGGGTTTTGTGTTCATAATTTTGAGAAATTAGTTTTAATTTCAGAAAATGTGTCTAAACAATTGAGAAAAACTGTAATAGGGTCATAACACCCATTTTAGTGTGTAGACAATTGAGAAAAACTGTAAATAAACCTGTGAAGAATGTGTGTGTTAATTGATAATTGGAGTTTATAGTTTTTAATGGTAGTGTTTTTCATGTGAAAACAAGAGATATACTTTTGTGCCTAAAACAGGAGAATTGTGTGAAATCCCTCCTCTCTTCCGGTAACGCCTCAATCACCAGCTTTCACCCACTCCTCTCTTAACGCAGAGGAGCCTATGCAGGTGGATAGTTCTGCTCTGCACAAGCCCCCGCAAGTTAAGTTGCGCGAGGAGTGGTGTCGCTACTGTAGACGCAGGGGGCACACGAGAGTTCAGTGTCCCAAACTCATGGGTAACGGGGGGTCTCGCTAGGTAAACGAGGGACACTAGTGAGTCATGATTGTACAGGTTCCCACACATTTTTGCCAGTTCAATTGCTCTGGAATCAGTGCTCAATCAAAACCTATGATGCTAAATGGGCCTTGGAGCTTAAAATAGCAGTTAATCGCCTCACTCAACCCCATTTTATCATGGCTCTTGATGGGCGCCCGTTGGGCTCCGGTACGGTTAATGAGACCACGGGGCTGATGTGCAGATGCATGCGGGTTTCGGGGATCATTCGGGGGTTCTGGGGCTTTCCTGGCTAGTGCAAGTCCACACACTAATTGGGGTAGGAGCAATGACACCATCCTCCGATGGGGTCCCCAATGCACCTCACATTGTCGACTGACGTCATCGTCCGTTTCTGGTGGGCGTTGGTCCCAGCCAGAACTTGACTCTGTCAGTAAGGAGAAGGATAGAAAGGAGTCTGGGATTCGCTGGCCGATGGAAATCCTGTTTTGGACAAGGTCTCCTGGGACGGACTCTCTGCCTCTGAAATTATGTGGGACTCCGTTCCCCATTCGCCCTCCCATATTGATGATACCCAGCTTATGGGAGCGCTTGAATTCCACCTGCCAGCTAACGTGCAGACGTGCAGTGTAAGGTTTTGGTTCGACATTCAGAGAACCAAAACGCGCCAGATAAGGATTCAGAAAGCGTGTCTAAAAATAGACACGCCACAAAAGCAGAAATAAACCGCACCAGGGGACAAGGAAAAAAAAAATTACTTGTGTCATGCACAAAGTAGATGTTCTAACAGACTTGCCAACACTATAGTTTGCTAACATGAAATCTGTGGAGTGGTTAAAAATTTGTTTTAATGACTTCAACCTAAGTGTATGTAAACTTCCGACTTCAACTGTACATACACAGAGAAAGTTTTGCTTACTTAACATCTTTTTCATCCAGTGTACTCAACAAGACAGAGAATCTTGCTTGTCAACACAGAACTGCAAAATATTATGTAGCTTTGTCTTGTTACACTCACACCTTGACAATTATAATTATTAGCAATCGTTTACATTTGACATTTTAGGTATTTAGCGGATTTAAGTAGGCTAAATTTTCTATAAATGTAGTGTTGGCCTACTTAAAATCCTCGGATATCCAGAGCATTTTACACAGCTTACCCCTCCCTCCCCTTTACATACAATCCATTTATACAGCTGGATATACTGTATACTGACGCATTTCAGCTGAAGTACCTCAAGGGTGCAACAGCAGTATTCCATCTGGGAATGCAACCTACAACCTTGGAGTTGCAAGCCCAGTTCACAAACTACTATGCTACACTATGGCAATTACCTGGCTATTGTCCAAGTATTTCACCCCATATGCTTGTACAATACAGACTTTATCAAGCATTTTCTCTCAAGTAGCTTACACAACCATGTTGTGCCTTATTTTGTATTTTGAGAGAAGCACAGGGACTCTTTATCTCAGGCCACCCCCTCCACCTGCCCCCCACCCTGTCCAAGGGTACAAAGTGCCCCCCCCCCCCCCCCCCCCCCCCCCCTATCATTTAATTATCTTTGAGCCACAGCAGAGTTGGTTGGGAAATTAAAACATGCCTGTATCTCATTAAGATTCCTATCTATCACTGGGCAATTCATCAGTCCTGTCAACAATTTTAATGAAGAGACAGGAGTATGTAGTAGTTATTATCTCCTTGATGATACTAGCTAGGTATTTCATTCAGACAGTGACGGTGCTATCATAACATTTAGAATTGTACATGCTGTTTATTATTATTATTATTTTTTAAAGAAAATTTGTGAAGGGCTGCATGCATGTTTTTGCCTGGGTCCCCCACAGACACTAGAATTGCATGAAAATCTGGAGAGGTGAACCTTGTTTTATTATCCAGATTGGGGGAGTCTTACCCAGACTTCTTTCATCATTCCAGTCAATTCTAATTATTCTTAAAAGCAAAGTCACAAAAGACTTGTGGCTAAGAGCAAAAAGTGCATTGCTCTATTAAATTATTGGTTTGAGAAAAACGTTGTGCTCTTATGAGCTCTTATGAGCAGCTAGTTTCCAAGCTCTAATTGCCAAATAATAATTTTTTTCAGGTGCCAGTAAATGTAGTAAATGTGAATTTCTGCTCACAAAACCAACAAATCCATGATTGACTGCAGTTATTGTACACTCAGCTCCAAGACTGACAGATACTTAAGTTATATTACAAGTTTGGAACCAGTAATTGGGGATGTCGATTGTTTGTGTCACAGCTATGTTGTCACAAAGAACTCTGTGACAGTTCTTTTTACAGAGTAACAGAAGGAGAATTGGGCAAAAACCACAGCAAAACAGCAAACGAGGTAAAAATAAAAAAATAAACTCCCCAGTGGGATGAAAAACACTCAAACGATGGCGAGAAAAAACTCCCCAATGGGAAGAAATATCAGAAGGAACTGATAGTAACCTGGCTGACCTCAGCTCCTGCATACCTTTCAGCCAGACATTATCTTTCCAATATTTTAACACTACTAAAGGCAGAACTAAAAATTCCTACAGATTAGTTTACTGACAATCTTAAAAAGAAAATCTGGAGAGGTGAACCTCGTTTTATTACCCAGATTGGAGGAGTCTTAGGAAGACTTCTTTCCTCATTCCAGTCAATTCCAATTATTCTTAAAAGCAAAGTCATTTTGCCTTGCGGCTAAGAGCAATAAAATTATATTTGTTTGAGAAAAACGTTGTACTCTTATGAGCAGCTGGTTTTCAAGCTCTATTTGCCAAAGAATAATTTTTTCAGGTGCCAGTAAATGTGAATTTCTGTTCACAAAGCCAACAAATACATAATTGACTGCTGTTATTGTACACTCAGCTCCCAGACTGTCAGATACTGAAGTTATATTGCAAGTTTGGAACCAATAATTGGGCATATCGATTATTTGCTTGGGATAGAAATGTATGGGAAAATGCTGCAATATCCGGCCGTTAATCCAAACGGCTCCTGTTAGAACCCCGGCTCGAAGGGCCGCAACACAAAGGATTTCAAACACAACAGGAAACTATAACAAAGGTAGTTTATTAAAATATCTAAATAAACAGAAATGAAACGAGGGGAAAAGGGTGCTGGTTGAAGAATGGGCAAACAAGAAACAAGACAAACACAAGATCGGGAATGCAAAGAGACGCAAGACACAACGGCCTGAGGTTTTGTGCTGAGAAGCGTTTGGAACCACTGTTACCAACCTTCCCGAAGTGAGAACAATACCAAAGTCTCCACATGAGACAATACCAAAGTCTCCACAACCAAAATCCCTTCACCCCTAGTGGTTGAGACGTATCTGTCTCAATAACAGTATTCATGTTCGTCTGAAATTATAAACTACAGCTTTAAGAAAACCCCGTAAATTTTGATGCAGTATTGTTGTGAAAACCTCAGCTTCTCCAGTTACACTGCAGAGCAATAAAATAGCAGGATGCTATTAATAGCCCAAAGCACTTACGACCCTCCTCTCACCACAGCCACTGTAAAATATATAAAATGCACCATTTATACACGCTAAGAAAATCATGTTCACGTATAGAAACAATATTTTTTTTAAACGTTGTACAAATGAACATTCGCCGTTTTCTCTTGCTTACTGTACTATATACAGTATACCTGATGCACTTTCGGTTTAGAAGACACCAAATTTCTTTCTCCAAAATCTCTCGTATAAATATGTTTAAGAAACCAAGTACTTACCAGTATATTCAGCTACAGCTGTTTTCTGACAAACCCTGAAGAGTTTATCTTGTTACATTTCGCCAAAGTCCCATACTTCAACATTTCCACAGCGACCACCTATCGCACTTAGGGCTGAAATGCGTTGCTGATGTTGTGCAAAAACACCCACGCTTTTGTACGTTTTTTTTTTAAACGTATTTAAACACATTAGGCTACTTATGTTATGGTTATTATGTATATACTAAATGTGACTATTCTGAAATAAATGTTTTCTGCTGCAAATTTCTAAATGATACAGCTTCTTTTAATTCGAACTTTAAACCATGGATGTGCAGGGAATATTTTTTGAGATATTGACATGTAAATAAAACTAGTAGAAACTAGGTGTAAATTGCCTCTGGAGGGCCAAAGTAAATAGTTAAATGTGGTTATAAAATAGTTAATACTTTTTTTTTTAAAACACACACACACACACATTTAAACGGTTGTCAGGGTTATACACCTCCCTAGCCAGTTAGCTAATTGGACTCACTGCTGAGCGGGCCATTACAAGCCAGCAGAGCCAGCCATCCCTATAGCCTTTCCGAGTCTGTGTTTGTTGACACCAGGGCAGGTATGTATGCACCTGTCTGTTGACACCAGGGCAGGTATGTATGCACCTGTCTGTTGACACTAGGGCAGGTACAGTTGAAGTCGGATGTTTACATACACTTAGGTTGAAGTCATTAAAACTCATTTTTAACCACTCCACAGATTTTGTTAGCAAACTATAGTGTTGGCAAGTCAGTTAGGACATCTACTTTGTGCATGACACAAGTAATTTTTCCAACAATTGTTTACAGATTATTTAACTTTTAATGCATTATATCACAATTCCAGTGGGCCAGAAGTTTACATACACTAAGTTGACTGTGCCTTTAAATTTTTAATATTTGGTCGCATATCCTTTGGCTTTGCATGTCATGACTTCCTGATGTCTGTGACCCAACAACATCAAAAGACTCTTGATATCTTATTTTCTGGTACTCTTACAAGCGATACTATAACGTCTCTGCATTTGAATGGATCTCTATGGGAATTGGGGGGTGGGACTAGATTTAGCTGTAAATTATGCTGGAACCGTATGGAATACATGATTGCTAAAATGGCTGTAAGTCATCAAGGGTCTGAGGTATCAAACGAGCCTCAAACCATCACTCTGCTGCCAGATATGCAGTAGATATGGATGGATCACTTTAAGGGTTGTTTCTTCTGACAAATTCTCCTATTGAACTCTATGGAAAAATAAGTCTGGAGAAGAAACCCTTCAAGTTATCCATCCATATCTACTGTATTTCTGGCAGCAGAGTGATGATTTAAGGCTTGTTTGATACGTCAGACCCTTGATGACTTACAGCCATTTAGCCAACCTTGTGTTCCATACTGTTCCAGTGTAATTTACAGCTAAATCTAGACCCACCCCCAAATTCCCATAAAGATCCATTCAAATGCAGAGACATTATAGTATCGCTTGTAAGAGTACCAGAAAATAAGATATCAAGAGTTTTTTGATGTTGTTGGGTCACAGACATCAGGAAAAAAACATTTGCATTCACAGTGTTCATAGTGCATTTGCAAGGGAGGGAGTCACTGCCTTTTTTTCAGTTTTTATTATGTACAATCAGCTTCTCCCATGTGAAATTGCAGAATAATTGGCAAATTCTTGATGTGTATGTATTTTCATTTGTTAGCAACAGTGTTTATTCTAAATTTCTCATTAGGTGCAATTAGTGATCTGGGTCCTCATTATAATTTCAGCAGAACCACATGAAAATGCAAAGAATCTCTTCCTGATTTCTCAAATTTTGCAGTATAGACATATAATAACACTAGTTCAGATAATTTTAACTTACCCTGAAAACACCGTGTCTGACAGTAACACAATCAAACATCATCAAATAATATACCAGACATGCATGGATGTAGACCCCAGGGGAAACACTTTGACCCCCCCCAAATATTATCATGTTGATTTAGGTTGTACTGTTAGTGTCCCTCCTAAAAAATCCGAAATAAAATTTCCTGTTTGTTGTCCCCAGCCCCCTAATAATGACCTAATACAGTGTTTCTCAATTGTTTACACACTAAAATTGGTGTTATGACCCTATTACAGTTCTTCTCAATTGTTTAGACACATTTTCTGAAATAAAAACAAATTTTTCAAAATTATAAACACAAAACCCACACAGTCAACTCTTTCTGCAAAACTTCATATATCTCGTCAAAACCATACACTCTCATCCCAAAATGAAATTTTTCCTTCAAATAATAAACACTAGTCAACAAAAGAATACAAATTAAAACATGCCAATTGGTGTAAAAAATGAAAGACACTATCACCATTATATTAGTTAGGCTTCAGTATTGTTTGAGTGTACTGGCCAACGCAAATATTATTTTTTATTTTTCCAAATGACAAAAATGTTCCTCAAACCATCACTCTGCTGCCAGATATGCAGTAGATATGGATGGATCACTTTAAGGGTTGTTTCTCCTGACAGATTTTCTTATTGAACTCTATGGAAAAACAAGTCAGGAGAAGAAACCCTTCAAGGGATCCCTCCATATCTACTGCATAACTGGCAGCAGAGTGATGGTTTGAGCCTTGTTTGATACCTCAGACCCTTGGTGACTTATAGCCATTTAGCCAACCATGGGTTCCATACTATTCCCGTGTAATTTACAACTTAATCTAGTCCCACCCCCCAATTCCCATAGAGATCCATTCAAATGCAGAGAAGTTATAGTATCGCTTGTGAGTGTGCCAGAAAATAAGATATCAAGAGTCTTTTGATGTTGTTGGGTCACAGACATCAGGAAGTCATGGCATTCAAAGGATATGTGACCAAATATTAAAAATGATTACTTTATTCTACATTATGTTAAACTGTCCAATATTTTTTTATGCCCGAAAATGGGGGGGACTATGTACAAAAGGTTCTATAATTTCTAAACGGTTCATCCGATATGGATGAAAATACATTTATATTAAAGCTTAATCTAGTCCCACTCCCCAATTCCCATAGAGATCCATTCAAATGCAGATAGGTTATAGTATTGCCTGTAAGAGTACCTGAAAATAAGATATCAAGAGTCTTTTGATATCCTTTTGTACCCAGTCATGATAGCATCACCTGTTTACCTGTGGAATGTTCCGAACAGGTGTTTTTTGAACTTCCGTCATTTTTTTTGCCCCGGTCCCAACTTTTTTGGAACGTGTTGCAGGCATCAAATTCGGAATTAGCATACAGTAAAGCCAGAAAGTCTGCACACCCCTTTCACCTTCTCCACATTTTATTACATTACAGACTTATACTACAATAGATTGAGTTCATTTTTTGCCTCAAACATCTACACACAATAGCCAATAATGACGAAGTGAAAACAGGTTTTTAGAAAATATGCAATTTTATTTTACTGACAAAAATAGGTTATTTAGGGGTTACATATCTGTACACACCCTTAGCCTAATACTTGGTTGCTGCACCTTTGGCAGCGATTACAGCTTCAAGGCGTCTTGGGAAAGAAGCTACGAGCTTGGCACACTTGTTTCTGGATATTTTTGCCCATTCCTCTTGGCATATCCTTGCAAGCTCCGTCAGGTTGGATGGGGAGCGTCGGTACACAGCCATTTTCAGCTCTTTCCACAATATTCAATTGGATTCAGGTCTGGGCTCTGGCTGGGCCACTCAAGGACATGCACAGACTTTCTCCGAAGCCACTCCTTTGTTCTCTTGGCTGTGTGCTTCGGGTCGTTGTCATGTTGGAAGGTAAACCTTCGCCCCAGTCTGAGGTCCAGAGCGCTCTGGAGCAGGTTTTCTTCAAGGATCTCGGTGTACTTAGCTGCATTCATCTTTCCCTCTATCAGGACTAGTCGCCCCGTTCCCGCTGCTGAAAAACATCCCCACATCATGATGCTGCCACCGCCATGCTTCGCTGTAGGGATGGTATTAGCCAGGTGATGAGCGGTGCCTGGTTTCCTCCAGACGTGACGCTTGGTATTCAGGCCAAAAAGTTACATTTTGGTTTCATCAGACCAGAGAATCTTGATTCTCATGGTTTGAGAGTCCTCTAGGTGCCTTTTGGAAAACTCCAAGCGGGCTGTGATGTGCCTTTTACTAAGGAGGGGCTTCCGTCTGCCCACTCTACCATAAAGGCCTGATTGGTGGAGTGCTGCCTGGATGGTTGATCTTCTGAAAGGTTCTCCCATCTCCAAGGATACGCTGGAGCTCTGTCAAGAGTGACCCTCGGGTTCCTGCTCACCTCCCTGGCCAAGGCCCGTCTTCCCCGATTGTTCAGTTTGGCCGGGCGGCCAGGTCTAGGAAGATTCTTGGTGGTTCCAAACTTCTTCCAATTACGAATGATGGTGGCCACTGTGCTCTTTGGGACCTGTATAGCTGCAGATTTTTCCGTACCCTTCTCCAGATCTATGCCTTGACACAATCCTGTTTCTGAGGTCTGCAGATAATTCCTTTGACCCCATGGCTTGGAGTTTGCTCTGACATGCACTGTCAACTGTGGGACCTTATATAGGCAGGTGTTGGCAATCCCCAATCATGTCCAATCAATTGAATTTATCACAGGTGGACTCCAATTAAGTTGTAGAAACATCTCAAGCAGTATCAGTGGAAACAAAATGCACCTCAGCTCACTTTGTGTCATATCATTTGGTGTACATATATTTTACATTTTGATTTCTAATAAATTAGCACAAATGTCTAAAAACCTGTTTTCACTTTGTCATTATGGGCTATTTTGTGTAAAATTTTGAGACAAAAAATGAACTCAATCTATTGTAGTCTGTAACGTAATAAAACGTGGAGAAGGTGAAAGGGGTGTGCAGACTTTCCGGCTTGACTGTATATTTACAAAAAATCAGTTGAAGTGGGTGAATCAAATGCTGATTGTACAATACCTGAACCTTTAATTACAATAGCACATTTTACCCAAGGCTACTAACCAGTGTCTGGTTTTCTATTCTTAATTCCAGTCCAGTCATGATACTTATTAGAATTTCATCATAAGATCTCAGCCAAATGTTCCCTTCTTTCAGAACAGCAGAACATTGATCCAGTTAATAAAGAGATGGACATTATGAAGGAACAAGCCAACAATTATCCAACCCATCATTTCCTGGGACATAGAAATGATGAAAGAGAAACAGAATTAGCTGAATGATTAAAGAATAACAGAATTAGCTCACTGGTAAATCCAGTGAGCATATTTTCTCATATTTCTAAGTGACAAAACCAAACTACAATATGTCACATTTCTACAGCACATTTAAAATGTTATTTTTATAATTCAGAATAAAGGTAGCAGCATCCTTGATCCAGTCAGTGAACGTGAATCTGCCCTTCACAGGCAGACCAAAGGCCAAAGTATGTACTCAAAACCCTTGTGGCTTGATTTACTAAGACCTTTAACACACGCAAAACAAATAACATGACCAATGATTGGTCATGGTATTTGTTTTGCACCAATCATTGGTTGTGTTATTGGTTTTGTGTGTGTTGAAAGGTTTGCACACTCTAAAGGTCTTAGTAAGTCTTAGTAAATCAGGTCCCTTGATCTCTTCACATGCCATTCTGACAGAATTCCTGAGAATTTTCAACGTAATACGTTATAAACCAACCAGAACACACAATTGTATGAATGAACACTGGTGAAACTTTTTTATTTTTTTATTTATGATTTTACCCAGGTTTGCCCCAGGAATAAAACAGTAAATGAGAATTCACACTTGTGAATTCTCACAATGTCTGAGGGAGAAAAACAGTGATGGCTTAGCAATGGCTGAGAACATCACCTAACCTTAATCAGAAGCAATGTTTACTTTAGCCCCTATGTCAGGGGTGGGCAACCCTGTTCCTGGAGGGCCGGTGTGTATGCAAGTTTTTGTTTCCACCAATTACACTAAATTAGCTAATTGGCTGTAAACACGAACAGTAAAACAATCTTCGGCTGTCATTTATGTACCTATCAAGAAATGTAGCTAAAATGTCAGTTGGTGAAAATGGTAGGCTAATAAATTAAGAACAGAAATTAGCACGAAAACCAGAAACAGATACAGTCCTCTCCCAATCTCCATGAACTTGGGCTAAATAAACCAGTGTTGGCCATTTAAAAGGTATCTTTACCACACTACTCCAAACATAACATTATTGTAAGCTTATCTGAACAAAATACTTCCATGTCATGCTGCTATTGCACATTTAGTTGGAATGTTTCCAGAAATATAATTGGTCACCATATCACGGCATTACTTTTATACAATTTTAAGGTTACAATTTTTAGATACTCTTTTTGTCTTTGGTACCTGGTTTTGTTATGTTTTCGCAGTGACTTTATTTTCATTATATTTTATTTTATTTATTTATATTGCAAGTGATGTGAAGCAGTACAACACAGATTGTGTGGCTTAGTCAAAACTGAACAAACTAGGCTCAATAAAACAACAGAAACTGTTCTTAATGAAAAACGTCTAAAAACGTTCAACAGTTGCGGTAACAATGCAAACATCTTAGGCTTGCTTAAACACCAACACCAGTCATTGCCATTGTGGGAAATCTCTCTTGTAAGAGCTTGGTTTTCATAAACAGCTGTTTGGACCCAATAGTCACAGTGAGACCCTTTAACTTACATAAGCCTGGTCCTCTTTCCAGCAACACCACACCAGGGCTTCGCAAATCCCAATCTGTGTTTCTGACCTTATTATATCTCACACTCCCAGTCGTAATCTTAGGTGCACCAGTTCACTTCTTCGGGCTGCATTTGGAAACAAAGCTTTTCAAATGTAGCAACACGACTTTGGAATCACCTTTTCTACACAGATCACCTGTTTTTTCCTCAAAGCCTAAGTTTGGAGGAACTTAAAAAAGAGGAGTGATACCAACAGTAACTCAAAAGCAGTACCTAAACTTCCAGTGTACTTCCTGAATTTCCATTATGTTATAATGCAGTGGTACTCTCTCCAGGGCTGCATCTGGAATGGCTCCCTATACGCTTTATATCTATTTCGCCATGTGAATACTTTCCAAATTCTCAATTGAGAAAACTGCGGCCATATTCGAATCAACGCCCTTCTGTACTAATGAGAATGCTAGTTGAGTACAGTGAACGAGAACGTTGTTAAGTATGGGAAATTTTCTCTAAATGTAGTGCACTTAAAATCCCTGGATGATATACTTATTTCCGGGTATGCAGTATGCTCGTACACAGTACACAGAATGCAGTAGATAGGGCTCTGATTCTGACGCAGCCTGAGAATTCTGCCACCCTACAAAATGGCCGATTCCCTACATAGTGCACTATAAAGCGTATAGGGAGCCATTCCGCATGCAGCCCTGGTCCTAGAGAGCCACAGGGTCTGCTGGCTGTTGTTGGTACTCAGCACTTGAGTAGCATAGCAATTGATCAGGTAAATCAGTTGATTACACAGCTACTCAGGTGTGATTACTTGGTTGATTACTCAGGTGACCTGGTTTTCTTGGTTCTGGATTGGTTGCTGATCGTAAGGCGAGAACACAAACCAGCAGACTCTGACTCCCCAGGACTAGGAATGAAGATCACCGTTATAACGCTAGTTTTGGGGCTCAATCCTCTAATCTAAGACAAAGGATTCTTCACATGGGTTTCACAGTAAATATCCAGCCACTTTTCCTGTCTGTGGACAGAAAGCACAGGATGGAGGGAAAGAGAGGGCGGGACTTTATGAAAGCATGCTGTACAAAGTAAATAATAACTTAAAATGAAAACAATTATAAAGGCAAATGCGGGCAGCACTGACACACTCCCATGCAGGTGTAGAGCTGCAGACAAAAAAACATTTAAACAGATAAGCGTCACCTGACCACAACCCTCTTCCACATTCAGGAGTCTGTCACTGTTTGGTCCAGTTTTGTGCTTCGTTAGCCACGCCCCCGCCTCACCACGGCCCCTTACAAACAACCAATGAATGAACGGTCCCCACCCCCACAATCGCGGGTAGTGAGCGGTCATTTTTGGTTTTCCTCTTCCTGTTCCCTTTTTTTCCCCTACACCCGGCACTGATTGCCTCAGTGCTGGCCCGCATCACGGATGCGACAGGCCACAGCAGTGATCAGAGCCGCCCCCTTCCCACTGCCGTCCTCTGATTGGAGGAGCGAGACTTTGCACTGAGGAGCCAGGTCCCGTACGGTGTCCAGCATTATACTGGAGAAACTGCAGGAGAGAGAGAGGGAGAGAGAGAGAGAGAGAAGGTTTCTTACAACATTAGATAAACTAAATGTCTTCTGAACTGGGTTTGTGTGTGCGTACAGTATATGTGTGTTTGCATGTGCGTGTGTATGTATTTTGTATGTATGTGTGTGTGTGTGTGTGTGTGTGTGTGTGTGTGTGTGTGTGTGTGTGTGTGTTGTGTGTGTGTTTGTATTTTGTATGTGTGAGTGTGTGTGTGTGTTTGTATTTTGTATGTATGTGTGTTTGTATGTGTGTGTGTGTGTGTGTGTTTGTATTTTGTATGTGTGTGTGTGTGTGTTTGTGCGCGCGTGTGTGTGTTTGTATTTTGTATGTGTGTGTGTTTGTATTTTGTATGTATGCGAGTGTGTGCGCATGTGTGTGTTTGTATTTTGTATGTATGTGTGTGTGTGTGCGCGTGTGTGTGTGTGTGTGTTTGTATTTTGTATGTGTGAGTGTGTGTATGTGTTTGTATTTTGTATGTATGCGTGTGTGTGTGTTTGTATATTGTGTGTGTGTGTGTGTGCATGTGTGAGCGTGTGTGTTTGTATTTTGTATGTATGTATGTGTGTGTGTGCGTGTTTGTATTTTGTATGTGTGCGTGCGTGTTTGTATTTTATATGTATGTGTGTATGTGCGTTTGTTTATTGTATGTGTGCGTGTGTGTGTGTGTTTGCGTGTGTGTGCGTTTGCATGTGTGTATGGGGACGGGGGTTCTTCTAGAATGTGGGAGTTTGTTGTTTGTCGTTTATGCATCTCAATGCTTCTGCGACACAAGTTGACACTCACTGTGGGTGCAGCTTGTAGAGAGTGCCGTCCACGCCCACTGTAACCTGGAGCTCGGCCAGCTGGCGGTTCTGGCGGATCCGGTCCACCACGGCGGCCAGTCCAGCCCCACAGAACTGAGCAGCACGTCGCGACACCACGCTGCACACCTCCTTCACCAGGATGCTGTCCTCACAGGTGCTGCTGGTCAGGCCCAGGTGCTGGAGGATGGAACGCACCTGTCGTAGGGCCAGTCTGTCACTATGGCAACGGGGGGGGGGTGTGTTAAACACCATCGAACCAACACCCTAAAACAGCTACACTCTCAATGACACATTACACTCTCAATGACACATTACACTCTCAATAACACACTACACCCTCAATGACACACTACACTCACAAAAGGGCACTGGAGTGACTTAAAAATCACCAGCCATTTTCAACATTTTTCCATCCGCATTACTTTTTACAATATAACACAACCTGGTTGGTTACTATGGCGTCAAATCAGTGTCACAATTTGCGAGTTCGAAAAAGAGTTGAATCTCGGAAAAAAAAAAAAAAGTTGAATCTCTGAAAACTCTAAACCGATTTGAAACTCGGGAAAAAAGTTTTGAATCTCTGAAAAAAAAAAATCTAACTCTGAAACACTTTTCGAAGACTACAACACCCATTTTTACAAAGATTAGCCACTACATCTGCGAAGCTACAAATCATGGGATTTATGACACTGTTCTCCCGGGGGACAGATTTGTTTCTCCAGAGTTGAAACTCTGGAGAAAAAAAATAATAATAATAATTTGAATCTCTGGAAAAATAAAAAATTAAAAAATTGAATCTCGTTGAAACTTTTCAGTTTCACTTTTTTTTCCCCCCCCAGAGATTCAAAACTTTTTTTCAGAGTTTCAAATCAGTTTCGAGTTTTCAGAGATTCAACTCTTTTTTTCAGAGTTTCAGAACTTTTTTTCAGAGTTTCAAATCGGTTTCGAGTTTTCAGAGATTCAACTCTTTTTTTTTGAACTTACGAATTGTGACACTGATTTGACGCCATAGGTTACTGGCCAAAGTGGCTGCTAGAGTTACAAAAGAAATCTTACCAGCCACAATCAAAATTTCACCAGCTTTTGGCTGGTGGGTGGTGTTAACTTGTATACCCTAGCTCTTAATGTAACACTACAGGCTGAATCCCAAACTGATCGTGGACTGTGGACTTGCAGATTTTGATGGCGTATTTCTGGGGGCAGGTAAGTCTGCATTGATGCAGACTTGCAAAAAGTGTGGGTAAAGTCAGCGTAAATGCACCTGCCAAAAACAGTGTTTTCACAGTGGGACAACCCTAAGCACTCACGGACTTAACGAGAACGCGCCTTTGAGTCCGCGAGTCCAGAGAATGGGATTCAGCCACAGTCTTGCTACAATTCGGAGGTCGCGTTTAAGGTCGGAAAATTGGAAAACCAGGACAGATTTTTGGAAACGGCTGTCCCAAAACCTAGGGCAGGAGGACGGAATGGGGGCACACGCAGCGCACCTCTCGATCTGGGACAGGAAGCGAGTCTCGAAGATCCCGCGGGTCTTCAGGCGCTCGGAGAGCCGACCGCGAAACAGCAGGCCCTTAGCGGTAAAGTCCAGGAGCACGTTCCGCACCACCTCCCCCAGGTACATCCCGCTGATCATCTTCTCATACCTGCACGAGCAGAAAGAAGGGCGGAGTCAGTCCCCCGCTACCGCACCGCATCGCAGGGTCAACGTGGCCCAACCGAACTGGGGGTGAGCGCAGGGATGGACAGGAGAATCACAACGTCATTTCTCTTGAATTACACTACTCACAAAAAGTTAGGGATATTCGGCTTTCGGGTGAAATTTCAGGATGAACCTAAAATGCACTATAACCTTTACAGGTGAAATTAATTTGACCTTCTCTAAACTTTTGAATGCACATGTCCAACTATTCAATGTTTCAGTACTTTTTGCACAACTTGCTGTTCTCTAACAAGGAGCTGAACGGCAAAATTCACAACAGGTGTTTGATCCATGAATCGACTAATAAATTTCCTGGTTCAATTAGAATTGGTATTTAAACAGTCCTCTTCATCATGCTGTTCACATTTTGACATCATGAGACCAAGACGACACCTAACAATTGATCAACAGTGCCTCGCCATTGCGAGGCTTCAAACAGGATGTTCTCAGAGGGAAGTGGCCACTGAGCTTAGAGTGTCACAGAGTGTCATCAGCAGGTTGCAACAGAGATACAGAGAGACTGGAAGAGTCACAGAAAGGCATAGAAGTGGACGTCCTTTGGCCACATCCCACACTGATGACCGCTTCATTGTGAACAGTGCCCTGCGGAACCGGATGATGAATGCCACTCAACTCCAGGCACATTTAAGGGAGGTGAGAGGCACCCAAGTGTCACGTCAGACCATTCGAAACCGTTTACATCAGCGTGGTCTGCGTGCTAGATGACCTGCAAGGGTACCTGACCACACCACCAGGCACAGGCGTCATCGTCTTGCATGGGCCAGGGAGCATTTACGCTGGACGAGGGACCAGTGGGCCTCAGTGCTGTTCTCTGATGAAAGTCGATTCACGTTGAGCAGAAATGATGGCCGCCAACGATGTTGGAGACGTCAAGGAGAGCGCTATGCATCAGCCACTGTTGTCACCAGACGACCCTTTGGTGGTGGCGGTGTTACAGTGTGGGCAGGTGTGTCTAGTCAATACAGAACTGCCCTACACTTTGTGAATGGTACAGTGACAAGCCCATACTACCTGAATAACATCATTAATCCAGTCATTGTGCCCCTGCATGAACAACACAGGCCTAATTTCATCTTCATGGACGACAATGCTCCAGCTCATCGAGGTCGCATCATTAGGGAAAGGCTGCTGGAGACTGGGGTACCTCAAATGGAGTGGCCTGCACTTTCTCCAGACCTGAATCCCATAGAAAACCTATGGGATCAGCTGACTCACCGTGTAGAGGCTCGTAACTCTGTACCCCAGAACCTCAATGACCTGAGGGCCGCCCTTCAAGAAGAGTGGGATGCCATGCCTCAGCAGACAATAAGTCGACTTGTGAACAGCATGAGACGTCGTTGTCAAGCTGTAATTGATGCTCAAGGGCACATGACAAGTTATTGAGACATTGACATTTTTGTTGTGGTATACCCACCACTGTTGTTGGCTTTTGTTTCAATAAATTGTTTGAGATGAGGAAATCACCATTGCATGCTTCTACTTAAATGCCCTACTTTCATGATACGTATAATATCACTGTAGCGTGAACTTACATTTTCCATAAATTTCACCCGAAAGCCAAATATCCCTAACTTTTTGTGAGTAGTGTATCTATATTTTCACGTGTAAACGTTCCTTAGTTAGCATGCTAATTGGTTAGCAACGTACTTTGTGGAGGTAGTATTCACAATATCCAGGAATTCCAATGGTGAAGTTTGGATGTCTAACATGGTATTTTATCTCTCTCTCTCACTTTCTGTCTCATTCCCCCTCTCCGCCTCTCTCTGCCCCTCCCTCGCCCCCCCCCACGCCCCGCTCTACCTTTGCTTGCCAGGGTTGGCAGACCGCTCATCCACAGCCCAGTCAAACGCAGTGCAGAAGTCATCCAGCTCCCCCTGATCCCCGAAAGCGCCCCATTCCATGTTGACACACATGCGCCCCTCGTCCCCGTCCACCAGCTCAATGTTGCGCATCTCCTCCATGTAGCAGGCGTTCGTACCTGTGCCTACGGAGCGTACCGGGACAACAGAGCTGTCATCGAATAGCCGAGGGCCACGAAAAGGCACGCACGTACACGCTCGTGTACTTTTTTATTTTACCCTTATTTTACCAGGTAGTCACTTGAGATCAAAGATCTCTTTTTCGAGCAAGACCTGGCCAAAAAATGGCAGTATTTACAACAAAAAAAAAACAAAAAAACATACAAGACACAAAAACATAAAAGGCGAAGTGGGATAGGGGGATAAATTTAAGGTGGGGATAGGGGGATAGCGGGATAAGGGGATAGGGGGATAAATTTAAGGTGGAGCGGACAAGATTAAATGGGATTAGGGGAGACTGGGGGCTAGGGTAAGAAAGAGGAGGGGAGGTGTACACACCTCCCACCAAGACCTGGGTCAAATACTTCATCTGAACTACTCAAAACAGAGAATAAAGCGGACGGCATACTTCGTCAGACACTGTCATTTAGACGTCTGCAGACAGACTGAACAGAAAGCGCAGGCTGCCGAGGTGAACCTTCTCGGGTGAAGTTCGTTGTTCATTTACTCGCCCCCGTCTGCGTTGGAGATGTATGTGGACGTCTTTTGTCTGCCATGGCTGATGAAGTATGCCGTCCGTTTTTGAGTGCAGATGAAGATGAAGAGGACGGGGGATGAATGCCATAAACAGTTCACTGAGGGCAGTGAAGGAACATAGTGATGTATAGCTGAAGAAGAAAAAAAAACCTTGAGGCACATTGAGATTGATAGCAGGTCTGTAATAAAAGTTAAGCTTTCAGAGCATATACGTAAGTGCACAAGGACAGGCATTTTCTAATACTATCAGCAATGATCACTCATTGCATTAGAAATATCTGACAAACTTTAATTATCTAATGAAGGTCTACTGACTGAAAGCAATCAATCTCAGTGTGCCCAAGTTTTTTCTCTGATGTCTCTGATTATTTAATCTTTGTTGCACCCGGATTATATGCCTTCCCTTCCCAAAGCCAGAACCACTGATATGATCCATTATCTTTTTCCTTTTTAACACTTTTACTTGGGTGTGGGCCGTACATTCATGTCTCTGCTGGTGAAAACACAGTAATGATACTAGCGACTGAGCACTTAAGGATGCTTTGGCTGCAGAATAGAGTCTAAAATCACATATTTGTTTGAAACTCTATTGAATAAAATAAACACGCAGATCCCTGAGAATTTTTCACCAATCATCTTACTAAAATAGAACATACGCCACAATCTTACAAAAGTTTTTTTAAACGGACAGTAATCCACACAATCAATGAGAATAGAGAACAGAGGCCATAACATAACTTAATGACAAGAACAGGTCATTCAGCGCAACAATGCTCGCCATTTTCCTACCACTGCAGGATACCTAGCGCTCATTGTTTACCTACAACCTAGATAGATAGTATCTAGCACCATATCAAGCCTGGTCTTGAAAACCCCCAGAGTTTCTGCCTCTACTACATGACCTGGCAAGATATTCCACACGGCGACTACTCTCAGTTTGAAGAAATGCTTCCTGAGATAGAAATAAAATGGGGCCTGAGGCACGGGGGCATTTCAAACACTGCAAAAACCAAAAAATATGTCAATCCTAACAAGTATTACAGTTTTACATTTAAACTTAAAGCACAACTGAACTTTGGTAGAACTTTTATCATGGCCAGGTAACTACACAACCCAAAGTTCTACCAAAGTTCAGTTGTGCTTTAAAATCTTATTTCTATTATTTTTGCTAAATAAGACAAAAACATTGGCAATGAGGTGAGACTCATTTCTAGATGTTGTCAATGGGGTAAAGACAATTTCACTTGACAAGCAAAAAGTAGCTTAAAACAAGCTAATATTTTCTACTTGACAGAATAAATCTTTTTTTTTTTTAAATCTCAGTAAAACACTAAAACACTTGTTGAGACAGTTTTTTTGCAGTGAAGACAGACGGACAGGTGGTGACAGACAGCAGACAGAAAGGCAGACATACCCACGATCAGCCCCACTTCGCAGTGAGGGTCCTCGTAACCACAGGTCATCATTGTACCAACCGTGTCATTCACCACGGCAACCACGTCCAGATCAAACTCCTGGTAAGGGCATAAGGGTGAGAGAGGGTGCGTTTTTGGGACGTATATGGGACAGGGCGTTGTGTTTCAGGGCATAAGGGTGAGAGAGGGTGAGTTTTTGGGACGTATATGGGACAGGGCGTTGTGTTTCAGGGCATAAGGGTGAGAGAGGGTGAGTTTTTGGGACGTACAGTCAAGCCGGAAAGTCTGCACACCCCGTTCACCTTCTCCCCGTTTTAATACGTTACAGACATATTCTACAATAGATTGAGTTCATTTTTTTGTCTCAAAATTCTACACAAAATAGCCCATAATGACAAAGTGAAAACAGGTTTTAGACATTTGTGCTAATTTATTAAAAATCTAAATGTAAAATATCATATGTACACAAGTGTGCACACCCTTTGATATGACACCCAAAAGTGAGCTGAGGTGCATTTTGTTTCCACTGATACTGCTTGAGATGTTTCTACAACTTAATTGGAGTCCACCTGTGATAAAGTCAATTGATTGGACATGATTGGGGATTGCCAACACCTGCCTACATAAGGCCCCACAGTTGACAGTGCATGTCAGAGCAAACTCCAAGCCATGGGGTCAAAGGAATTATCTGCAGACCTCAGAAACAGGATTGTGTCAAGGCATAGATCTGGAGAAGGGTACGGAAAAATCTTTGCAGCTTTACAGGTCCCAAAGAGCACAGTGGCCACCATCATTCGTAAATGGAAGAAGTTTGGAACCACCAAGAATCTTCCTAGACCTGAGCAATCTGAGCAATCGGGGAAGACGGGCCTTGGCCAGGGAGGTGAGCAGGAACCCGAGGGTCACTCCGACAGAGCTCCAGCGTATCCTTGTGGAGATGGTAGAACCTTTCAGAAGATCAACCATCCAGGCAGCACTCCACCAATCAGGCCTTTATGGTAGAGTGGCCAGATGGAAGCCCCTCCTTAGTAAAAGGCACATCACAGCCCGCTTGGAGTTTTCCAAAAAGGCACCTAGAGGACCAGGCACCGCTCATCACCTGGCTAATACCATCCCTACAGTGAAGCATGGCGGTGGCAGCATCATGATGTGGGGATGTTTTTCAGCAGCGGGAACGGGGCGACTAGTCCTGATAGAGGGAAAGATGAATGCAGCTAAGTACACCGAGATCCTTGAAGAAACCCTGCTCCAGAGCACTCTGGACCTCAGACTGGGGCGAAGGTTTACCTTCCAACATGACAACGACCCGAAGCACACAGCCAAGAGAACAAAGGAGTGGCTTCGGAGAAAGTCTGTGCATGTCCCAGCCAGAGCCCAGACCTGAATCCAATTGAATATCTGTGGAAAGAGCTGAAAATGGCTGTGTACCGACGCTCCCCATCCAACCTGACGGAGCTTGCAAGGATATGCCAAGAGGAATGGGCAAAAATGTCCAGAAACAAGTGTGCCAAGCTCGTAGCTTCTTTCCCAAGACGCCTTGAAGCTCTAATCGCTGCCAAAGGTGCAGCAACCAAGTATTAGGCTAAGGGTGTGTACAGATATGTAACCCCTAAATAACCTATTTTTGTCAGTAAAATAAAATTGCATATTTTCTAAAAACCTGTTTTCACTTCGTCATTATTGGCTATTGTGTTTAGATGTTTGAGGCAAAAAATGAACTCAATCTATTGTAGTATAAGTCTGTAACGTAATAAAACGTGGAGAAGGTGAAAGGGGTGTGCAGACTTTCCGGCTTGACTGTATATGGGACAGGGCGTTGTGTTTCAGGGCATAAGGGTGACAGAGGGTGAGTTTTTGGACGTATATGGGACAGGGCGTTGTGTTTCAGGGCATAAGGGTGAGAGAGGGTGAGTTTTTTGGACGTATATGGGACAGGGCGTTGTGTTTCAGGGCATAAGGGTGAGAGAGGGTGAGTTTTTGGACGTATATGGGACAGGGTGTTGTGTTTCAGGGCATAAGGGTGACAGAGGGTGAGTTTTTGGACGTATATGGGACAGGGCATTGTGTGTCAGGGCATAAGGGTGACAGAGGGTGAGTTTTTGGACGTATATGGGACAGGGCATTGTGTTTCAGGGCATAAGGGTGACAGAGGGTGAGTTTTTGGACGTATATGGGACAGGGCGTTGTGTTTCAGGGCATAAGGGTGAGAGAGGGTGAGTTTTTGGGATGTATATGGGACAGGGCGTTGTGTTTCAGGGCATAAGGGTGACAGAGGGTGAGTTTTTGGGACGTATATGGGACAGGGCATGTGTTTCAGGGCATAAGGGTGACAGAGGGTGAGTGTTTGGGACGTATATGGGACAGGGCATGTGTTTCAGGGCATAAGGGTGTGAGAAGGTGGGGGGGTCTCGCGCTCACCTCCCTCCGGTGGATGGCATCATTCAGTAGCGTAACGACATCCTCTCCCTCACAGCCTGACGCCTTAAAACCCTTCGTCCACTTCAACAGCACGCCCTGGAGGGAGGAGAAGAGGAGGAGTGTGTGTGTGTGTGTGTGTGTGTGCGCACGCGTGCGTCTGTATAGTGTGTGTGTGTGTGTGTGTCTGACCTGGTCCAGCTTGTTATGTTGGCAGGGGAAGAAGAAGGTGTGTGTGTGTGTGTGTGTGTGTGTGTGTGTGTGTGTGTGTGTGTGTGTGTGTGTGTGTGTGCGCGCGCGTGTGTGTGTCTGACCTGGTCCAGCTTGTTCTGTTGGCAGGGGAAAGAGAAAGTGAATCCCAGCGGTAGAGACGCTCCCTTCAAGCCCATGTACTCCAAGAAGTCTGCGATGCAGTGGACGATGTGATCAAACAACTGCGCAGACAGAGGAAAGGGGAGGGGTCCTAAATATCAGGAAGGAGACACAGGCAGGTACCAGAAACCTGGACCCTAAGAGAGGTCCAGTCCTGGACTCCACAAAGCTGCGGCCGCTGACAGTACACAAGGCTACTTAAAAATGATGTGTCGGGCATGAAGTTCTGTCAGGAAACTCTAGCTGCAGCCCACCAATGGTCAGCCTCAGCAAACACATGTTCTCATACTCAACCAATCACATGCACATATCACTAATGGAGCGCCCCTTTTAAAAGCGAGACTCAGATCTCTCCCGTACTGCTTTAGCCTGCGCTGCTCTTGTTTGTTTCCCTGCTGCTTGTTCTAAAAAATGTGCTGCTCACCCTCCACCACCCCAGCCTCCACCTGTTGTTTGGATCTGCTTCTATGTACTGGGGGTGTTTTGGTCCTGTTTAGTAGGGGAGATGTGTCATGCTCCCTTTTTGATAGGTACATAGAAGTACATAGAGCAGATCCATTCAGCGCCAAACCGAAATAATTACATATTCATTCATAGATTCAATAGATGAAAATGACCTGACAGAAATAACTTTAATACTTGAGCAAGGGCAATTTTTAATTATAGGATAAGCCTTGGATCATCATCAGAGAGCGAGGCTTTCATTAGTCACACATGGCTTATGAATCAGTAACCCGGACAACCAGCTAGCCTGCATTACATTCATTCCTGCAGCAAAGGGCTTCTGGAGCGGTTATAATGGGAGGGGTTGCAGGGAGGTTGTGGCGAGGTTGCAGGGTGGTTGTGGGTTGTGGGGAGGTTGTGGGGAGGTTGCAGGTGGTTGCAGGGAGGTTGTGGGGAGGTTGCAGGGAGGTTGTGGGGAGGCTGCAGGGAGGTTCTGGTAAGGTTGCAGGGAGGTTGTGGTGAGGTTTCAGGGTGGTTGTGGGTTTTGGGGAGGTTGTGGAAAGGTTGCAGGGTGGTTGTGGAGAGATTGCAGGGAGGTTCTGGTAAGGTTGTAGGGTGGTTGTGGGGAGGTTGCAGGGTGGTTGTGGGAAGGTTGCAGGGAGGTTGTGGTGAGGTTGCAGGGTGGTTGTGGGGAGATTGCGGTGAGGTTGCAGGGTGTTTGTTGGTTGTGGGGAGGTTGTGGGAAGGTTGCAGGGTGGTTGTGGGAAGGTTGCAGGGAGGTTGTGGTGAGGTTGCAAGGTGGTTGTTGGTTGTGGGGAGGTTGTGGGAAGGTTGCAGGGTGGTAGTGGGGAGGTTTCAGGGAGGTTGTGGGTTGTGGGGAGATTGTGGTGAGGTTGCAGGGTGTTTGTTGGTTGTGGGGAGGTTGTGGGAAGGTTGCAGGGTGGTAGTGGGAAGGTTGCAGGGAGGCTGTATTGTAGAGAGGTTGCAGGGAGCCGCACCTCCTCCCCCGTCCCGTGCATGATCTCCTGGGGAATGGCGTAGATCTTGTTGTGCATCTCCACGCTTCGCCGCTTCCCGCTCCGCACACGCACCAGCAGCACCCGGAAATTAGTCCCACCCAGATCCAGGGCCAGGAAGTCCCCGTGCTCTGAGAGAGAGAGAGAAAGAGAGAGAGAGAGAGAGGTGAGCATGCGGGGGGAGTTTAGCACACACACGCACGCACAAAGAATTCTGTTCTCACTATTGGTTCTTATTATTTTCAAAATTGTTAGTAATCTGACAGAATTTTACCGGCGACTGCAGGGTTAATGAATTTCACACACACTGATCCCCTCATCCTCTCCTCTCTTCCTCTCCTCCCCTCCTCCAGTCCTGCCACCCTTACCTGTGCCATCAGGTGTGGACCTGACAAAGGTGGGGAGCATTCTGACGGTGGCGCCGTGGTGCGTCTCTCTAGCCAGGCCCTTACTCATCTCCTCCTCCATCCTCCTCTTCACCTCCAGCAGCTGCTCACGACTCAGGCGCAGGGTGTCCAGTACCCGCTGCCGCTCGGCCTGCTGGGTAGCCAGGCGGTACGCCACCGCCGTAACCATGGCGGCGCCCTTGCCGCTGCCATCCTCGGAGCGCAGGAAACGCACGTCGCAGTCCGGCACCAGGCGGCGCACCATCTTATGCAGCCGCCGCGCGAACCTGGGGACGGCGGGAGAGGTAGGGGTTTACGCATCCGCTAACATACGCTAACATCCGCTAACACATTCCTACATATATACGCTAACATACACAAACACATTCCTACATATGTACGCTAACAAACACAATCACATTCCAACATATATACGCTAACATATACAAACACATTCCTACATATATACACAGTGGTTCCCAAACTCGGTCCTCGGGGACCACTGTGTATGCTGGTTTTCGTTCCAACCACAATTGCAATCCCAAAATCCTAACAAGCTGTTCATTTTTCTTAATTAGGTGCTTTTCATGTTTAGAGGGATTATTTACCCTCTTAAGCTACATCATGTCAGAAATAGCTATGCATGCCATGAAGAATAAAAATTCCCATGTTCCCTACTGTGCTCATTGGGCTGTTTTGCAAATAGGTTAAAAAAAATTGAAACTGATCAAATTAAAGACTGGGATGAATCAATTGGCTCCTAATTAGGTAGTTGAAAACGTGAGTCTTTAAGTTCCCTCATCAAGTTTTTCTTAAATGTATTAACACTGCAAGTTTGGCTCGTTATCATTTTGTCTTTTTTTCATTATTTATCAAATGGTTAGTTTTAGAGGCCATATATCCACAATTTCACCAATTAGGAGCCTATTGATTCACCTCAGTCTTTAATTTTATTTAATAAAATAAAATAAATTTGGTCAGTTAAAAAATTGGGGGTTTTTTAGCCAATTTTTGTAATTATTTGCAATATAGCACAATGAGAATATTGTACTTTTATTATTCATGACATGCAGAGCTATTGCTAACATAATGTGGCTTAAGAGGGTAAATAATCCCTCTAAATATGACAAACACCTAATTAAGAACAATTGACATCTTGTTAAAATTCCGGGATTGCAATTGTGGTTGGAACAAAAACCAGCATACACAGTGGTCCCCGAGGACCGAGTTTGGGAACCACTGCACTAACTAATACAAACACATTCCTACATATATACGCTAACAAACACAAACACATTCGTACATATATACGCTAACATATACAAACACATTCCAACGTATATACGCTAACATATACAAACACATTCCAACATATATACCCTAACAAACACAAACACATTCCAACACATATAGTACTGTGCAAAAGTCTTAGGCACCCTAGAATTATTATTATTTTTTTTTCTTAGATGTTTATTTTTTGTCTTCTGCATTAGTATGTCAGTAGAAAAACACACACAAAGATTTCAAAAAACACAATTCATTTTCCAAAAATTTAATTGAACTATCTTCAGCGAAAAGATGAACAAGGAGTTCTGTAACAGATGGTATGGCCTCCACAGAGCCCCAATCTCAACACCATCGAAGCTGTCTGGGATTACCTGGACAGACAAAAGCAAGCGAGACAGCCAAAGTCTGCAGAAGAACTGTGGCAAGTTCTCCAAGATGCTTGGAACAACCTACCAGCTGATTTTCTTATAAAACTGCACGTCAGTGTACCTAAGAGAACTGATGCAGTTTTAAAGGCAAAGGGTGGTCACACCAAATATTGATTTGATTTAGTTTTTTACTGTTTACTGCTTTTTATAGTCAATTGTTTGATATTTAGAAACTTTTCATTTCATTATTCTAGAAAGCATCTTCGCTTTACAGAATATTTTCACGTGCCTAAGACTTTTGCACAGTAGTGTATATGCTAACATACACAATCACATTCCAACATACATACTATACACTCTTTCAATAACTCATACACGTTCAAAAATACATACACTCTCTTATGTGTGCAAGCATAACAACACGCACGCACGCACGCACGCACGCACGCACGCACGCACGCACGCACGCACGCACGCACGCACGCACGCACACACACACACACACACACACACACATAGCTCAGCTCACTGTGGGTGGTTCTTGTAGACCGATCCGTCCACTCCCACGGTGCTACGCAGTCTCTCGGCGGCCTTGTTGTCACGGATCTGCCTCAGCACGGCGGTCAGCGCGGCCGAACACAGGTGCGCGGCGCGCGTGGACACGATCTGGCACACCCGCTGCGTCGCTACGCAGTCCTCCGCTGAGGGCGTCAGGCCCAGACCGACCAGAACCTTCTCTGCATTCACCAAACCCTCATTATCTCTGAGAGAGAGAGGTACCATGACATTACAACACTATACAACACAACACAATACTATAGAAGACAGTACAACACTATACAACACAACACCCGTTTTTTGTTTTTTTTTAAATGAAAAAATCTGCGACTTTAATATATACACTCTCAGAAAAAAGGGTTCTTTTGCTTGTTTCCATTGGGGAACCATTTTTTATTCTTTATAAAAACCCTCTATGGTAGGTGTGAAAAGTGTGAAAGCTCCCAGATTGAACCATTTTTGCCGAATAAAGACCGCTTGACGGGGTTCCTCTATGGAGACACAGAGGAGCCCTTTGGAGCCCTTTCTTCTGATAGTGCACTGAGTTTAATGGTTCCATCCTGACAGCCTCTGCCCACCATTTTGAATTTGAGCTTATAGTAGAGACGGGACGTGACGGCGGGACTGACCTCTCATTCTCGATGGCGGAGACGAAGCTGGTCTGGAAGTGTCCGGTGGCCAGGAGGTCAGGCGTGGTCTGGCCCTGGAACAGCAGGCCCTCTTTGGTCATCTTCACCAGGACGAGTCGCACCAGCTCTCCCATGTACATCCCGCTAATCATCTTCTCGAACCTGCGCGGAGAGGCAGAAAATAAAAAAATTAAATCGCTGGTTCCCTACCGCCATTCAGCCTTTATTCCACACAGGAAGTCTGAGTTTAGAGACCCCGTATGCTCTTTAGATCATTATGGAAACGGCAGTGTTCCATTAAACGGCTGGGCGACCCATTAATATAATTCTGTCAACCCGGCGTCTCATTTTCCCTGACTGCTACATGTGCGTTCTTTGTATCGTTGTGGGTAAGACAAGAAGAAACGCATTGTGGAGTACTGTAGCTGCCCAGGAGGTTAAATTGCCCTCTGAATGAAGCTGCGGAGCAGCAGTGGGTACGGGGCTCGGTGTGGAGATAGGGGGAAGGCCTGTCACTCACAGCTGCTTGCCGGGGTTGAGGGAGCCAGCATCGATGTCCCGATCAAACTCTGTGCGCAGGTCCTCCAGCGCCCCATCGTCTCCGAAAGCGCCCCACTCCATGTTGACGCACATGCGCCCCTCGTCCCCCTCCACCAACTCCAGGTGGCGCATCTCCTCCATGTAGCAGGCGTTCGTACCCGTCCCTGGGGGTATGGAAGACAGTCACAAAATGAGACTGAAGCGAAATATGACAGCCGTGGAAATGGACTTGTGACTCAACAGACACAACCTCAATGATCGAAGAGCAAAGAATATGTCGGTGGTAGGCCGCATTTGAGCCCTGGGTGACCAGTTGTATAGCCCAGATCTGACTAATACATGTAAAACCCGGAACATGAACACTTTATTTTAGAGGGCTCTGGGTTTTATCCAACTAATCCTGCTTTGTTAAATACCCCACAGATCTGACTAATACAGTACATGTAACTTGTGCAGGGTGAGTGACTGGGGGCAGTGTATAAGATACAGCATGTACTGTATATTATATTTATATTTTTGTATGCATCTCACAACCCACGTCAATCTCTCTGACAGCTGGCATGGCTCCACCCACCTCCTTTAGATAAGCTTTCTTTCGCTCTCTTTCTTTGGACCTTTCTCGTAATGCTATATTGCTATATTATTATAGCTGTGTAAATATATGTTACCTGCATAGTGGTATTTTCTTTATTTACAGTACAAATTGTTGTTTGTTAGGTTATCAGTGCACTTATTGATTATCAATGGGCATTCTTGGTGACATTCCTGAGATAAACACTGATGTTCTACACTACTGTGTGCCTCTCTGTATAAGAGCGTCTGCCAAGTGACTGTAATGCAATGTAAAATATAACCACTCCTCTACATAATAATAGTTGTTGCATTCGGTCGCGTTCGATCATGTTCGGTCGGGCGACTCACCTACGATGAGGCCGATCTCGCAGTGATGGTCGTCGTACCCGCAGGTCATCATGGTGCCGACCGTGTCGTTGATCACCGCCACGATGTCTATGTCAAAGTCCTGCCGGCAGACATTACCGTCCAGTTAGTGGTCATTGCCATCACCCCGAATTATAAAACTGATAACACAAGTGCTTCCAAGCATTCCAGTGTGTGAAAAATCACAATATCACAGAAGCCTCATTCAGTACAAATTCAGGGTTAATGGCCTTGTAAGGAGATTTCTGTTGTCTGGAACATAAACGGGACACTTCTGAGCTCCACAGCAACCCCAAGACATGGAAGGCCATAAAACTCAACTGCCATTTCATTCAATAACAAGCTGTACACAAGATTGGGCAGTCTGACCCAACACTAAAATCAGAAATCGAAAACCTAGGGGTAATTTTAGATGCTGCTGACCAGTTTTAAACTCCACATTGAAAAGGCAACAAACACTTTTTTTTCACATTAGAAACATAGTCAAAGAAAGACCATTTGTAACTCGGCAAGATGCCAAAAGATTGAGAAGTGCTTTTATTTCAAGCCGGTTGGATTACTGTAATGCACTTTTTAAACAAACTCTGAAGTTATTCAGGATGCTGCTGCTAGACCTTGAACAAACACTTTGAAAAGAGAACATATTACACTTGTCATTGCTGCTCCACACTGGCTTCCCGCTTCTTTTAGAATTGATTTTTAAAAACTAAAAACTAGTGCTTATAAAAGCACTAAATGGTCTAGCACTTTCTTACATCCAAGATTACATTCATTTTTATGTGCCAGCTAGAGTTGCTTTCTGCTTTTATGTTCCTAAACTTTTAGTGTGGAGGAGGGGACCTTTGACCTTACGAGCCAGTTTCACCCTGATCGGCGAGCAGCAGACGCCCTGCGGAGCTACCGGCTACAGTCTGCCCTGTTGCGGACTGGACTCAAACAGAGGGCACATGGCTCCTCCATGCACAGCAGAGTGGTGCCTTAACCCAATAACCCAATCTAGCAGCCCCCTCAGGTGACAATCTTAAAAAGCAGCTCAAAACATACCTTTTTCATTTGGCTTTGAATTAATTATTTTATACTGCTTTGTGTTTTTTTTTGCTGTATATTAAAATTTTATTGTAATTCTGTTTATTTTATTATTTTATTTATTTATTCTCCCAAGCCTATTGACATTGACACATTATTAAAAATATAAAATGTTTTGATGTATCTATGTATGCATGTACATATGTGCATATGCATGTATTGCTTTTTGTTCTTTCTGTGAATCACTTTGAACTTCATTTATGCATGAAAGATGCTATATAAAATTATTATTACCTCTTTTCCTCCCTCACCCTGAGTCCTCAGATTACTCCAGTCCTGCCCCTCGCCCTGAGTCCGCAGATTACTCCAGTCCTGCCCCTCGCCCTGTGTCCGCAGATTACTCCAGTCCTGCCCCTCGCCCTGAGCTCCGCAGACTGCTCCAGTCCTGCCCCCTCGCCCTGAGCCGCAGATTACTCCAGTCCTGCCCTCGCCCTGAGGTCCGCAGATTACTCCAGTCCTGCCCCTCGCCCTGAGTCCGCAGACTGCTCCAGTCCTGCCCCTCGCCCTGAGCCGCAGATTACTCCAGTCCTGCCCCTCGCCCTGAGTCCGCAGATTACTCCAGTCCTGCCCCTCGCCCTGAGCCGCAGATTACTCCAGTCCTGCCCCCTCGCCCTGAGTCCGCAGATTACTCCAGTCCTGCCCCTCGCCCTGAGTCCGCAGATTACTCCAGTCCTGCCCCTCGCCCTGAGTCCGCAGATTACTCCAGTCCTGCCCCTCGCCCTGAGCCGCAGATTACTCCAGTCCTGCCCCTCGCCCTGAGTCCGCAGATTACTCCAGTCCTGCCCCTCGCCCTGAGTCCGCAGATTACTCCAGTCCTGCCCCTCGCCCTGAGTCCGCAGATTACTCCAGTCCTGCCCCTCGCCCTGAGTCCGCAGATTACTCCAGTCCTGCCCCTCGCCCTGAGCCGCAGATTACTCCAGTCCTGCCCCTCGCCCTGAGTCCGCAGACTGCTCCAGTCCTGCCCCTCACCCTGAGTCCGCAGACTGCTCCAGTCCTGCCCCTCGCCCTGAGTCCGCAGACTGCTCCAGTCCTGCCCCTCGCCCTGAGTCCGCAGACTGCTCCAGTCCTGCCCCTCCCGAGTTTGCAGACTGCTCCAGTCCTGCCCCTCCCGAGTCTGTAGACTGCTCCAGTCCTGCCCCTCCCGAGTCTGTAGACTGCTCCAGTCCTGCCCCTCGCCCTGAGTCCGCAGACTGCTCCAGTCCTGCCCCTCCCGAGTTTGCAGACTGCTCCAGTCCTGTCCTTCCCCCTGAGTTTATGCCCCCACCTTGACGCAACCGGAGTCCCAGATGCACCCCCCCGCCCCCCTTTGAATTGAACATTTTACATCCTTTCACTGGACTTTTCACTCACCCCTCTCTTCTTGATGGCCTTCCTCAGCAGGCTGACCACATCCTTGCCCTCCACCCCCGCTGGCCTTGAAACCCTTCGTCCATGTCACCAGGACGCTCTGTACAAGCAGGGGTTACCAAGGAGACACCGTGGAGACAGTTACACACATTCCGTGCATCATAATGATTGTAATTTGGGTACGCTGTCATAACTATATTGTTTTCTCTTCACATAAGAATTAACCCCACATCTTTCCCCCCACCCCCCTTGCCCTGCCCTGCCCTTCTTCACCTCGTCGAGTTTGGTCTGTTGACATGGAAACGAGAAGGTGAAGCCAAGTGGCAGCTTTTTGTCCTTGATGCCCATCTTCTCCAGGAAATTGGCCAGACAATCTGCGATGTGGTCAAACAGCTGGGCACACACACACACACACACACAAAAATGAAAGGGATAAAAAAACTGATAGAAAAGTTTCAAAGCCAATTAAACTTTGAAACTTTGAATTTTCATAACCATTTCCCCATGTTTCCGCATCTCCACCTCAACACGCTTTCTTTTCTAGACCTTCTCTTTCCTCTCGTTCATGGGTTTAATTGACAGGTGTGAAAGGCTGCATAGTTGTGACAAGACGTGACACATTTAGTTTTATTTCGCACTGATTAAAAAATTCCACGTGATAGAATTTTACTAAATGAAGAAATCAGTTTACTGAAGGGCTAACCAAATATTTTTATGGAAAAATAAAACCGCAAAAATTGAGGAAATAGATCATATAGAAAATGAATACCAATTCTCCTTTGAGCATACAATTTTCCCCGCGTCTGTGCAAATACGATACTGACACGTTACATTACGACACCGTACAGTTGCACTACTCTAAATTCCAAGTGTGTTCAACTGTGTTGAATTAAAAATTCTTGAATTTTTCACATTCTAAACATTGATTTAAAATCAGTGAATAAATAATGAACACAATATTGCAAAATCTAGGCAAACAAATTGTGCAAGCAACTAATTTTCAACAATCCCCCCCCCCCCCCAAAACTTCTAGCCGTGTCATATGGATATTGGGGAAAGGGGAGGCAGTGTAACCACAGTCAGAGTGCGGTCAATAGTTCCGCGGCTGTGCTCATGCAGGTGAGGTAGGGGCGCCAGCGAGGCTTGCTTTCCCACAGCCCTTTCCTGATTTAGGCGGTGTTTCAGTCGCACCTTTTCAGCGCCTGGAACCCGCGCTTTAGGCCCTTATGATCCCCCTGGTGCAGATGGCGGTCAAAGGGGCGGGGTTACAACAGGTAGCTTGTTATCAAAACACGGACATTAGCGGCCCATCTTTCAATGGGAGAAAGACGTGCAAACAGAGGACAAGGGCGGGATTGGCAGCGCCCAACAGGGCGTATAGCCGGCCCCGTCTGAAGGAAACAGAGCTATTAAAACACTTGCCTAGGAAGCCAAGTCACAAAGGTTACATGCTGGCAGCCGGCAAACTAATTTCCTCTTTCCTCTTTGATGGATTTACTGCAGGGTGGTAAATGTGACTTCATCAACGACTGGAAGGTCTGTCAGCCTGCCAGCTGGCCTATGCTAACTGCGGTCTATTTACCTCTTTATGAAGGTGTTCGAGAGGAAAAACTAAATGCACTTTAATACTGCAGCTATATTTGGGAAAATGCCGTCTTACTCTACCACCATTCTTTCCTTCCTGTAATTATCCTCCTCTCCCTCCCTCAGTCCCGCTCTCCTCTTTTTTCTTTTTCTCTTTCTCTTTTCTCTTTCTCGCGCCTCCTTCACATTGGAGCCACACCCCCTCATCAGGTGTTCCGGAATGTCGTAGATCTGGTTCTCATCTCCACCCGCTGCTTCCCATTGGCCGAAACTTTCACCAGCAGCACCCGAAGTTTGTCCCCTCCCAGATCCAGGGCCAGGAAGTCTCCCTTTTCTGGAAAAATACAGACACACAGACCCACGAGGCCATAGCTTAAAGACAGAGAGAGAGAGAGAGAGAGAGAGAGAGACCGAGAAAGAGAGATGCCAAAATGTCTGACAGCAGCCACTCAGGACCATAGGCCACTGTGGCCTTGATTTTCAGATGTGAGACGGGCTCAAGCATGTGCTTTGCTAATAACTTCCTGTTTCTGACCCAATCGTGATCTCATGTGGGCGGGGCTGCCATTGGAGGTAGTGCGAAGAGGCGCTGTAACTCACACACTTACTTATGATTCCAGGGGGAAAAAAATATTTTTTATTTCAACAGTGACGAAGATCTAACGGTCAAAACAGCAACGGGCACATGGTGAGGTAAAATGAGTTTTGATACATTTTTTGGGCTGTAAGTAAGTGTGTGAGTTTTCATTCTTTATTTCCTAATAAAACAGACTGTAACCCACCGTAACACAGAAAACCAGACTTACACATTGCACCTTCCACTTCAGTCTATATAAATCCCCCTGTGGGCTGCAGGTTCCATTCCCCACCTTGACACTTTCCGTACTGTGATCCCATCTCTATCTGTAATTCTGGTTTCCCCCGTCTGAATCAAAGGTGCAAAGAAATGCATAAGAAGGGTTTACTGCCTGCGCTCCTTTTAAATGAATAAGTGGGAAATGTGTACTGGTATACAAGGAGAGAAGACCCTAAGGATCCAGATAAAAGCCAGGGAAACGTAAACTGAAAGAACAGAAAGGAAACAGAAAGGACCCGCGCCAGGTGGTACGAGGTCGTTAACAGAACGACTGGAATTTAATCAGCCAATAATGACGAGAGTCAACAAATCAGGCAAACAAAGGCCTGGCCCGAACACGTCCAAACTTCCCTCTACACGGCACTACAATAAATCACTCAGACTTACAGACTTACTTACAGGAACTACACCATGTATTCACTTACACTGCTGTAAGTGCTGTTACTCGCATACTTACGCTGCCAATACTCGCTGTGTTACATTACTGTTACTCAATAAAGCTGCAGATACTCGCTGTGTTATGATGCTGTTACTCACTAAAGCTGCAGATACTCGCTGTGTTATGATTCTGTTACTCACTTAAAGCTGCAGATACTCGCTGTGTTATGATTCTGTTACTCACTAAAGCTGCAGATACTCAATGTGTTACATTACTGTTACCCCACTAAAGCTGCAGATACTCATGTGTTATGATTCTGTTACTCACTAAAGCTTGCAGATACTCAATGTGTTATGATTCTGTTACTCACTAAAGCTGCAGATACTCGCTGTGTTACATTACTGTTACTCACTAAAGCTGCAGATACTCGCTGTGTTACATTACTGTTACCCACTAAAGTTGCAGATACTCGCTGTGTTATAATTCTGTTACTCACTAAAGCTGCAGATACTCAATTGTGTTATGATTCTGTTACTCACTAAAGCTGCAGATACTCAATGTGTTATGATTCTGTTATTCACTAAAGCTGCAGATACTCACTGTGTTACATTGCTGTTACACACTAACGCTGCTGTAAGTGCTGTTACACACTAATGCTGCTGTAAGTGCTGTTACACACTAACACTGTTGTAAGTGCTGTTACACACTAACGCTGCTGTAAGTGCTGTTACACACTAAAGCTGCAGATACTCGCTGGGTTGCATTGCTGTTACACACTATTCTGCTGTAAGTGCTGTTACACACTAACGCTGCTGTAAGTGCTGTAACACTAACGCTGCAGATATGCACTGTGTTACACTGCTGTTACTTTGGTCTGATATAGAATATGGACTGTAACAGCGCCGACTGTGGCCAGCAGCTAATCAGTGACCCCAGCTGGTCAATCGGGTGCCCACAGTCTGTCTGCTTAAAGCTGCACACAAAATGCCTTTCTCCAGGTCACATCTGTGCAAGCCTCACTCTGCAGAGTGAGGCTTTAACCGTGGCAGTGTAGTACAATGCTTAGAGAACTGGGCTTGTAACCCAAAGGTTGCACGAAGGTTCCACAAAGAATTGAACCACAAAGGTTCAATTCCCAGGTAATGATTAAGCAGCGCATGACATCACATATTCCTTTGTAAATTAACTTTGTATGAGCTCTCATGCAGAAGGGGACAGGGAACAGGTGAGGCTCTGTCCAGGGTGTGCTAGTGTGTACCCCCACCCCTCACCTGTCCCATCAGGGGTGGGACCGCACAAAGGTGGGCAGCATCTTAACGGAGGCGGTGGGATTGGTGTCCCGGCCAAGTCCTCGGTCCATCTCGCGCCGAAACCCGCACCGACACGTCCATCAGGTTCTCCTCCGACAGACGCAGGTGGTACAGGTATTTATCCACCTGAAACAGACAGACAGAAACATCTGGAATCTTCATAAACTACTTCCTGTGGATCTAATGCCACATTAGCTTTGAAGAGTAAGGTTTTTTTGGAGTCAGAACTCTTTCGATTGCCAGTAGTGATTGTTACATTCAGCATTAGAATGTTTGAGTTAACCCCTCATATTATGTGCGGGGTCAACCTTATTTTTTTCATCTTAACACTATATGACTTTTCCTAATTTGTTGGGGTTAAAGAAAATATACAAAATAAAAAATTTTTTGTGGGAGATTCTGGTGGTCACGTTCCCATACAGGTTTTAAACTTCACAAACTTTCACTTACCTCAGGCTCTAAAATGATATTTTTAATATTTAAGTAGGATAAAAGGTAGGGCTCCTAGGATTCTGCTTTTTTTATCCATTTTAAGTCATTTTCAGTTTTCCCCCCATTTTCAACACTGTTTATTCACAAACTACCTTGAACTATATGTATAATAATAACGCAAACTTGTGGCGATTCCGTCTGCGATTCCGCAAAAATGGAATCCTAGGAGCCCTGAAAAGGCTAGTCAATTGTTGACACACAAAAGGTGACACAAAAAGTGTCAAAATTTTTCTATTACAATAGTGTCAGTTCAAAACATAAAAGGCGTCATAAAATGTCAACATAATATGAGGGTTAAGAACATTCTAATCACATATTTGTGATCTTACACCTTAAAGGGTTAAGCATAAAGCAGTGATCTCAAACGCAGTGTGGCTGCAGCGCCTGCTAGTGATGCTTTTAGCATTTCGCTTTTTTTTTGCTTTTAGCATGGTTTTAGCCACCGCGGTACTCACAAGTACGTAATTTAACACACCAACTTGTTTCCGAGGCATAATTGGCTGCTGACCGAAAATAAACCCCAAAAACCTCCAGACCTTACGGCCCTCCACGATTGCAGTTTGAGACCTCTGGTACAAAACTGGTTTCCCAGTACTGCATGTATGCGGCCTTAACGTGTTCAGAAACTGCTATAGAAAGAGAAACAATAAAGTCACTTCCAGACCCAAATATACTTAAGGCTGTAGGCTGAAGGCACTGAAAAGCAAGAGCTCAAAATATCACCTTTTCATATCAATGGCCTTCTTAAATTTCATATCAATGGCCTTCTTAAATACTACTAATGCTTCGAATAGTGAATGCTGATAAAGCCTCAAATAGCATATCCAACATTACTTATAATCCTTATAATCATTCGTGCAGCCACAGCTTCCTCTAATATTTCTGAAAAGGGCACAAACTCTAGAGCTGCTTTTCACTTCAAAGCAACGTGTGATTTTTCATATGAAAATCCGGCTTGGCCATTGTTGTTGTTTTTTCCCCGCTATATTCCAACAAAGGGAAAAAGAGTCCTGTGACTAAACCCAAATGATGGCACTCACTCTGACCCCCCCCCCCCCCCCCCCCACCCACACACACACACACACACGCTAAAGGCACGTACACACGCTAAGGACGCACACTAAAAACCAATGTCCAATCATGTTGTTTTACAATAATAAACGTGTGCTTCCAAGCGTTCAAGGACATACACACAACGTATGTACGTAAAGAGACTTTCAAAACACGGTTAGAAGTACCAGTGGTACTGTTTCAAACAATGCTCCTTCTCGTCCACTCTCTCCTCTCTCTCTCTCTCTCTCTCTCTCACACGCACACACACACATTTTGTAATGTGTATTCAATTGCACAGGTCACAAGTTTCATAGAACTTAGTTCCTCATTGGAATATTCAGAAAAGCCCGCACTCCAAAGATTAATGAAGCAAGAGACTTAAACTTGTAATTTGTCATTTCCCCCGAAACATGTCCGCCTTGAAAGCAAAATGAAATTAAAATAAGTTTAAATTTCTTGTTTGATTAATCATTGGAGTGCATGCCTCTGTGGCACATTTTAAATTTTATGAATTTACACCATCTACCATCTATAATAAATGTACCATCTATGATAAAGCACAAACAAAAGCTCCATTTGTTCAATATTTCAGAAAAGCATATTCCTCTTGTAAGAACACTATAGCTGCTGCGACCATAATGAGCAATCCTCAGCGACATTGGACCCAGGCCATCAGCGCGAGGAAACCTTGGTCCGAAATGTCCAGCTACGAGTTGAACATACAAATATATAAATCTATATGCCAGACAAGGCTGGGCACTAAGTTCTGGCAACAGAACAGGAACGGACTCTGTGAACACCATTAATATCTGTAACCTGAGCAAGGAGGGTCATGTTCAGCAGAGCAGCTATACACAGGAGTATAATAAAGCTTTACTTTACAAAGTAAAAGAAACGCAAGATTGAAAAGCACAGAGCACAGGAGGGGGGGGGGGGGGGGCATAGGAACAGAAAATGGATAAGAAACCGTAAATAACCTAATGCTACACATAGCATGTAACCTTGATAGAGAAAGGAGAGCGGGGGGGGTGAGAGAGAGAGAGAGAGAGATTGCAACACAATACTCTTGGCCTCACATACAATAGAAACAATTGAATCCAGCCAGGGATAGGGAGAAAAAGAGAGAGAGAGAGAGAGAGAGAGAGAGACAGAGAGGGGGGGGGTGCGTCCCAATATTCTTCACTCCCCCACCTCCCCACCTCCAATCCCCCACTACCACTCCTCTCCTACCCGGAAATATGCAAAACTGCCTGAACGTTTTGAGTACAAGTATTTGCATGTACAGTATCCAATGTACATGACGTTGCGGTTTACGTCAAGACATTAATTAATATGTAATTAAGATGTAATCAGCGACATTAGATTAAAACACAAAGATCAGTTTCCGGGGCACGGAGTAGAGGAGTGGTAGTGGAGGAGGAAAGGTGGCATTTTTCGACTATTGGGACGTACCCAGAGACTTCCCTTTATTTAGACGTTGTGACCTGTTTCGCAGTAAGCGTTTGGCAAGAGTGGACTATGACGATGGTGGAAGGAAAATGTGTGTGATCTGAAGCACACTCACTTCCTGCCCCAGTTGGTCGCATTGGTGACAGGCTAGTCCCAGGTGACCGACGTGGCTAACGCGGTTTCAAATGCCCTGACATAAATCTAGACTGCGTGAGCCAGGCCCTTATAGTATTACACACCCTCCTTCTAACATGAGTCAGTCCCCACCATCAGGCCTGCTGCTCTGGTGCCTAAAAAGTCACTGTCCAACAGAGCGGGTGAACTCCATATCAATTTGGATGGCAGTGTAACGTAGCCTAATACTGAGGAAACTGGGGGTGTGTCCAAAATCCCAATACTCAAAAATGCACCCTCCTTTCCTCCACTACCACCTCCTCTCTTCCGTGCCCCGGAAATGGATCTTTGTGTTTTAATCTAATGTTGCTGATTACATATTAATTATGTATTAATGGTTACATATTAATTAATGTCTCAACGCAAACCGCAATGTCGGGTACATTGTATACTGTAGCCTACTTTTTAAATATTGTATTGGCACACCGATTGTCTCCGCTTTAGCTACAGAATCCATAACGAAGATTGCGGCAATATTTCTGATATTTGGGCGTTCCAAATTGGTGAGAAAATGTGTTGTCAGACTTGTCACCCCAATTTTGTTCAAATCGGTCTGAAAGTCTGCTAAATTACTAATCTGTTATGTCTGGCCCTTGCGCCAATGTCGGTCATTATTCGGTTTTTATCTTGAAAAGAAAAATTACAATGATTGACAAAAATGGTAATTAATATGAACAGGTAAGTAATGTACTCACGCCATTCATAGGCTATTTGCTCAATTATTGAGGAAAAATATGTCTGGCGACTGGCTATCCCAGGGGAAAAGATAAGAAACAATTAACTAACTCTGTGTGTTATAAAAGTAGGCCTAGTCACACTTCAAGACACAGTCAAAATAGAATACATTATCGCTAATTGCAAATAATTATTAGGTGCAGAAGCAACATTTTAAAACTACTGGACTTCACAACTAAAAATGCGGTTTTATTTTCGAGAACACGGAGCAATTAGTTCGACATCGGTGCACAAAAATGGTTCGGTCGGTGTGTACGATTTCCCGGAAAGTTATCCAACCATCATTTATTTATAAATAATCTGTTATTAACACATTTTGACGGGGTTTGACGTGCCATTTTCTTTAGAGTGTAGAAACACAGGAGGACAAAATACCTGATTGGAATTGCCTGCTTTAGCTTTAGCCTACTCACAAGGCCGCTTGGAGAACACTAAAGCCGTGCATCTGCATCATCACAACTTGAGCGGAAGGGAGAAGAAGCCGTGGCCGACACACACAAGTGACGCACAGCTTGTGAATATCAGGGGTCACATTACACGAATCCCCATGCTTTAGGGGCACTTCTAGGGGGTTGTGTCGTCGTGGCAATGATTACTTTGGGATGTTTAGGGTTTATTTAGAAATGATATTCGTTGAGAGTCTGTCGTTGCCAGCCGAAAAAAAACGTAACGTTGTGTAGGCTATATAACGACAGGCTATCAAAGAACAGGGTAGCTATGTAGCTCACGTTATTACCGAGCTAAGCAAGCTAGCAATGTGACTTCCGCATGATTATACAATTGGCTAGCAAACGTTAGGCAGTAAGGTTAATTTATATTATTGAAAGTAATTCAAACACAAATGCAGTATTAGTTCGCTTGTTTTATCATATAAATTATAAAACTAGCTAGCTAGGTAAGTTAACACAATTAAATAGGCTATTAACGTTAGCTAAAGTTACGTTGTTCCAGGTAATTAAGGGGGTTCTAAAAAAAAAAAATTTTTAAAGTTAACTTTTCACTGAAGTTATACAGATGAACCGGCTTGTTAGCACTATGCTAAGGTTACCGACAAGATGAGAAAGGGCGCGTTTGTCTGACTGCCTCCGTGTAAAGCCGTTCTGTAAGGGGAACACGATGCCAAATGGTTGTGGTGGCAACTTGAACAAAACTGATCAACACACAAAAATCAATGTGCCGTTTTGTCCACATCTAGCGTGCCAGCTAGACCATGAAAATACCCCTGCTAGCGACCAAGGAATATTTCTGTATTTTTATAAACGTATTGCCCACATCGTGCCATAAGCTCCTTGCAAGACAAGACAAATAACGTTAGCTAACTTAGCATATCCCATCGTGACACGTATGAGATCTTGCCATTTTAGCATTACAAGTTTGATGGATACAGTAAGTCTTCTTGACGGTGGCTTTATTTCAGCATTCAGGCGACGTCACGTAGAGGTCACCTAAGTTGATTTAGCTAGCTGACGTTACTTACTTTCTGCACCTGGTCATGGTGGAGTTCCGTGAAATAGTAGGCTAGGAGATGAGAGGCGATCATGGTCCAAATTTCCTTCCTCGTTTATCTTTTTGTCTCCTCTGAGTGAGATAGTCGACCGTTTATGCCAGCACGCAGCTAGGCAACTTATTAATTAGTTACTGTCTTAAAATAAACCTGCTACTTTATGACTTTATGATTAAAAACAAACGTGAACAAGTTTCCTCAATGCTTTACACTTGAGATGCCGGTAAAAGGTTGACAGTCTTGCCGATGTTAAAACTACACGCAGTTAACTTCCACATACTATTCGCGTGAAACTCTAGCCGTCTGCGCGTCATCACTGTCCTGGCCGCTGATTGGCCACAAGGAAGGTGTGGTTCTCTTCTTTGTCGTCGGTGGCGCCCACTCGAGCACAAGTTTAGGGAATATTAAATTACATAAAATTTTGCACCAGCTAATTGAAGGAAGACATTTTATATATATCTTTTGACCAATATTAAAATCATAGGCCACACTGCAGTTCGATTTAGTTCATACGCCACTGTCAACAGCTTAGCTCTTGAAGCATAATTTTAAAAATATGTAGTGATATAGTCTTTCAATTTCACTTAAAGAATCATGCCCTTAGTGGCTTATTAAGGATGTTTGTTAGAGTTGGTTAGGCAAAATGTAAATGCAGGGGCTGTTTCCCACCTATTTGGAACTTTAAATTTGGATGTAAAGTAGTTAACCCTAAATGTTTTTCATAAATTGGTGTCATTTGCAAAGCCAGCTAGTTTGATACCTGGATTGAATTAAATAATGAAATGTCAATGTACATTAAAATAGGAAATTATATTGTAACTAGTCTATGAAGTATTACCCATGTGTCCTGTGCAGTGGGGTTGCTCCATGAACACGGTTGGTAGACAATTGGACATTCCAAACTAGGGTGAGAATTGGACATACACAGCTTACACATACATTGGGTGCCAAGTTATTTAAAAAAATAAAATAAAAACTGACAATGCACATTCAAAGGTAATCCTCCTCACCACCCAAGTAGTTTATTATTGTGACAGCCTGAGCAACAAAGTTGTACATAAATGAATATCCACCTGACACAATTGGCGATACTAGCTTGCGTTGAATTGAATTTTACAAGCCATATTTACACTGCAGTCCAAAAGTATTTGGACAGTGACACATTTTTTGTGTTTTGACTCTACTCCAAAAAGTAATTGAAAAAATTTACATAAACTTAATAAAGTCATCATATTTTGGCCATTTAGCTAACCATGTGTTCCATACTGTTCCAGTATAATTTATAGATTAATCTATTTCAAGATTTGTCAATGGGGTAAGATAATTTCACTTGTCAAGAAAAAAGCAACTTAAAACAAGCTAATATATCTACTTGTGAGAAAAAAATAAGATTTGAAGTCTCACTACCAGACTAAAACACTTGTTAAAACAGAATTTTTTTTGCAGCGTTCAGTGTCACTGTGATAAACGGCACTAGTACCTATGCATGTATATGAACACGCGTGCAAATGTGCTGCTAGTTCTAATGTACTTGGTGTTTGGGTGTGTTTAGCGTTGGCTTGCCTGACTAGCCGGTTTGTACTTCAAAACTAAGCCCTGGGCAAGTCACAGCTGAGTCAAAAAGGGGTCTTGTTTTTTTCAGTCTTTTCATGTTTTGTAGGATTATTTATCCTCTTTAATCCACAATATGTGAGTAATAGCTAAGCCATGAAGAAAAAAGTCTAATATTCACTTTGTGCTATATTGCAAATGATTACATAAAGATTTGTAAGGGTTTTACTCAGTGCAGTTATCCAGCTATCTCAGCAATCCTGCTTCGTGATACAGGCCCCTGGACTATATGCAAAATCATTTTCTAATGTTTTTAATACATGTATTTGAATTGTAAGTGTGGCGGTCTGGGGCCATGCTTCCTGATTGAGAGAGACTTTTTTTTTTCTTTTAAATCCCCATTTATTACCAGTTCAGGGTTACATTTTTCAAACCACATTTACTATAATTTAAAGTCAACCAACCAAAATGAAACAACCAAAGTAAACCATTCTGGAAAAAAATACAAAACAAAAACAGTATCCCAGAAAGAAAAACCGCCAGTTACTACTTCAAACATGAAGAACTAACTGTCCTTCAAACATGAATAACTAACTATCCTTCTTTCATTGAGCGCAGGCAATCGTTTAAACACCATTGTGACTCAAAAGCCCCCATCAATGCATAAAAGGTGAACTCCAGCTTTATCTTGGAAATGATCAGGAACCGTAGCCACATTGCAACATAATCTGGTTAATCTGGTGCTTCCAGAATAACCAGATCTCTGTTAATTTGGTGCTTCCTTGGTCCATATGGCCAGTTTGCCTGGCCTAGCACAAAATTCACCAATTCAACTTCATGCTTTACTGCCATTCTATACATCAACAATGACCCCAAGTCGTTCCAGAATTGTTTTTTAAAAGCTGGAAGAGGGACAGGAGTCTGGGACAGTCTAAGAACATTATGTTCCACTTTCTCCTCTGTCCCACAGAATACACAATCTGGGCTGATGCTATAGGATCAACACGGTTCAGATAAAATTTTCTGTTGAAAATTTCCTGTGGATAATTTTCCACTGCAGGTCTCCTGACCTTTTTGGCAGTGGAGGCTTGTAACATGTTCTCCATGCAGGGGTCAGCTCCCCTGCACCTGTGATCCTCTCTGCCCACCTGGACCAGGGGGAGAGAGAGAGACCTGCCTTAAAGGTTAAAAAGCTGGGCAGCTGAAGAGCAGAAAGCCTGAAAGGTTTTCACTGTGTTTGGTTCATTTTGTCTTTGTTATTTTGGTTTGTTATTTTTGCCCGTAACCAAAAAACACAGGTGAAGATGTTTGTTTAAATAACTTTCTCTCTCACTTTATAGGCAAACCATGCTGGTGAAGATGTTTGTCTAAAGAATTTGTTCTCTCTCTGTAGGCAGACCACACCGGTGAAAATCGGAATTGCCAATGTATGTTCACAGCTGGCTGGCACACTAATTCTCCCCCTCCCAGGGGTGTCACCCAGCATATGAAAATTGGTGCCGAAACCCAAGAGGGAGCAGTAACAGCCAAGCCAAATGCACCACAGGGGTGTGATGGCAATCATTTGCTGTGTGAAGTTATTGGTTCCAGAGATGTACTTATATATAACACCTGGGTTGTTAGGTCATGGATCAACTCCAGTGCCCGGGCCCGTGCTGATTGGTCAGTATCCCCACAGGGGGAGAAGCGCAATTATTCACAGATGGGGAGGGGTTAGTCGGTTCAGGGTCCATGTTTCATCACTCTCTAGTGACCCCTTTTGGCCGATTGGGCTTCTGGGTCTGCTTACCAAAATAGCACACGAAGGGCCCGATTGACTATGACCTTTAGCATGTGCAAACCCCTTTAGAACAGTGGTCCCCAACCCTGTTCCTGGAGATCTACCATACTGTAGGTTTTCATTTCAACCTTAATTTGGCACAACTGATTCTGCTAATTAGCAGCTCAATGAATGAGGTGTGCTTTGTTAGGGTTGGAGTGAAAACCTACAGGACGATAGAGGAACAGGGTTGGGGACCACTGCTTTAGAGCATGCAAAAACCAATAATATGACCAATGATTGGTCATGGCATTTGGTTTGCACCAATCATTGGTTGTGTTATTAGTTTTGTGCATTCTAAAGGTCTTAGTAAATCAGGGCCTATGTGTCCTCCTCTGACTCAGGTTTGTGCAAGCTTAGCCTGTGGGCTGTGGTGTGAAAAGAACAGGGCAGTGACGACACGTGTTTCAGAGGAGTACTGTGGATGTCTATTCTCCCAAATCGGCTGTGGAGATCCCAACATTAGTGTGGCCATAAATACCTGATTGGACATTCCAAATTAGGTAGGGGATTGGGCATGGCAAATAAATTTTTTATAAATAAACGCAATATCAGTTTTTTCAGGAGTATTTTGGAGAGCATCCAACATTTTCCTTATGAATGGATCTGTTAAACAGACTGAGAGGAGATGCCCAAATACAGACTAAGTGTACACTTGTGGGTAAATCAAGGTTATTGTTGTCTCGAAGGGCTGATGTAATTAGTCTGTCTATATCATTATTATTATTATACATTATATAAACTGACCTCAAGCACCACCAATGTGTAGCACCCACCTGGGTGATGCACGGTAGCCATTTTGCGCCAGAATTGCATCACAAGATAGCTCCCTCGAGGGAAGACAGCAAGGGAAGGGAGCCTGTTAAATTGGGGCTGCATTGAAATCCAGTTTAACAGGCTCCCTTCCCTTGCTGTCTTCCCTCAAGGTAGCCACTTAAAATGTGCTCTGCAAGGGAGGATTGACGAGAAACAAACAAAAACGGAACCGAACCACCCTCACAACATTTCGGAAGTGCAATACCATAGAGCTTTGCATTGTGGGATTCCCTTCTTGCTGGAAGCTTGCATTTTATACCCTTGGTGGAAGGGAGGACAGACGAGGGAGAGAGGGAATATAATTACTCCCCTTTCTTAACTTAGATCCAAATCACACTTGGTGTGGCTGCCATATTTCATCCTGGCATTTTGGGGATTTCCCTCTTGAAACAAGGGAAGGGAACGACAGGAAGAAAGAATACATTTTGGATCCGAACACAGACTGGTCTTTAAAACACCCAGGCTGTGTCCGAATCAGCACCCTTCCATACTATTAGGTAGGCTTGTTGAGTAGACAGGACGAAAGTCATTAAGTAGGCAAAATTTTCTCAAAATATTTTAAACCCCCGTATGATACACTTACTTCCAGGGTTTCGCTGAATACATTCGGGAGCACACAAATACACAAACATTTTGGTCGCATAAATATGACATAAAGCTTCGTTTAAAAAAAACGAGGCGCAGCTTCGCTGACGTTTTCCTTCAAATACAACAAAAACAACATGGTTCGCAGGGTTGCGAGATCTTGCAAGACTTTCAGCCAAATGGCGACTCAAAACTAGTCCAAAACCAACGTACTTTAAATATAAATCATATTTTTATTTTTTAAAATAAATGTGTGCTTTGCGACTTTTAATTTTTACCTGTGACTGCACTTTGAAAGTAGCCCAATTTAGCTGTAAAATCGCAGACATGGCAACACTGATGGGACGTCTTACGACCTGCTTACGAGACTTCCACAGCCTATGGTTCGGAAATAGTATGGTGGATATTTTTTGCAGACTGCACGTCGCGGGCTACACAGTGCACATTAAACGGCACACTTCTGCCAGTGCACTGTACTTAGGAGCACAGTAGATAGGGCTCTGATTTGGACACAGTCCCAGAGTTTCTGCCCTCTTCTCTCACTTTGCAAGCAGTGTGCGAAAGAAATCCTGCAAAACTCTTTCTAAACTAGTGAGAAAGTAGTTTGTAATATTTATAAAATTTTTCTTTTTATTGAGAATATCAATCAGTTTACATATAACAATTGTGTAGATTATGAATGAAGACAAAATTAACAAAAATAAAAAGAGAGTAGTTCATAATATGTCCCGCTCTTGTACTACAAGTTGTAGTTTTTACTTCCGGTTTACTTCCTGAAATTGTCGGAAGAGTGTGCTCCTGATCGCCTCTACAAAACCCCGGAAATAAGGGTTTTATCAGGGGATTTTAAGTGCCCCCATTTGTGAGAAAAAGTCACCCACTCAAAAGCTTTTTGACGAAGTTGACTCAAATATGCGCCCTCAAAGGGGTGAAAGGATCAAATTCGGTCACGGCCCAGGAGTGTGCGTTAACTTGCACATTGTTCAGTGGACGGACGTGGTCGGTCGCGATTTGTAACCGCGTGTGTGTGTTACATGGTTTTACCCACCTTGTCTCAAACCGATGCCCTTGCATTTGACAACTGAAGAAAGAGCGAGGGAGGGAGGAAGAAAAGAAAGAAAGAAAGGGAAACCTCTTCAACCAGCATGACTGTATTTCCTTTGCATTTTACTGTGGGCGTAACAAAAAGTATGAAGCAAGGATCTTAAATTGTGTTTTTGTTCCCTGTTATTGTTCTGACAATTATTAACAAGCTTATTGTTAAATATGTCATGTCAATCATTATTTTTCCTTTTTTGTCATTGTTATGGTTACCAGTGTCACGGTCACGAGTCATGACTGTGAATGTTTATTACATACAGTATATTTCAAACAAAATGAGAAAATACATTTAAAAATGTCATTGGAAATGAATGGAGACAGAGAGAGATGGGAGGAGAGAGTGGGAGTGAGAGAGAGAGCAGAGGATAAAGCAAATGGTCTGGTTAAGAGTTCTGGTGAGAAAGTGTTGCAGATATCACAACCACCTTTTGTCTCTTGTTCTCAGTTCAATTGAATTAAATTCAAGTGGGTTTATTGCCTTGAAATGCAAGTAGAAAATAGTGAAAAAGCATAGCGTACAAATGGCAGTGTTAAGTATAAAAAGTATACAGTTATACCTACCCTCCCTGTCTCCCTCTGGGCAATGCCAGAGAAGCCTTGTCCCCATTGGTGTATGGTTTCCATAGCGTCACCAAGGTGATGGCACACCACAGCTTTGGCCAGCTAGTCTGCTGTTTTTTCTAACTGGCTGTTCCTCCTCCTCCTCACTCTATCATTCCTTCTCATCCCAGCACCCCCCCCCCCCCCCCCCTTTATATCCTCAGTTCCTCTGCTTCAGCATTTGACTATGGTTTGCGACCAGGAAAATATTTTAATTTAGGTTTTGACTGCCATGGCAGTGTGTAACTCACAGTGGCCGTAAGTAGACACAGTCTACACAACAGAAAAAGAAAAGTGCTGTCCGCACAATACAAAAAGGTAGGCTACACTAGCTAAAACACGAGGGGCTAGCGAAAATTATTTATTAACCCTTATGAAAAAGTCCCATGAGATTCTCATGGGATTCCCATTGGAAGTCATGGATATCCCATGGGAGTTCATGGGGGCCACCATGGGAATGCCATGAAACCCCATGGAACCCCCATGGGACCCCCATGATAACCCATGAGCCCCTCCATGAGACATCATTATCTCCAATGAGCACCCTTGGGACCCTCATGAAATCCCCATGAGACATCATGAGAATCCCACTGAACTCCATGAAAAGCATCCCCCATGAAAAAACCCATGGGACCCCCAACTCCTGTGAATCATGAATGTCGCAAGTGTTATATCATTGTTTTAGCTTGTATGTGTGTTTGAATGGAATAAAACATTTTATAGTACATTATATAAACACACCCCATACGGAAAAAAAAAACTTATTTGAAATGTATTTATATTGGCCAAAGTGTATATGTCTAATGTATGTCAGATACATGTCTAGGTCCAAAATACATTTAATAAATGTATTCCTCCTTGATTATATGCATTTTAACCTTTGAAATGCATTTCTGGAATACATTTCAACACCCTGAAAAGGATTTGGACTGTTAAAATACATTTCAACCAAGGCAGGAAATTTACTTTTTGAATTTGGGCTTTTTATCTATATTGTGTATGGTGTTTTACCATTAATATAGAAATACTATAGTATGTTTGTATAGTTATATTATCCATATAGTAGGCTCTAGTACGTCCATAGTGTCATGTACACAAACCCCCACATTAAAATCATAATTATTTTTGTTTCATTCACATTTCTGACAGCCTGAAAATACATTTCATGTATGTCAAATACATTTCAGAAATACATTTGTATATTTTCACAATGCATTTTAAGTACATGAGAATTGGCCGTTTCATTTATTTAGTAAAATACATTTTAATGTATTTAAAATGTATTGTGGAATGCATTTCAAAATACATCTTGCATACATTTGAAATACGTTCGCAATACATTTTTGACATGCATTGTAAATACATTTCTATGTTTCTGAATGTATTTCAAATGTATTGTGACATACAATTCAAAATACATATTGCATATATTTGAAACACATTTGCAATACATTTTTGACACATATTGTAAATACATTGCTAATATATTTGAAATACTTTTCAAATGTATTGTGACATGCATTTCAAAATACATTTGAAATACATTTGAAATATATTTTGACGCATTGTAAATGTATTGTAAATACATTGCAAATATATTTTAAATACATTTCTCAAAATGTATGAAATGGCCATTCTCATATTATGTTACATGTATGTCAAATACATTGCTGAAAATGTACAATTCCGTATAGGACACACACACACACACACACACACACATAATATACAATAAAGAGAATACCAAACCCGGACTACTTCGCTAGGACTAACCCGAGATAAGGAGGACTGGAGCACACAGAGCTCAGAGCAAAACAAAATATTTTAGTACGACTGACGTTTCGACGTCAACGACGTCTTCTTCAGAGTCAAAATGGAAAACATTTCCATTTTGACTCTGAAGAAGACGTCGTTGACGTCGAAACGTCAGTCGTACTAAAATATTTTGTTTTGCTCTGAGCTCTGTGTGCTCCAATCCTCCTTATCTCGGGTTAGTCCTAGCGAAGTAGTCCGGGTTTGGTATTCTCTTTATTCACTGGTCCTTCTGTTGAGCACCTATAGTTCCTTGTCTATATAGCCGGTTTGTAGCGCGTTTGGGATCACCCCCTTTTTACATAATATACAATGTAATTATGAAATATGTAAACCCATGATATTCCAATAAATAACCCACTAAAACCCAATGGGGTATGATTATAAAATACCTAATGCAAACCCATGATATTCCAATGAAAACCCCATTAAAATCCAATGGGGTCAGGATATAAACACCATTGACAATATCCAATAGGAAACCCATTGGATTCCCATTAAAATCCCATGTTTCATAGAATATAATAGAATAGAATAACTTATATTTTCCCATTTGGGAACTTCATTTGTAGCCCCAGCAACAACAAAAAGACATAGACAGTGGGGCAGACCCACAACACACACACAAACATATCAAATAAAGACATTCAACAGAATCATTGCATTAATCAAGTGAATTAAAGTGGAATACAGCCATGATTAAAAATAGCCCCCGCTGTCCCGAGATGTCCAGTGGCATTAAGCAGTCCAACACACAACCGGCGCTTCCACGACTTTCCTCTATACACGCAGTGTTGCGGTCTCTGTACACTGTCGAAGCAGATCCACCGAACTGCATCAGCCTTCCCAGTCGTCGCTTCGCTCCTCCCCCTCCCAATCTTTTCCTTCCATTCCCTGGTTGCCTTTTGAAGATTTCCTGTACTCCTGGATCAGTCCCGACATCTTCAACTCCGGTGAAGAGCGATGGTAAACTTTGTTGCTGCAGACATTCCCGAGCATGTTGCGAATGCGTCTCCATGGTGACGACCACAAACAAAATGATATCGACTAGACAATTTGTCAATATTATAAAAACGAGCAGCAGGAGTGCCCTTAAAAATCTCCAGCCCACTTCCCCGTCCCACAACAGACACACAGCGCATGAAAAAAACAAAAGACAAAAGCCCGACACAACAAAATACATTCAAATTAACAAACATGAACACGAGAGACAGCTGGAATACATGTCGCCATTACAGCGCCACGTGATGTCATGGGGGGCCAATTCACTATGGGAATCCCATGGGACATTTCCATAAGATGTGTAAGGGGGTACTATTGTCTAAAAAATAAATATGCAACTGATCCACAGACAAATGCAACTGATTCACAAATAAATGCAGCTGATCCACAAATAAATTAAACGGATCCACAAATAAATTAAACAGATCCACGAATAAATAAAACTGATTCACAAATAAATACGGCTGATTCATAAATATGTTTTTGCACTCTCCCGAACGAATAACTGCACTTACACGACGCTTGGCGCGTGTGAAATCACGTGCATTTATTTGCAAGATGTGCGAAGAGATCCACAAATAGCTATTTTTTTTAACTGTGTCTACTGCAGCCAATCAGACGTCCTTTTCGACGAATCATAGCAGATTTCAGGCCACGGTTCTGTGAAACTCTCTAGCCCAAGGTACTTTCCTTCCCTCAGTGACAACTGGAAGGCACTCGCCGCCTCCAAATGCATTAAAGTTATATTGAAAAATACACAAGGGCATCCACACAAAGACTGTTTTTTTTCATTAAGTGTAGGCCTATTAGTGATTCAAATTGATTTTAATCTCCCTAACATGATGTGAAGAAGCTGTGTGTTTACCTGCCAATTGATTATTCAGATTGGTGGCACACTTGTTAATCAAGGGAAATGAATGAAAACAGGTTGAGACCAATCTTTATGCATGTTCCGTGCTTAATTACTACAAAATTGTGAGGAGTGCTTAACAATTACAGACTCCATTTACCATGAACAAATTTATGAAAACTTTCAATAACTATTCACAAGAAAAGAAATAACAAAATATATTTCTGCCTAGAAGCCCTCTTTACTATCAGAGTGCTCCAACTTAATTTTCCAGTAAGTAGTCATCGCAAGGTTTAATCTGTACATTTTGTTGAAGGTTAAGACCAATGATAAGTTAAAAGGAAAGTTTTCCGCCCCACCAATTGTCAAGCACCAACTGCCACTGGGGAACAGCGAGACAGTTTATAGCACGTTTGTCAGCTGTCCTTTCTATCACTGTATTCCTATTGGTTCTCTTCATTCCACTTTCATCCTGAACTCATCCTATTTGTATTGAATCCAAAGGTGAAGGATGTGCATTATACTGATTTCACCCACTGTCACCGGAGTGGATGCAAACTTGGATGCAAACTCCATAGACTGAATAGTATTAAAAGCTATTTCTAAAGCATTTGATAATTTACAAATTGCTTTTAATACTATTCAGTACACTCTATGCCAGCTGAAGCTTACACTCAATGCTGACACTCTATCATGTACTTTGTTTTATGTTGTATTGTTAGTAACTGTGTTTTTTTTACTTCTACTGCTGCCTATTCACTCTTGAAAAAGAGATTTTTAATCTCAAGAGTTTTTCTTACCTGGTTAAATAAAGGTTAAATTAAAAAAAATTTAATTAAAATAAAGTTGAATTAACACTGCTGGACATTTTACTGGCTGATCCGGTTGACAGCTCAACTTTCCTGTAATTTTCGTTTCACTACAAAGAAAATCATTAGTATTGGGAACGTGTTTTCCAACTGTATTTTAGTTAGTTGCAGACAGACAGAGGCAAACTGACTGCCGGCCCGTGATAAAGGTGTTCTGGACTGCAGTGTTCCGTATTATCCTGTGTATAAACTACATGTCCCAGGCTGCTTCACAACGGCGTTGCGAAGGGAGTTGTGGAGAGTGGGAACTATTTTGGAACATAACGGCCAGTGAATCGTTCCCTTCTGTACTGCTCAACACACTCAGCAGTCCCAGGGCAGAGTAAATGGACAGAAAGATAAGAACATAATTCCTGATACGACAATCGAGAGATTACCTTGTTGTTACCTTGTTTAGGCCCAGGCATGACAGACAACCAAAAGTGAAACACATTGCAGACTATCAGTACTGTCAGAGGTGGAAAATCCAGGTTCAGAAAGTAAAAGTCCTCCCTGCTATTGTGCTCCAGTCACCTCTGTACAGAATTGGATTTTGCCGCAGGGAAGAAAACAAGTTTATCTGACTCCAGTAATTTAAAACTGGATGTTTGTGTGAAAATACGGATTTGCATATACAGTACGTACATTGACTAGGGTGTGCTTATTAAATAATTGGTGGCAAGACTCCAAACCCCAGAGAGTGAGACAATCTATGCTACCATTCATCTAATTGTTCTCTGACACTAAGACCTTCTATCGTAGCAGGTAAAGGTAGGCTACTACTCATCTGGGATTCTACTACTCAATGCAAATCACGTTTCTGCGCCATGAAGAAGCAACTTTGACCTGAAAGATATGTATATATTTTCTGCTCTCCTTCTGTGTGACTGTGTGAAAAGCAGTGCTACTGATCTCTCTCACACACACACACACACACACACACTGACACACACATATAGACATCACACTGACACACATACACACAGACACGCTCACACACATGCACACACACACACTCCTGCTACACTGTCATAAAAAAAGTGCAAAAATTTTTTTTTTCTCCCCTAATTGATGTCATAGAAAGTAAACACTGGGTAATGACACGGTCCCATAAGTGGTCTTGTCCAACCCTAATCATAGATATAATCCAATTTGGATATAAACTAATGATTACCCGACAAGTATACACTGTATGTTGCCAATATACCTAACATGAGTGACAAGAGCTCCTCAGGCTATACAGTCTATGGTCAGGCCACAGCATTAGTATGGTCAGAAGCAGTTCGTGGAAGTTTTAAATTAAGTTTTGTTCGGTAATAGTCATTTGAGCATCTTGGGGAAATACAAAAAGACCATCTGTGCATTTTTTGTTTTATTTTTTTCTCACGATACATCGTTAAGCTCACTGAAAGTCAGCTATTTTCCCATAAGAATACATTGAGCAGCAGACACCAACCAACCTAGTGACGTCATGACTGCAGTTGGTCCAAAATGGCTGCGCCCTAGTGCAAAAAAAGTGAATTGTAACTTCTTTTTACAGTAAATACGGGTCGGTTTGAGATTTGAACGCATGGTCATATCTAATTTAAGGTAAAAAGCTAATGAACCAGAGCAACTGAGTGCTTCATGTCCATTTCGGTGATTCTAAAACCAGGTAGATTGGGGTTTACTACTTCAGATTACAGACCAATCTCTTTGATTAATAGTGATGCGAAGGTAATCTCAAAATGGCTAAGTAATAGAATCACAAAGGTTTTACCTGATATTATTAATCGGAACCAAACAGGTTTCATAAAAAACAGACATTTGCAAACCAATACTCGTATATGCCTAACTCTTATACAATATATCAAGAAAACTAAACTAAATACAGTCTTAATGGTAGTAGACATAGAAAAAGCCTTTGATCGGCTTGAATGGCCTTTTTTATTAAAAATTTTGGAAAAGTTTAATTTCCCAAAGGAAATAATAGATTTTATTAAAATAATATATAAATGTCCTCAGCCATAAATTTATACTTTTACAACTTTTCTCAAAGAATAAAAGTAAAAATGTAGATAACTTTATTATAAATAATACTATTCGAAACTTTAAGAAAATGAAAAAGCTTCTAAAAGAACCTATAATAATCCCTGGTAGTTTACCATTATGGAACAATTATTGGATACAAATTCAAAATAAACCACTTTGTTGGAATCTATTATCTAAAAGATCTATTAAGTAATAATAAAGTGATTTAAAATTAAATTAATTTTAAAAAGTGTATAATTTATCAGATAAAGAATTATTTCCATTTCTACAAATTACAATTTTTATTAAACATAATTTTTTTATTTCTTCAGATAATAAGAGTGAACTGGACAGTATTCTTTATATAATAAATAAATGGAATAACGATTTGGTTCGAGATGATATTAAAACATATTGGAAAAAATATATACAAAATACACAAGAAGCTATAATGAATGAAAATCTGAGGCTGATACAATTTAAACTTACAACAAGAATTTATTATACAAGAAACAAAATTCACAAATTTGATAAAAATATTTCAGATAAATGTTTGAAATGTAGACTACACCAAGACTCGTTGCTACATACATTTTGTGAATGCGACGGAATAAGAAAGTTGTGGAAAGAGATGGAAAAATTGTATAAAAAAGGAAATAGACTTTACACCCTCATTATGTTTATTACATGAATTGAAAAAGGATCCAGGGTTAAGAAAATCTCAAATAAAGGTTTTACTGGTTTCCTTCATAGTTTTGAAAAAGGTTATACTGAAAAATTGGAAAGCAAGTATGGTGCCGAAACTGGAAGAATGAAAGATTTTGATGTCATATTATTTAAATATTGAGAAAATTATAGCAAGTAAACGGAATATGGAATATCAGTTTAATGAGACATGGAATGAATTACTATGGGATATGAGAACCTGAATTTTTGACATTGAGAAGATAGCAAAAAGTCGGAAGGGAATGAATAAAGGGGCACGTATATGTATATGAGTAGGTGTATGTATGTGTATATGTGTGGGTATATATATATATATATATATATACCGTATGTGTACGTATGTAAAGATGGATGAACTGGTAATCTGTGACCTCCTGTTCTAACCCCCCCCTTTTTCCCTGTTTAAGTTTTTCATTTATGTATTATTGTTTTAATTTTTTTTGATGGTTATATTATTATTATTATTGTTTCATGTTATTTTATATTATGTTTTGTGTGAGATGAGGTATATATGATATGTTTTGAATGTAATGTTATTGTGATACGTGTTGTGTTTTGGTTTATTAAAATAAAAATAAAAAATTTTAAAAAGAAAAGAGAAAAAAAAAGAAAAAAAGTGATAAAATTTTACCTATAGGGCTACAGTCGCTTGTCACTGGGGCAGTACCCTCAAAGGTTTTTTACTCTACTTTACTCAACTATTATGAGTTAGTAAAAAAATACATGACTGATTTTAATTTGAGTGGAGGAATGTGGAGACTAATTAAACATGTTTCAGTGGTGACAGCTGTATGACCCCTGGACTTCCTCCCTCTGATTACTGTAGTATCTAATCAGAAACCTATTTGGTGGAATGTACGCATGCACATCATTCTAGTGATTCTCTATACGGAAGGCACGTCATCTGGTATTAATTACAGCATGAAGGCAGGGTAGATTCAGGGGCACCTGTGTGTGTTAAAAAAAGAAATCAAAAGAAAATGATTAGGTATTCATGGCTCTGCCTTTAATTTTACCACCGATTGACTTCTTGTAAGGGGGAGTGTAAGGTTCGGAGAACCAAATGCGACCAATAGGGATTTCTAAAAGCGTATCACGAAAGATACGCCACAAACGCGGAAGTAGCCACACCAGGACTGAGATAACACAGGATCGGGGGCAAAACTTCCCTAGCACAAGGCAAAACAAAGCAACCTCCAAAAACTGAGGCAATCTCGATAAACAGCGAGAATAACTAACAAAAGAACCTCACGCACTAAATAATTAGGCGTAACAAGAGTTCAGTCAGGCCACTGTTGTTCAAATAACTTTATTGACATTATGAAACAATACATTTTAGGTTTGGCGGTATGGTTCTGTTCACCAAGCCCTCCCGCCCATCCACGCAAGCAAGCATGGGTATGGCGGCGAGGGCAGCTGCACAACCCCCATTAGGGTTACGCTAGAACAGAACCGCAGCACTGAGAATGGTTTTGACAGAATCCATTCAGTCAGTTATGTATATATATACATATATATAAATGGCACTTTTAAGTGTCATTATCACAACAATTTACAAGGAACCGGGCCTGAAACCCCGTAGAGCATGCCTAAGGCGACGGTGGCAAGGAAAAACTCCCTGCTGTTAGCAGGAAGAAACCTTGGGCAGAACCTGACTCTGAGGGGGAAGTCCATCCGCCGCTGACTGGCACCGGTTACTAAATGCTGATTACAGAATAGAAATTTGTAGACCGAACATATGAAAATGTCAATGTATAAGGAGCCGGTGAGGAAGACTGATTGAAGCCCGGCAGGTGCATCATAGCTGGGTACATGCATGGAGCTGGAGCTGACCGTCTGCTTCTGGAGAACGATGTTTGTTGATCTATAGCTACCGCTCCGGCGGATGCCGAAGCGGGAAGGAAAGAGGAAAAGAAATCAGTAGGCACTCGAAAATGTTAGTGATTCATGCAGGAGCGATATAGGCTAGGTGTATGTGCGCAATGGGAAACTGAAGAGGATGGAGCTGGGGTGGAGGGAGGGGGTTTTGTGTGCAGCGGGTGTGCTGGCAGGGGATCCACCATGGTAGGGCGAGGCGGTTAAATAGACCGCCTTGTTATGTGAATGGACTGATGGGTGAATCGTCACTACTCAGCTGAGCTGTCAGCTGATTAACTATGGCCGGGTTTCACTCTCGTGACCTGCCTGAACTGACACTATGCTCGATGTGGTGAAACAAAACAAAACTCGATAAAACGAGTCAAGGAAAAGAACAGAAAATAAAACTGTTATCCAGAGCTCTAGTGCCGAAAGAGCTGAACACAAAAGATAACAGGTTCCAAGAATAGAGGATAAAGAGAAAGATTGGAAATAAACGAGAAAACCAATCTAATCCTTAATACACTAACCGGACTTGCTGCGTTTCCTATTCATACGAACCAGAAATGCAGCAACCGAATTTCCTTTACCTTATCAACTTTGTTTGTCAACGTAGCAAAGACAATATCGAAGTGTAGGACGGTGGAAGACCTGAGCTATTTATAATGAACAGGAAATCCGAAACAGGTGAAAAAGATAATTGCCGGGCGAGATTCAAACACTGGAACGGAGGCGGAAAAAATCAGATAGAGTTTCCCGGCGATGCCAAATAGAAAGATGACCGCAGAAACAGCAGGGGCTGCAAATACTCATGACAGGACCCCCCTTCTAAGGGACGGCTCCAGGCGATCCCTCAGCCTTGCTTCTACGGAAGTCCCTAATAAGTACTGGGTCCAAGATGTTCCTGGAGGGAACCCAGCAGCGCTTCTCAGGACCACAACCCTCCCAGTCCACCAGAAACTGGTAGCCTCTGCCTATGCGTCTCTCGGCCAAAATATAACAGTATAGACCGTACCTCCCTCCAAGAACCGGGGGGGAGACGGTGGCTTGTCGACCGGGGCGAGAGTGCTAACGAGCATCGGTTTAAGGCGAGAGACGTGGAAGGTGGGATGAATACAACTGGGAATGGGAAGTGGACGTAAGGGGCCCGGTGGGGAAAGCTGCAAAACCCTTGTTACGGGCGCAAGTAGAGCACGCAGCGACAAATTCCCGCACATCGCTCTCAAGTTTGGGCCACCAAAACCGGCGAGAAATAAAATCTTTCGTCCGGTGAACGCCCTGATGAGCCACCAATTGAGAGGTGTAACCCCACTGGAGAAATTGTGACCTCAACCAAGAAGGTACAAACAGGCAATGGGGCACCGCTGTCTCAATAGCCCCCCTAACTGGGGCCACAATCTGAGAAACTGGTACGTTAGTGGGCAGGCGAAACTCGAGTGCCCCTACCACCTCCGGAGTCTTTGTAAAGTCAGCCATGAATGACCCAGAATGAGTGGGCAAGACGGAGAATCAACCAAGAAAAATTGTGACCCTGGAGAGAAAAGCGCATCAATACAGGACCAGTTCTCTCTTTAGTGATTCCGGAACCCAAAGGGCGATCATCGAGAGCAGTAACCTGGCGTGAACTAGTGAGTCGTGTGTGGGAATCTTTAATTCCCTAGCCCATTTAGCGTCGATAAAACAATCGGCTGCTCCGGAATCAATAAAGGCATTAACGCTGACCGAACGCCCATCCCAACGCAGTTGGACCGGTACAAGGGTACAAGAAGGAGTACTATTACTATTACTACTACTACTAATAATAATAATAATAGTAATTATTATTCATCAACTTTGTATATAGCGTTTTTCCACACACACACACACACACACACACACACACACACACACACACACACACACACACACATACAGTATATATATATATATACACACACACACACACACACACATATATCAAATGCAAAAATATAACTCATGCCAGATAAAAAAAATAACCGAAGCATCACATAAAACTTGTACCACTAACATTACCACTATTCGTAATACCACCACCATTAATACCACACCACCTCCTCTTCTACTAGTAGGAATAATAATAATAGTAGGCTGCTAATAATAATATACTCAGGCAAGGTCGAAATAACTAGCATGACGCTTATTTTCTATCTTACTCATAAACAGTCTGATCACGCCAGTGGCACGAGCATTCCTCACACCAGTGGCACAAGCATTCCTCCTTGGGAGCGAGCTGATTTCAAAACGCGCGCCCATTACGCTATTTCCCAAAATAATTGCGCAGCAACGCTAGGGGGGACGTGATTTCGGAGCTAGTAAAGCCAGCTATCATTATACCACCATATCTGATGCGATCTTAACAGCACCTTGGTAAGTAAAGTGCTTGTGCGCTTCATATGGGAGCAAACAAGTGATACGTTACATGTTAAAGTATTAACGGTAGGCTACACAGTAGCCTACTTCAGCAATAAAACATATTTTAAGTACCTACTAGCTGGATAACTGAATAAAACCCAGAACAGTTCTTTTTACTTCAGTCCATGTTCCAGATTTGGGAGGGTTCCGGGTTTTACTCAGTAATTAATCCTGTTTCGTAGTATACCCCCCAAGACTCCTTATAATATTTGTTTATGTTGGTATTATTGTTTTGTGATGTTGTGCACTGTATATTTTGTGTACATTTTTTATATTGCTGAGCTACCTGTAAGCATTGCGCAAAGAAAATTCCGATGATGGCAATAAAGGAAAATAAAGCAACCTCCTGATTAAATGTGATAGCCTATAAATTTGGTTTGCATAACGTTATGGAACACCGGCATTTGGTCCTCCAACATGGCGGTTGGCTTAACAAGTGGGCGTGTCTGACCAAATTGTGATGTAGATGACAGGCCTCAAGTGAGTACGTTAGTCGTGGGTGGAGTCTGGTTTCGGAAGTAAATTCCTTATGGAAGATAGAATGGGCTTCGGAGACTATCCACTATTTCTTGAAATCTGATTTATAAAATGTTCCAATGTTCCAATTTTTATTTTTTAAAGTAATGCATTAATGATTGTAGTTCGCCTTGTAGTCCACTTTAACCGACTGCATATCCAGTACTGCAATGCACGGGTGGTTCTCGACCAATAAGATATCATCAACTCGTCTGTCCACTCCGCTGAAGACGAGGTAAAGTTAGCTTGCTAAGTAGAGAAGCCCGCCCAACAAGGTATGTAGGTTGCTAAGTAGAGAAGCCCGCCCGACTATGCTACGGTTAACTACATAAAGCAATTCTACCTTTTAGTCCTTCAAGCTAGCTAGCTAACGTAAAAAAGTGTTTAAAAACAGAGCTGTGTGCTACTGCTGGCTAACGTTATATGACAACGTCTGGCGACAAGGCTGCTCGTTCGGAGGGAATTATGGGACGTGGAGTTTTTAAACAGTGCCAGTGCTGGTATGTTCACAAAAAATACTAAAACGTAAAATATACTCGAAGCTGGTCCTGAAAAACGACATAGTTAATGTCTACGCTCTAAATGAATGGGGAATTTACTTCCGAAACCAGCGTGACGTAGTCACTTGAGTACTCTATTGTTTGTCGGAGTTTGGAACATTAACCAAGAGGGGCGGGATTTAGCGATAGGTCCATTGTAATCCTAGAGTTTTAACAAGCTTAAAGCACAACTGAACTTTGGTAGAACTTTTGGTTGTGTAGTTACCTGGCCATGATATGAGTCCAAATAGTGGCGAAATATGTTCGTTAGTTACTCTGTGCTCCCCTGGGGTGATAATCCAGAATAGGGTATTTGTCGCTCTCCATTCACTTCTATGGAGCAGCTGAAACGGTCTCAAAATTACACTTAGCACAAGGAAAGAAGCGGATTCTGTCAATACAAAAAATAACTCGTCCTCGTACGTATTTTTTTTTCGTGTAACTAAAATTATTTATAAAGTACTATTTTCTTCAATGTTGTTAGCAAGCTACCAGAAAAGACTACCAAAATGTCGGCAGGTCGGACCATAGATATATACTAGTACTAGGAACGTTTGCTTCTGTGGAAATTTGGACCAATGAGTGGTTTCTGACGCGTCGGCGCATTAACGTTGTTTCTGGCACAAGAACATTGCCTACCTACGTTGATCTACGTTCCAAATAAAATACAAAAAAGCAAGAAAAGGGCCATTGAATTAAAAAATATAATACGTACAAGGACTAGTTGTTTGTATTGACAGAATCCACTTCTTTCGCGGTTGTATACGTGCTAGAAGTGTCATTTTGAGACCGTTTTAGCTGCCCCGTAGAAATGAATGGAGAGCGACAAATACCCTATCAGCCCAGGGGAGCACAGCATCTAACGAACATATTTCGCCACTATTTGGACTCATATCATGGCCAGGTAACACTCACAACCCAAAGTTCTACCAAACTTCAGTTGTGCTTTAAAAGTCCTGGGCAAAGTAAATACTAAAATCAAGTTTTTAGCAAGAGTCTCCAAATATATTGACAATGACAGACAACCCTAGCAATGGCCTAACTCAAAGTCTGTTTGATTATGCATGCTCCACCTGGTACAGTGGCATCTCCAGATCAATAACAAATAAGCTACAAGCAGCCCAAAATAAACTAATAATAATAGTCCTCAAGCTCCATCCTCTGACTCATATTAGTTATAGTCACTTTAGAATTATACAGTGGTTACCAGTTCATTTAAGAGTGGTACAACTAAAACTTGTTTTAAAAAATAAAAAAACCAGGCCCCCAGCTATTTGGCTGGTTATTTTAATTTAATTAGTGACACACACAGGCATCATACCAGAGCCAGTGTCGCAAATTTAAAAATTCAATTTTTCAGAGGCTTGACAGGGAAATTTACTATCCTAAACACTGCGGCAGAGGAATGGAATAAATTACCCTTTGACATAAAATCATTAACCAGCCCAGGTACTTTCAGGATAAAAGTGAAGAACTGGTTGATGTTACGTATTCCATAATGTGTTATTTTTATTTTATTTTATTATTATTATAATTTTTTTTAACCATTTAAAGTATTTGTCTTGCATTGTGTAAATGTATGTCCATTTGATGATCTTAAGTTCTGTAAATACATGATTGTTTTTTTCTAAACTATTTTCTGTGTCGGGTAAGTGAGGACTAGGTAAAATGTGTATTTTCTGAATCCAGCGGTTCCAACAGTCAATGCCCTTGTTAAAACGTTCAGCACTCTGAATACTGAACACAAGCGATATTGCGTGCTAGAACCCCTCACTTAACCTACATTCAAAATAAGCTTTACGTGATTTAATTTTATTATTATTATTAAGAATTAGAATTAAAGATTGGTAGTATAGAATTTTGCGTTATGACCAAAGAACACTTTCAAACTCTTTTTTTTATCCGAAGGATTTTGTGTTTGGCAACATTATTTCATAATGACTGTTGTATATTGAAAATGCAGCAAGGATTTAACTTCATTGTTTGAAATATCTAATGTTCTGGTGCTGTGAAACTTTTGCATATAATATTCTCTGAATTGACACTGGTATTTTTTATTTTGCATGTTATATTATATTTTGAACCCAAAATGAGCAGTATAGCATTCTGTGTTAAGAGTTTTGCACATTGAAACTCTGTTGTGCAAAATGAGTCAAAGCAATCGCAAAAAACTAATAGGAACATGCAGTCGCAGGTACACACACACACACAGGCATGCACACACATATAGACCTTCAGACCAAAGAGCACAGGCAGTACGGAATACCGATATGGATGCACAAACACCTAATTTAAACACCTAGATGTCTCTCTCTCTGCCCCCCATGGAGGTGTAAAGAACAAACTGCCCTCGATAGCTGTTGCTCTGGTTTCCCTTTTTTTTCTTTTTTTATCTGGCGCATTGTGGTTTCTGGAACTTGAGGTCTAATTGACATACAAGCATTTGCATTTCACAATGATCCGGGCGATGAGCAGTGCAGTGCAATTTTACGGTAAACCTGTGCCCCCATGCGGATATGTACGGTACTGCATTGCAAAACAATCGAAAAGGTATCCCATGGCCGGCATATACATTACAGGTATTTAGCAGACGCTCTTATCCAGAGCGACTTACACAACTTTTTAGGATTTTTTTTTAAACATATTATCCATTTATACAGCTGGATACATACTGAAGCGATTCAGGTTATGTACCTTGCTCAAGGGTACAACGGCAGTGTCCTACCTGGGAATTGAACCTGCAACCTTTCGGTTACAAGGCCAGTTCCTTAACCATTATACTACACTGCCGCCATATAAACTCACCATATTCCACATCTACAACATCTCGCAATTTACAGTTTTTCTCAATCGATTGAATGCATTTCGTGAAACTCTAACCTCATTCCCAAAACTCTAAGTGCAATCCCCAAAACAGTAAAATAATTTCTCATAACACTATACCACCCATGCAAAAGAAACTATAACAATCAAAATGATAACCACATGCGTCAAAAGACACTAAGTCAGTCAATCGCTACAACAATGTCACCAAATGTATAGCACCTTCTGATCATTGCATAAACCCTGACACTCAAAATGCAAAGTATTTGCATCAAAACTGGACAGCTTGTGTACATAGTGTTGCTGTCAATGTAAAACAATTCCTGGACACACAAATATGAGAAAAAACATGTTTATTACGTATCTTTTTCATCTATAGTATGGTTGTTTTACTTTTTTATTTTGTATTTTTTGTTTTTCACTGCTGCACAACGAATCGCCCCACTGGGGACAAATACAGTCAAGTTCTACTTGACTCTCATTGGGCATCCATTCTCTCCTCCCTGTTTGGCCACAGCACTTCATCCACATCACACCTGATGTCTTGCCTTTGAAGGCACCGAGGGAAAAACCTTTAGGGACAACAGATGAAAATTAGCATTTGTGCTACAATCCGGCATATTTACATGTCTGTATCCCTTTATACAGTAATGTTCATGAACATGCATTGTCCCTATCAAATACTCTAAACAAATAAAGACATAAAGAAATAGATACAACCAACCTTCTGGCATGTCGCAGCCACCCTTGGCAGTCCTCCACTGTGATGTCCCCATAACCAGCATTCATGGCGTCCAGTAGAGATAACTGGTTATGGGGCCGGTGATCGTACACCTTCCACCTCCATGCTGAAAAGAATTCCTTAATTGGATTGAGGAAAGGTGAATAGGGTGGAAGGAACTCCATCAGCATTCATGGGCGGGCAGCAAACCATTCCCTGACAAGAAAGGAGTGGTGAAAACTGACATTATCCCAAATCAGCGCATAATTTGGCAAGTCAGGCCTCACCACTCCCCTCTCATTCTCAGGGATGAGCGCATTGTCGAGCCCCCCCAAGAAATCCAGAAGACGGGCTGTGTTGTAAGGTCCAATGGTGAGAACATGGTGGATTACGCCATTATTGGAGATGGCAGCACACATTGATATATTACCCCCACACTGGCCTGGCACATCAACTGTGGCATGGTGACCGATCATGTTCCTGCCACGTCTTCTGACTTTGTTGAGGTTGAATCCTGCCTCGTCCACGTACACAAATGTGTGTGGGGTGTTACTTACCTCCAGCTCCATCATCCTCTACAAAATATAGAAAAACACAGCAATTCACATTAATCCCAAATACAGGACACTGTAACAGCACATGCACCTTGTAGCCCACATTCTGAAAGTATACTCATACATATTGAAAGTATACTCATACATATTGAAAGTACACTCATACATATTGAAAGTATACTCATACATATTGAAAGTACACTCATACATTCTGAAAGTATACTCATACATATTGAAAGTATACTCATACATATTGAAAGTATACTCATACATATTGAAAGTACACTCATACATATTGAAAAGACACACATACTGTAATTGTCTAATTGTCATGACTGTCATTGACACCAAACATTACTGTCTGGCCTTACCTGTACATATTGGTATCTTAGCTCCTTCACACTCTCAGAATTCCTTTCAAATGGAACTCTGTAAAGTTGCTTCATTGACATCTCATTCTTGTTGAGGACCCTGTCAATGGTGGAGAGACTCACAGAGCCGATGTTATGAAAGATGCCATTATCCTCTATGACAGCACTCTGGATCTCTCGCAGTCGGATGGCATGGTTTGCTCTCACCATGTCCACTATTGCCATCTGTTGTTCAGGCGTGAACGCTCGGCCTCTCCCACCAGCGTGGGGGCAGTGGTTGAATTCTACGGTAGATAGAAATGTTACAGCATGCTATGACCAAGTTTACAGGGACACAGTACTGTAATGTGCAGTAGTGTGTTACTAGTACCTGTTCTCATTCCTGAACATACGTATTATCGATGCCTCAGTGGACCGGTTCAGCTGAGGCTGCATTCGTCGACCTGCTTCAGGAAGGCTTAGGCCATGATTCACTACATGGTCAACAATGGTGGCCCGTATCTCATTTGGAACATTCCTTCCCCTGCCTACTCGTCCTGTGTGCCCCTCTTCCTCCTGCCCCACCACCACGCACTCGGAAACCTCTTGCACGGCTCTGACACCTGCTTCTTGCTCCATTTTTACGTAGAAACAGTGCACTGGAACCCTTAGCATTTATATATGTTTGTGAGTATTGTGTTCACAATTTGCACCTGTGGGATGGAATTGACAGCATGTGTTCTCCGTTACTCTTCAAATGTGTGAAGGGAAGTTACTCACTCCAATCACCCATCATGCTGGCCTTATCTTCTGTACAAACACAATGCTCATTGTACATAGTATTTTGCATGCGATGATTTACCCAATGAAGAACTGTGTCAATGCGAATGGGAAATGTACATAGCCAATTGAGAAAAAACAATCAGTTTTGACTGGAATGTCAAAGTGGAATGAGGATTGCATCTACACTATAACACTACATTTAGTGTTTTGCATTCTGTGTGAACACAATGAGAAGTGAAATAGTGTATTGGTCAATTGCCTTAATGGTGTGGGGTTTTGAGGCACTGTTAAGAGAATGAGGTTAGAGTTTCCAGAAATGCATCCAAGCGATTGAGAAAAACTGTAATTGGCGGATCCGACAATCTAGGCTGTCAGTCTATAGGGGGTCACTAACTCTGATCCTGGGTGCCACAGGGTGTGCCAATTTCTTTTTTTATGCTTTAAAATCACCAACCAATTTAGACCCAGCAGGTAACAAGGTGAGTCCAAGAGCTTATTATGTGCAGAAAGGGTGCAGAAGACAGCCACCCATACCCCCCATCCCCCAAATCAAGGGGGATTCAATGAACGGGAGAGCCCTCATTCTTGAAAAAAAAAAATGAAAAAAACAAACAACACTAACCTCATCAAATTCAATAATGAAACGTTTGGTTCAGTTGTATATAATCATTTTGATTACTTTTACCTCGGCCACAATTCAGGTCCTGACCCCGATCCTGCACAGGTCATCTTATGGATTGGAGCTACCTGTTGAATGTCCAGGAAGGTACGGTAGTTAAAATGAGTTCAAATGGGTGCCATCATCATCATCTGCACCAATTTCAAGAAAATTGCAGGAACCTCCTAATATTGGAGTGGTCATAGTTCTCCACAAAGCCTTAAACCCCAGTATTTCATCAGATAAGGCAATCAAAATCCTGTCTAACGGATACAGCTGGGCGGTGGCTAGGTGCCAGTTTGGGAAGCAGACAGCAAGGAAAACTAATGTAAGGGAAATTGCATGTTATCTTCAGGGGGCTCATTAGGATTGAGAGCTACAGTGTGTGCAGATTACACCAAGGCTAATGCTGTCTTATGCTCGTACACATGTTCAAACACAGAAAGAATCACCTTACACTCAGGAAAAAAAAGGTACATAAATTTTTACCCCTAGCCAGCGATACATAATTTATTTGTACCTTTTTTACTACTTATTAGTAGTACCCAAATAGAACATTATCGTACTTTCAGGATACATTTGGGAAATTTGTAAGAAATTCACAAATTTCTCATAAATAAAGGTACCTCCACTGTACCCTTTATTTCTGATAGTGGTGTCTCACTGTCTGCACTCACACTGCATTTCATAAATGGGTCAGAGCATCCAAGCATTTTACAGTAGAAGCACAATTAAAAAAAGAAACCATACTGAAAGGCTTCTGCTGGCTGTGCATGTAACAGCAGACACAGGAGTATACATAGAGGACACACATGGGTCAAATGCTCCATTTTGAAATATTTGAAGCATTTATGAAATGTGACCTTTGACCCAGGTCCACTGTTGCCCTGACAACAGCTATGACAGCCTTAACACTCAGGCTGTGTCCAAATCAGCACCCTTCCATTCTATTAGGTAGGCTTGTTGAGTAGACGGGGCGAAAAAGTCATCAAGTAGGTGAAATGTTCTCTAAATATAGTATACTTTAAACCCCTGTATGATACACTTACTTCTGGGATTTCGCAGAGTACATTCGGAAGCACACTTTTCAAGAAGAACACGGACATGTTGGTCGCATAAATATGACGTTAAAAAAATCCTTCAAATACAACAAAAACAACACGTGACATGGCCGTGCAAGGGTGGGGCGCAGGGTTGCCAGATGTTGCAAGACTTTCCAACCAAATGGCAACTCAAAACTAGGCCAAAATATCTTTTTAACCGAAACAAGTATATTTTAAATAGAAATAATCGCATTTTCACTTTTTAAAATAAGTGTGCTTTGCAACTTTTCATTTTTACCTGTGACTGCACTTTGAAAGTAGCCCAATTTAGCTGTAAAACCACGGACATGGCAACACTGGTGGGATGTCTTACGACCTGCTTACGACACTTCCACAGTACGGTTGGAAAATAGTATGCCGGATATTTCTCGCGGACTGCTAAACAGTGCACATTAAACAGCACACTTCTGCCAGTGCACTGTATGCAGTAGATAGGGCTCTGATTCGGACACAGCCCCAGTCTCTGTTAGAGTTTGGGGGGTCAATTTCAATCGAGCCAATTCAGAAAATAAAATTACATTTGTCAATTGAAAAATCAAAAATCAAGCATTATGGCTGTTTTTTTAATTCACAATTAGAATTTCTGTTAATTTCTTAAATTGAGTCCTTGACACAGTCTGCACAACACCCATAAGTCTTTATAAGGGAAGAACTGTACTTCTGAAAGTGTCATGGTTTTTGGCAGCCTCTTTTATTTCGGCGGTCGCTCTTTCTTTTAGCGGTGTCAGGGCACTATCGGATTTTCCGTCTTCCGTTTCGGTATTTTAATCTCACACTGCAATTATCCCTCACACCTGTTTTTGGTTTCCTGCCGGCTATATATAGCTCAGGGTTTCCAATTTCCGGTGCTTCGATATTGTCTTGCATTTGACACGTAGCCGGTAAGGTATAGGTACACGGAAACTGCTTTCCTTGTTGTTACAATATTTTATGCCTTTCTGTTACCTCTTTATTTTTACTCGCTGAGTTTTGCGAGCTGGAAGTATTCTTTTCTTGGTTTCTTTTCACCTTCGTTTAGTTCTCTCTCCTACTGAGAGTCGGAGGTCATTTCTGTCTTTCTGTATTCTGCTCAAGTGTCGAGCCTCGCCCTGTTTTTAGGGTTGTTTTTCGTTTGGCTCTACGCCGGGAGTCTTTTGCTCCATTTTTTGTTTTCCTTTCCCTTCTGTTCGCGAATACGTTTCGCTCTAGTGGTGTTTCCGTTATTGGAAATACTTTCCGACTCCCTCTCTGTTGCGTCTGGTCCTCCGAACCCGACTCGCCCCTTACAGAAAGGTCACAACCTGTAAATTAAATTAAATTCACAAGACGGAATGAGAAAGAACACACACCAGAAAACTATTTCTGAGTGCAAAAAATAAATATAAAATTTATTGACACCCATAAAATTTCATATATATCCGAACGGCTCATTATCCAATATTTCTGCATTATATCAAAAGAAAACAAAAATCGAACAACAAAATAAATATATCTTTTTTTTAAAAACAACAAAATAACCAATTTTATTATTAAAACAGCAAATCAGACAGAATTAAACAGCAAAAATGTTTACAAAAAAAAACAGAACCGTATGTTGTCCTCCTGTTCTCCGACAAGCTGAAAAAATACAAACCCAACCAATGCTCAGAGCCAAACACAAACATCAGAGACCAAAATTAACATATCATTTCATATCAATAACGCAATAAAAATCCATTATCCTCAATTCAACTGTTCTAATACCTACCATTGAATTGTACATACGTATACATCCTATTACAATAGAACAACAGACAATCAAGCCCAGTAATGAACTTGCCCACCAGTTTAACCCTTTATGGTGTGATTAGAATGTTCTTAACTGAACATTCTAATGCTGATGTAACAATCACTACTGGTCATTATAAGTGTGTTCTAGAACACTGACTTTTGACAAAACATTTTAAAAATACATACTGGGAGGGCCACCAGTTTAAAACAGTACATACCGGGAGGGCCAAGAACACCCAGTAATGTTTCTCTCGTTGAAATGATGAGAAATCTTCTGAAATGGTCAATCTCTAGATTGAAACGTGGTGTTGCACAAAAATGCATGTGCATCATCCATCATTGCTGGTATAAATCATTGGATTTATGATATTATTATCTTTAAAAAGCTTACCTACTTACCATTAATAATAATAACGATGATTATGATCAATGTTATAATATAGGAATATTAATAATTAAATATATTTTCATACTTCAGTTATACACATTGCACAGTAATTTATTCAATTTACGACATAAAACAGGAAGCTATAGCTTATTTTTGTCTGTTGCCAGTCCATTACAACCCAGTGAAAAGTGTGAGTTCTTCCTGACTCCAGTGGTTCCAGCCCCAGCCCCCCCCCCAAAAAAAACATAACCATGGCGAAGATTGCACTTTTTTCCCCATGTGGTTCTGAGATAACGTTAAGGTGACAATGTTCCCCAAGCAGTCTTAGAACGTGTTATTGTTCCAAACAAGTTTCCAAACAAAAAAACAAAAAGAAAACCCCTCAAAGCCACATTCCAAGGAACATCCGAGAAAAAAATTGGAGAAATTTACATGTTGGGAACGTTAACCACAGCCATCAATGGGAATGTCCTGGGAACCAGAACATTTTTAGGTGCGATGAAACTTAGTGAAAGTTCTGCACAAGAGTCTAAGACAGAGAGGGGAGGGGGGGTGAAATTTGGTAACTGATGTACTTTTGGGTGGGGGGGGGGGGGGGGGGGTATTGCTAATGAAAGGCACCCTGCTTGCTACTCTTATTATGTTTTGTGGCAGCAAACCCTGGTACAAGCTAACATAAACCCAGTCTATTAAACCCTGGTACAAGCTAACATAAACCCAGTCTATTAAACCCTGGTGCATGCGAACATAAACCCAGTCTATTAAACCCTGTTGCATGCTAACATAAACCCAGTCTATTAAACCCTGGTACAAGCTAACATAAACCCAGTCTATTAAACCCTGGTACAAGCTAACATAAACCCAGTCTATTAAACCCTGGTATAAGCTAACATAAACCCAGTCTATTAAACCCTGGTACAAGCTAACATAAACCCAGTCTATTAAACCCTGGTGCAAGCTAACATAAACCCAGTCTATTAAACCCTGGTGCATGCTAACATACACCCAGTCTATTAAACCCTGGTATAAGCGAACATAAACCCAGTCTATTAAACCCTGGTATAAGCTAACATAAACCCAGTCTATTAAACCCTGGTACAAGCTAACATAAACCCAGTCTATTAAACCCTGGTGCAAGCTAACATAAACCCAGTCTATTAAACCCTGGTGCATGCTAACATAAACCCAGTCTATTAAACCCTGGTGCACGCGGACATAAACCCAGTCTATTAAACCCTGGTGCATGCTAACATAAACCCAGTCTATTAAACCCTGGTGCATGCTAACATAAACCCAGTCTATTAAACCATGGTACAAGCTAACATAAACCCAGTCTATTGAACCCTGACGCATGCTAACATAAACCCAGTCTATTAAACCCTGGTACAAGCTAACATACACCCAGTCTATTGAACCCTGACGCATGCTAACATAAACCCAGTCTATTATGCCCTGATATATGCTAACATAAAGCCAGTCTATTATGCCCTGCTTTATGCTATCATAAAGCTAGTCTCTTAAGCCCTGGTACATGCTAACATAAATTATGTGCATTAAGCCCTGGTACTCTATATATTGACAAAAAGTCTCTTAAATCTGGTCCATTAACAATCTTGGTCCATTAAGCCCTAGTATATGCTAATGTAAACTCTCTTAAACCCTGGGACGTGCTAACATAAACCTGATTCTTAAGATCCCCACACTGTCTCTTGCAAAAGTTGGCAACCAATATGCCACAAATTTGGTAATGAGTAACATTTAAAATATATACTATCAATATTACTGCCATTACATTCTCAATTCATGCCGCAGAGTATGAATACAAATACAGGTACTAACAACAGTAGTTGTGGTTTCTTTGCCTGTGTGTTACGCATTAGTGGTCTATGGTTCCCACCATTCAGGTCATTAATGGAAGAGCACTGCCCCCTACAGGTAGTGTGTGGTACAATGCCCCCCCCCCCCCCCCCCCCCTCCAAACACACTCATAATTCCTTTGACCTTTTACTCAAAGCCTAATCAGATGCTTACCGCTTCACTTAATGACAAAATTAAAATAATGTGGCAATAATAATGAGGATAATAACAATAAAAACATTACATTTTACACAATTCTTTATTTTTCTTTCTTCATTTTTATTGTTTTTTTATTTCTTTATTATCTCAGAACATAAAACAATATTGTGGGTTGTACCACATACACTATGTATTCACATAATACACCTTACAGCTACAAAGAGAGAGAGAAAGACTGAAAAAAACACTTTGTACATACTGCATACTTGACATGAAAAAAAAGAACCAAGATCAATCTTAAACTCATAAAAGGAATGTAGCTGCCAGTTGTCTTCTTTTTTTTTCCAACGTTTTTTGTTACATTTTGTTTTTTGTTTCAGTTTTGTTTATTTGTATTGTTTTTGTGTAGTTGTTTCTATGGATAGCGTTAGCACTTAATTCGTTTCCAAGGTTACTTCTACCAGTAATTTTTGTTTTTTAATTTAACAAATTTTGGGCAAAATTTCTACAGGAAGTACATTGGAACTAGTGCTGTGGACGGGGCATAACGCGTTTTGTGTACGTGCATACATGCGTTTGTGTGCGCGTGTGTGTGTTGGGGAGGTGAGAGTGAGTGAGTGAGTGAGTGAGTGAGTGTAATAAAGGGAGTAAATATTTGTGGTGTTCTGACCTTCTCACCATGGTAACCCCCATCTCTCCTCACAGTGTAATTGGACAGTCTGTTCAGAGGGCAATTAAAACTATATATACACATCAGGCTTAGTTAACAGTCTTTACTTCAATGCCATAATTTTAAAAAGTCTTTTCGACCTGTTTAAAAGTGATTGACTACCACAATGATTTTCTTAAAGGGGATTGAGTGTGTGTGTGTGTGTGTGTGTTGGGGGGGGGGGGGGGGGTAATTTGCGACTGTGCAAGTGCTTTTTCTTCACAGTTTTAACTTTTTTTTTTTTAGCTTACTTGCCTTAAACACCACACCATTCAGCCATATTCACTACACATGTTAATCACACAATTATTTTTAAATGGACAATTTAAATTTCTTTGTCAGCACCATAAAGTTTCCCCACTCTCTAAAAAAAATAGGTCTTCTTCTTCGTATCACTCCACTGTTGTGGTAAGAGCTTGGAAAAGAAAAGCCGTCTTATCAGTTCTAATAGATTCCTACCCACAATTCCACAGTGAATTCAGGGGTAGCACCATGAGTCCCAACTTCCTCAGGACAAGAAATAAGAGCAAAACTGTGAAGGAACATGATCTTCCATCCATCCCCAACTTTTTTTTTTTTTTTCTTCCATTTTTGGATTTATAAAGAAATTTCACATTAAAAAGTTAATAAATATAACCAGCACCAATTATTACCATTATCATGATCAACACTGAATCAAAATAACTATGTCTCTTGCTTGTAGTTTGTTTTTTGTTTTTGGGGGGGGAAGAGGGGCTTAAAACAGGAAAAATTAAATAAGCAAGGCAAAGAAACCAGCACATTCCGGATTTATAAGCTCTCAGGTCGGCCAGAACGGACGAACCACGTCTGCCTGTAGCGCAAGACAGCTGTGAACGTCCTGGCATTTTCAGCAGACATTTAAGAAACTAGTATGGAAAACAAACGGCCTTTGTGAATGCTGTCATATAGACATTGTTTGTAAATTTATGATTGGTTTCAGAGTATCTGTGGGTGCGGATAGTCTAGCACACAAAAGACCAATTTACTCCGTTTCAAGCACTGGCACTTCTCAACGGGAACCTGCGTGTGTGTTAACGCTCATTGTTTCTAATCCAATTTGAGATCATTATTTATTCTTAACTGTGTGAAATCTCCGTAAAGGACAGATTAATCCAATCAGTTGCAATGGGAAGGGGCTGGTTCTTGTTGAAGAGGTATTGATGTAGTACAGTACTTATGTTACGCAGGACATCAGCATTAAGTATACACATTCAGACACAACACACTGGAATGAGGTGTCTGCTGCTAAGGGTTTAACACACTGACAACTGTAGACGGAAAAGTCCGGGAATCACTCATGATTTAGTCATTATCCCTCTCCAGTTAAATAATCTTACCTAAATATTAAATATTTACATTTTCATCTCTCCCGATAAAATTCCATTAAAACAAAAACTAGGTTTCAAGTTGTCAATAATCTGTTCTTTTTTTTCCTTTAAAATCAAGATTAAAAGTGCTTTTATAAAATCTTTTCTTTTGTATTTACAATTTGTATTAGGTAAAACTAAACAATAAAAACCCAAAAAAAGGACAACAATCACAATAACAATAAGAATAATCATCATTATAATATAATAAATAATAATCCAAAACAAATCAAATATAGATTATGATGTATGTATAGGCAGCAAGCACATGGGGCAAAAGACAGATGCAGTTTCTGGCTCTCTGTCGCCCCCATGTGTTTGTAGCATGCTATGACTGTGACCAGTGTCTCTATTACATGAGGTAAAGGAAGCCTGACCTCTTGAAAAACACCAGCACCAATCAGCTTTGAGCACCAAGCAGTTTCTGGCCCACGGCAAACCAATTGCAGCCCTGTGCACACTCCATAGCAGACACACACATAGCTAAGAGCTTTGATGAAGGGCAATGCTGCAGTATACACACACTGCAAATGAATGACATGAACAACAGCGCCACCCCTCATGGAGTGGAGGTGTGGGGGCATTGCACCCTGTGTGGGAGGGAGAAAAGAGGGCGGACTGTCCCAGGTCAGTACAGAGCACCAGAAAAGGTCCATCACAAGGAAAGTGCTCTGGTCCAGACTGATAAGGGCCACTTTTTAAAGCAGGGGTGGGGTGGGGAATCGCTGTTCCTGGGTGGCCATTTCAGGTTTTTATTTCCTCCACTCACCCTGGCTAAATTAGCCAGCTAGCTGCGAACATCAACGTCGGGTTCACTTGTGGGCTAGAACAAGGTGAAACGATTGACATAACACGGTTTTCAGCTGTCATTCGTGAGCTTGTCAGTCAATGCAGCAAAAAATTGCCAGACCACATCAATAAGGGAGTAATTCATTACATAATTAAAAGCAGAAGTTGGAATGAAATCCAGAAATGGATTACAGCCCCCCTTGGAACAGGGTTCCCCAGCCCTGCGTTACAGTGCCTTGGCTTAAGAGCTTGATTTTACTGGGGGAAGTGAAGTTTCAATAGGTGCTTGCAGAAAGATATCTGGGGGTGGTGTCAAATTAAGTGCAAAAGGGCTGAAAGAAACCTATCGGGGACGTGGACACTGCTTGTGAGAAGGGAGAGGACGCTTGGCGCAGTTCCCTCAAACCTCTCTCCACTTCTATCGCTCAGCTACATGCTCGCTATCTGAGCCAAGCGTCTACAAACGGCAGCCGAAAGCTCTTCGGCCTGAACCAGGGGTGTCCCAACTCCAGTCCTGCAGGAATTTGCGCTTTCCTGTCACTCAGCAGCCAATTCAGGCCTTGAGAACCAGGTGTGGTGAATTCTTTAGCCAATCAATGACTTAACACTCACTGATGCTCCAAGGCAGCAGGAGAAGATGCTGCCTCCCCACAGGATTGGATCCTGACACTCATTCTGAATGGCTGCCCGACTCGTGGCTGATGTGTTATTGGACGAGCTGAAGAGCGGTATTGTTTAAAAAAAGTGACTGTTTTTGGAAGCTCGCTATGGGCGGGAAAACAGCCCCAGTCACTCATAAACTACTTTGGCCTCAAACACAGAGTGAGAGAAGGACGTTTACCTCAGAGTGCCGGTGTTAGTCAAGGCAGAGGAATTTTTGGGGTGCAGAAGGAGCACTGATGTTCGTACTGGGGGGTTGGGGAGGTCCTCAGCACAGGCCAAAGATGTTTTGGGGTGTTAAAGTAGCGCCCCTGTCTGTGCCAAAGGGGAGTGGCGCTAGCAGTGAAGGGCGAGGATGTTTTTGGGGGTACAAAGTAGCACCGTTGTTTGTGCCTGGAGGGGTCACAGCACCCCAAAAAGAAAAGCACCAGAGTACGCGTTCTGTGGCGAGACAGGGGACTGGAGAAGCTGTTTGCATCTCTGTGGGCTCCTCTGTCTGTCTGTCTGTCCGTCCTCGCCCACCTGACTCCCCCTGACTAAGGCACACAGTCCTACGCCCAGAGCACCATGTGGCACGGTGACAGGACCGTTTTCTGTCCAATAGACACGCCACCGAAACTGTAAGCCCCTGAACTTTGGAGAGGGGGGGGTTCTGTGAGCTGAAGCGATAAGGCATGCGTGCATGTGTGTGTGTTTGTGTCTGTGTGTCTCTGTCTGTGTGTGTGTGTGTGTGTGTGTGTGTGTGTGTGTGTGTGTTTTTTTGTGTGTGTGTGTGTGTCTGCATATGTGTGCCTATGTGTGTGTGCATGTGCGCCTGTGTGTGTGTCTGTGTGCATGCGTGCGTGTGTGTGTGTGTGTGTGTGTGTGTGTGTCTCTGTCTGTGTGTGTCTGTGTGCGTGCGTGTGTGTGTGTGTCTGTGTGCCTGCGTGGGTGTGTGTCTGTGTGAGCCTTAAAGAAAGTGAAATGGACTCTGGGAAACGGGACCACACCAGCACCATTGCACATGAGAGAGCATGTGCACTCAATATCCCACAATGCTCTATGAGAAAGACGTGGCTTCCAGAGACCTGTTGCTATGTGCGCTGCCATGGAGATGGAGAAACCAAGGGGCAAGCAGAGACACCCGTACTGTTGACATAACATGAATGAGAAGCACCAGTGGATAGAGACAGAGTGAGAGAGGCTGGGATGGGGCGGGGCATTTCCTCTGGTTTTTGGTGGGACGGGGCTGGACCAGTAAAATGGAGGAGGGTCCCCCCCCGCCCCACAATGTTTTTTTTTTGCCCAATTATTGAAGAAAAAAAATCTAATTGTTAGCAAAATAGACTATCCAAAAGCTCCTCAGTGCTGGGAATAAGAGTCCATTTTGTGAGCCCATTTTGTGTCCGTCCCTCCTGTTTGATGGTTCAGCTGCTCCACACACTGCACTGGAAATTATGGTTTGTTGTAGTCCAGAGACCCGCCTCCATGTAGATACAAAATTTAGAAAAGGGAAAAATAAAATAAAAAAACACATCGTGTTTCCAGATTCTTGTGGGGGAGCCGTTTATCCCCCCAAAAAATATAATATTAATAATAATAATAATAATAATAACATTAAAGAAAGCAACATTAACAAAAATCATCCTCATTATAATAATAACAATACCAGTAATAACAACATTGACAGTAACAATAACAATCGTAATAATATTGATAATAATATGAATAATAATAATAATAATTAGGATCATTATTGTATTAAGGAGAGGAAACCATGTATTTTCTCCTGCACCAGAGAGAGAAACAGCACCACAGGCAGCTAGTCCGTCAGGAGGGGGGGGGGGGCTGGGGGAGAGTCCCAAACTGCCGCCAAATTTGAGGTAAAAAAATAAAAAGGAAAATAAAATTTAAAAAAAGAAGAAATTAAAAAAGCACGCTCCCTTACTCCACCCCCCCCCCCCCCCACCCGTCAAATTGGTGAATTGAATGAGGCATGAGCAAGGGGTGGGGGTGTGGGTTGGGCAAAGACCCGGAAGAAAGGAGTGAGTGAGGGAGGGAGGGAGGGAGGGAGGGGGACGTACATTCCCGCTCTCCCTCCTCTTTGAGGAGCATGCTCCGCCCCCCTGCTTCACGCCCATCGGCTGTAAGGCCCTGTGAGCTGGGTGAAGGCGTAGGGCGCCGCGGTAACCACCGTGTCGGTGTGATTGGCGGGGGCCAGGCGCGTAGCCACGCCCTCCCTCCTGTCCTTGCCCTGCCCGGGGGCGGAGCCGGCCCCACCCCCTGCGGCCATAGCCCCGGGCCACTTGCGCTTCTTCCCGTAGGCTTTGATGTCCTCCTGGGAGAGGCCTAGCAGCGCCGCCTCCTGCTGCCGCTGCCGAGCTCGTTCCGCCAGCAGCTTCATCTTGGCCTCCCAGATGGCCAGTCCGTGGCAGGGCTGGTTGAGGTTCTTGTGCTGGTAGAAGACGAGCGAGATGCGCGTCGGGTGGCTGCGGTCGGGTTTGTTGAGCGGCGTGGTGGCGTGCAGCTCCCGCCGGGCGCACTCGATCAGGATGGAGCCGTGGGCGGGTGCCACGGCGACGCCGCCAATGCTGGCGTCCAGGAAGTTGTGCTCGCTGTCCGACCACACCTCTTCCTCCTCGGGGTCCCGCGGACCCGCCATCCCTCTCGGGTCCGCCCCTCCGTCCGCGGCTCCGCCCATCTCCCAGCAGGCCTGCGTCGCCTCTGTCTGCTGGAAGGCGTCGGGGAAGAGCCGGCCCTCGGGCGCCGGGGGCGGGGTGCAGCCCGCCACCGAGCCGCCACAGGACCGCCAGGCCTTCTCCTGGAGCCCCAGGGGGGTGGAGCTCCGGCCCTCCCCAGCCTTGCACCACAGCTTGCTGGGGAAACCGCCTGATGGGCCCGGGGCGAACCCCGCAGGGCCCGCGCCCCAGGGTTTGGCCGGAGAGGGGGTACCCCAGTGGCAGGGGGTGAGGGGGGGGTGGTGGGGGGGAGGGTGAGGGGGATGGGGATGGTGAGGGGGCGTGGCTTAGGGAGGGAGAAGGCGAGGGGGCGTGGTTTATGGAGGGGGCCGGCGAGGGGGCGTGGTTTAGGGAGGGGGACGGCGATGGGACGGGGGAGGCTTGCGGCATGTTAGCCCCCTGGAAGGAGTTCCACTGTTGCTGTTGCTGGGGGTGGGGGTGAAACAGGTGGACCTGCTGCATGCCTGGGGGGCCCAACGCTGAGGCCTGGGTGCCCTGTTTCAGGAGGGCTCCTTCCCAGGACTCGGGCCCGAAACTCCCGTTGAGCTTGTGCGCGGGCCACGCCTCCCCCTGGTGGGCGGGGAGCGGCCCGGTGGAGACGCATCGCTGGGGGGGCAGCCCCTCCCCCCTGCAGTCGGAGAACTGGGGCGTGTCCACGGGCTCTTGCTTGATTACGGGCGTGGCTCTGCGGGCGGAGTCCGCCGGGGCCGTCTGGGGCCGGGGCGGGGGTACGGGGGACTGGTACCCCCGCTTGGCGCCGTCGTCCGGCCACTCGGGGTGGTCCGGGTACGAGTGCGCCAGGCTGGCCTGCAGGGTCTGCACGTCCGGCTTCCTGTCCAGAGAGGCGACCGCCGCCGGCTTGGGCCAGACCCCGTTCCGGCCATCGTAGCCAAGGAACTGGGGGGAGAAGAGCGCGTTGGTGGGGTAGTTGTAGTAGCCGTAGGGCAGCCGGGAGAGGTTGGGGTGAAAGCCATTTATTGGGCCGGGGGCGGGAACCGGGGCGGGAGGCGGGCCGTTAGGAGGAAGGCCACTCCTTGCATAGTAACCGGGGTAGGAGTAGACACTGTTCATGCTGTAGGGATCGGCCGTCTGGTGTCTCCCTAGCGACGCGTAGCCGTCCAGGACCCCATTGAAGGCCTGGTACCTGGGATCGTCCTTCTCGACCTTAATGGTGGGTTTCACTTCCTGTTTGGGGATTGCTGTGGGTGTGGCCAAACAATAAGGGAAGGTTAACAAAGTTCAACTTCACCTAAAAAAAAAGAATTATGTAAATTTTACATAAGATGGAGAGGGATCCATCAATTTCCTTTCTCTGCTGCAACATTTTCAAAGACTGCAAAGGTTTACTTTTTTTCTTATCTGTAAAGTCCTTAATTTTCAGTTACTTTACTGTATGAAAGGAGCTATATAAATAATGCTTTTATTCTAATTATTGTTATTAAACTAATTAATTAATTTATAATGCCATTTTTTAAAATAACGAAGCTCCTCTGGGGAGATTGCTGGCTAGAGGGCTAGAGCTAAACAAGGCCTAAACACACTGCAGGGCTAGAGCTAAACCAGGCCTAAACACACTGCAGGGCTACAGCTAAATCAGGCCTAAACACACTGCAGGGCTAGAGCTAAACAAGGCCTAAACACACTGCAGGGCTACAGCTAAACCAGGCCTAAACACACTGCAGGGCTACAGCTAAACCAGGCCTAAGCACACTGCAGGGCTAGAGCTAAACCAGGCCTAAACACACTGCAGGGCTAGAGCTAAACCAGGCCTAAACACACTGCACAGCTAGAGTTAAATCAGGCCTAAACACACTGCACGGCACGGCTAGAGCTAAACCAGGCCTAAATGCACTGCAGGGCTAGAGCTAAACCAGGCTAAACGCACTGCACGGCTAGAGCTAAACCAGGCCTAAATCCACTGCGGGGCTACAGCTAAATCAGCCCTAAATCCACTGCATGGCTATAGCTAAACCAGGCCTAAATGCACGGCAGGGCTAGAGCTAAACCAGGCCTAAACGCACTGCACGGCTAGAGCTAAACCAGGCCTAAGCACACTGCGGGGGTAGAGCTAAACCAGGCTTAAATGCACTGCACATGCCTCCAGACTCACCTTTATTTTCCTGCTGAAGGTGAGGGGGAGCCGACATGGCGCACTTCGGTCTTGATAGTCTTCTCCGGCGTCTCTCTGAGCTGCTGCTTCGGACCCTTGCGCTTCTCGGACGCAGCCTTCTTGGCCTCCAGGCGCCGCTGGCGGCAGGACTTGGCGGGTTCGGGGAGCTTGCGCACCTCGCGGCGGAAGCTGCTGAGCACCTGGATGGCGCCGGTCCGCATCTTGAGCCGCTGGTTCTCCTCGGAACCGAACTCGTCGCTGGCAGATACAGTGTAGAGCGGCAGCACATGGAGCTGCTCGTCGTCCGGGATCTGGCCCACCATGCGGTTATCCTCCTTCGTTAGGGTACACACCTGCGCGGGGGGCGGAGTTACTGACCTTTAGGGCCCCGCCCCAAAGACCGCCCGCTCGCATCGCTCATACACACACACACCTGCTCATTGAAAATACAAACATGTACACACACACACGTGCGCATTCAAAACACACATGTAGACACAAACACACACACCTACGCATTCAAAATACAAACATGTACACCACACACACCTGCACATTCAAAACACACACATGTGGACACAAACACACACAGACACACCTGCACATTCAAAATACACACATGTAGACACAAACACACACACACACCTGCGCATTCAAAATACACACATGTACTCACACACACCTGCACATTCAAAACACACACATGCAGACACAAACACACACACACATACCTGCGCATTCAAAATACAAACATGTACACACACACACACACACACACACACCTGCGCATTCAAAATACAAACATGTTAGGGCTGCACGATTATGGCATAAATTATAATCACGATTCAGACGTTTATTCACTTATAAACAGACTGTGCCTTCAAAATCATAATTGTTGATTATTCTTGTTTAGTAATCGTGGAAAACCTATATTGATATCACAATTAAAATTTGATTAATTGTGCAGCCCTAAAACATGTACACACAGGCACACATACATATTCAAAATACAAACAGTTACACACACCTGAGCATTCAAAATACAAACATGTACACACACACCCAGGCACAAATTTGCATGACACACACAATTGTCTGACCAACACAGACACACACATTCACAAAGCATGTGCACAAAATGTGCACACACACATACACATACAAAACAAACACACACACACACACACACACACACAAAAGCATATCCATCATACACACACTCAGGGAAATGTATGCATAGTACGTAAATGCACACACACATAGGTTGAATCCTAGGGGTGGGAATCGCGAACCGGTTCCCGTTAGGAACCGGTTCCAAGTTGTCCGATTCCTCGGAATCGTACACCTTCGAGCTTATCGATTCTCTTATCGATTCCAGCATGTATTCCCGACAGCTACGCATAGCAAAACAACGTCACGTCATGCGCGCCGTCGTTTTTCATTCAGTCAGCGCCTGATGGCAGGCAGAGTTTGGCGCCCTGTCTAAAAATATTAAATGTAAACGTCATTTTTTAAAAACTAATACTACGGCTACTATCATTTAAAAATCTATAGAAAATGTGTTTGCGTAAGCTCCATTTTGTGATCCGTCTTTGGAAATGATCAACTATTCAGAACTATAACAGATTTGTGGAGTGTGTGGACTTCCCTCGGGAGTCTATAACCAACTACAAGTGTAAAACTACAGTGTTTTTATTGGCGGTAGACTAATCTGACAACGATTGCCTGCTTGGCGACGCACAGATGAGTATCCTAGATTTGGAAAGCGAATAACTAACCTAAATTAGCTAAATGATAATCTTCAATCTTCGTCATCTTCAGCTAATAAGAGAAGCCAGCTTGCCTCAGGTAATGTTAAAGATCTCATCTTTCTTCCATGTAAATGTATAGGCTAAATGAGATAGGGGAGAACGGTGACAGTTGAAACTGTTCTGATAATACAGAAACCAACGCAAACGTTACGGTGCAGCTTTATGAAACACGCCTAGGAGCGTAACTAACTCATAAGTAAAGTTTGCGATGGAATACTTTATAAATATTGTGTCATTGAATCCATTTTAGATGACCACCCAATAGTAATAGTTGGTCTTTTAATAGCCTGGGAGCAAATAATATTTAAGGTATCGATAAAGGAATCGATAAAGAATCCAATCTATAAGCGGAATCGATAATGGCATCGGTATCAATAGAATCTAACGATTCCCATCCCTATTGAATCCTGGAGGGCCATTTTCCAGAAGGTTCTTAAACCATCTTAAAAGTTGCAGGTCACGAGAGGGAAGCTACATTATTTTAATTAAAATGTGTTTATTTATTTAGTTTTACAGAATCAGGCCCTCCATAACTAGTATGTACCCAAAACAGTACTACGCCTAGTGCTGTGTCCGTATCAGAGCCCTATCTACTACGTCCTGTGTACTAGCATACTGTTTACAGCATACTGTTTAGTGACATGCAGTATGTGAAAAATATCCTCTGTACTATTATCAGAGAAAACCCAGAAATAAGTATTTCATCCGGGGATTTTAAGTGCGCTACATTTAGAGAGCATTTAGACTACTTAACAACTTTCTCATCCAGTGTACTCAACTAGCATACTCAATAGTATAAAAGAGCATCGATTCAGACGCAGCCTATTGTTCGAGCATGTAGGACACAAGTTTGGCCAGAAGGAGGCGCTGCGTACCACCGTGCAGCCGTTGTGCAGGTTGTGCTGGTCCTTGTGGGCGTGAGCACAGAAGTCCATGCAGGCTGTGACCCCTGAGAACGGCCTTCCTTCCTTCAATCCCAGCCTGCAGTCTGGGGCAACCTTCTCCATGACACACTGAAACACAACCAATCAGACTTCAGTGTTGGAACACAACCAATCAGAGTTCAGCTTTGAAACATGCAACCAATCAGAGTTCAGCACTGAAACATTCATCCCTTCAGAGTTCAGCACTGGAAAAACACACAACCAGGGGTTTTCCCTGAATAACACATCCTATCAACCAATCAGAGTTCAGCACTGAAACAAGAAACCAATCAGAGATCAGCTCGTTTGTATCTGCTGTTGACACTTACCTGGTTGCTGTAGGCCTGGGGGGCCAGCTGCTTATACAGGGGGGCCACGTTTGTGGCCAGCTCCTGTAAATGGTCCCTGATATCCTCCTCCTAGGGACACACAAATACACAAACACACATACACACACTCCATCATCAGGTGCACAAAAGGGGTGTGCACCAGGGATCTCAAACTCCCATACTGGAGGGCCGCAGACTCTCTGGTTTTTGTGATTTCCTTTCAATCAGAAGCCAATTTAGGCCTTGGAGACAAGACTCAATGGCTTAAGCCAATCAATGGCTTAAATTAAGCACTTAAGTACAGGAACACTTGAAAAACCAGCAGATACGGCTGCCCTCCAGGATTTGAGTTTGAGAAACTTGGTGTAAATGAAGAATGTGTGTAAATAAAAATAAAAAACACAAAATTGAACAAGGCCATAATTCAGTGACGTTTACTGGGTTAACAAAATGTGTGAAATTTGCATGTCTGCAGACAGATTCTGTAAATTTGGCTATAAACACACATTAACGTAATTACCTGTTTGTAATGCACTTGTGTTTGAACATTGCAGAAATTAATTTTGTCATGTACCTCACAAATGAAAATAAGTCAAATTAAAACTGGGTCCAGTGTAGTGTTTGAGGAAAGTTACTGTTGTGTTATCATACGTCCACTGTGGAAGAGCTAATAAACTATAACAATAACTAAATAAATATAATAATATTTCGGCCCCTCCCCCGCCCCTGCACGCACCTCTTTAGGGTGGTCTCCCTGCAGCCGGAATTTGCGAGGGGTCTTGCTGCGGGCGTACTTGCACCCGTTGAAGTACATGCTCCAGGAGCAGCCGAAGGAGAAGGAGGCTCCACAGGTGTCAGGGTCCTTCCCCTGGCATGCACAGGTACGACTGGGGGGAGGGGGGGGGAGTGAGAGATGGAGAGAGACCAGAGGAGAGGGAGAAAGGGAGATGGGGATTGAGATAGAGAGGGAGGGAGAAGATACTTTAGATACATCTTTTTTTCATCTAACTTCCCAAATTGAGTTGAATTGAACTGGAATTGACCCCACAAACACCCCCCATTCGCGTGGCATGCGTTTGCTGGCAGGCATGCGTTGGGACGTGCGGGCGGGCGGGTCACTCACTCGTCGTTGAGTCCACAGCGGCGGCTGGTGGGGTTGCCGAACTTGGTGAGCGTGTCGGAGAGTTCGCGGTAAAGCTTGTCTCCGAGCGCCCGCGGCACGCCCTCCCAGGCCAAGATGAGGATGATGATGACAGCGTTGGCGCAGTGGTGCCCGACGCGGGGACGCACCAGGCACAGCAGCTTCTCCGCCTCGCTGGCGCGGCGAATCACCTGCGAGCCAGGGAGAGAGAGAGAGCCAATGAGAGAAAGGCATACCCAATGCCCGGGGGTTTGGGAACAGTCAGTTGTGTTTCAATTCAGTCAGTTGAGGAAATGGAACTGAAATTCAATACCAGAATCAAAAACAATGGACCTTTTTCACCAACCATTCTACGACTAAATTTGTTATTTAAAACATTTTTATGAACATTCTGGCATTCACCAATGCTTTCTTATTTGGGATTTTTTCTTGGTTAGAAAAGAAGCTCAGACCACAAATATCAGTTAATCCCGAAATGTTTGTAAAAAAGTTTTAAAGAAAGTCTTAAGAACAAGTTTGTTCGTAGAGTGATTGGTGAATGGGGGCCAATGCTCATGTCTGATGGGGCTTCCCCTCCTAACTACAGAATTTTAGTTCCATTTCCTGAATTGCCTGAATTCAAAGCAAACCTGTTCATGGGCACAAGCATATTCCCACATATGTTAACACACACATACAGACGTGCTCACCCCTGCTAAATATGGGTAAAAAGGGTTATAAAAAATTCACCGTTTGGTGAATTAGCTTAATCTCACACTGAAAAAATGAGAAAAATACAACCTTTAATTGACGTTTGTTTATTATGAGAAAAAAAAATCCCTCATCAAGAAATCATTATTTTTAACAAAACCACATTGGCCACAATTATTTGTACCCCTGCATTTATATACAGTATTGAATAAAGTAATCATTTTTAATATTTGGTCGCATATCTTTGCATGCCATGACTTCCTGATGTCTGTGACCCAACAACATCAAAAGACTAGAAAGAATACCAAACCCGGACTACTTCGCTAGGACTAACCCGAGATAAGGAGGACTGGAGCACACAGAGCTCAGAGCAAAAAAAATGTTTTTAATACGACTGACGTTTCGACGTCAACGACGTCTTCTTCAGAGTCAAACGGAAATACAAACAATGCACCGGGAGGTATATAAATACCCTCCCATCAATTACACAAAGTAAGGTGCGCATGTGTAGGACTAATGTATCTCATCATAGATACCACAAACACAATGTTATCTTCTTGACATTTAACATCAAAAGACTCTTGATATATAATTTTCTGGTACTCTTACAAGCGATACTAAATGTCTCTGCATTTGATTGGATCTCTATGGGAATTGGGGGGTGGGACTAGATTTAGCTATAAATTACACTGGAACAGTATGGAACATATGCTTGGCATGGTCATCAAGGGTCTGACGTATCAAACAAGCCTTAAACCATCACTTTGCTGCCAGAAATACAGAAGATATGGATGGATAACTTGAATGGTTTCTTCTCCTGACTTATTTTTCCATAGAGTTCAATAAGAAAATTTGTCAGGAGAAACAACCCTTAAAGTGATCCATCCATATCTACTGCATATCTGGCAGCAGAGTGATGGTTTGAGACTTGTTTGATACCTCAGACCCTTGATAACTTAGAGCCATTTTACCAATCATGTATTCCATACTGTTCCAGCATTATTTACAGCTAAATCTAGTCCCACCCCTGAATTCCCATACAGATCCATTCAAATGCAGAGATGTTATAGTATCGCTTGTAAGAGTACCAGAAAATAAGATATCAAGAGTCTTTTGATGTTGTTGGGTCACAGACATCAGGAAGTCATGGCATGCAAAGATATGCGACCAAATATTAAAAATTATTACTTTATTCAATATATAAATGCAGGGGTACCAATAATTGTGGCACATGTGGTTTTGTTAAAAAATAATGATTTCTTGATGAGGGATTTTTTTTTCTCATAATAAATGAACGTCAATTAAAGGTTGGATTTTTCTCATTTTTTCAGTGTGAGATTAAGCTAATTCACCAAACGGTGAATTTTTTATAACCTTTTTACCCATCTTTACCAGGGGTACCAACAATTTTGAGCACGTCTGTATGTTAACAAGTACGTTCACATGATACAGGAAAAACAAACACACAATTTTAGCCATTTTTCAGCAAACTTCCTCTTAATCGTCTTAACATTAAAATACATAGAAGTAAAACAATAAAGCACAATTTCCCCCTTTCTCCTCTTCTTTCGCTCTCTCTCTCTCATACACATTACACACTTATAAACATAGTCTAACCTGATGCATACATATTCACAATTAATGTTATTAATAGTTATTAACAATTAATAGTTTCACCCTCTCAGTCCTTCACTATTTTATGGCCCAATATACTCCGCTCATTTGTCCACTCTTACCTCCTCTGTCTATCCATCTGTCTGTCTACCCGTCTCCCTGTCTATCTACCCGATTGGTTTGTCTGTCTCCCTGCCTATCCGGTCTGTCTGTCTGTCAGTCCGTCTATCTGTCTGTCATGGTAGGGGTAACACATTGGGGTGAGGGTGGTGTTTTTTTTGTGGGGGATTAAGGTAGGGGGGTGGGTGGGAGGGGGGCGACTTCACTATTTGTAATTAAAACTATTTTTTTTTCTTTTTTTTTTGTTTGTTTGTTTTTTGTTTGTTATACCCTTTCCTCTGACAGGATTCATTACATGATTTTGCAAATCATAATAAAAAATAAAGTTGACTTCCCAAGAGGGGGGGGGGGGTGGTGGCGGGAATTTAAAAAAAAAACAATAAAGGCCAGAAGGAGGCGTACGATTGTCCATACGATTCTCCCTTGTGATTCAAAGTACTTTTAGGTGAAGAACAGAGATCAGGGGTACAGGATTTGAACACACTTTAAAGTCCTAAATGCCTAAATGTACACTACCAGTTAAAAGTTTTAGTACACCCTCAATTTTAAATATAAAAAAATAAAATAAACACCTTTAATCATCTAAACATGTAAATCTTAGATTCATCAAATTAGCCACCTTCAGTAATAACTGCTGAGCATATTCGTGCCATTTTGTTCTACAAGGGCACGAAAGTTCATACCAACACTGTTGTAGAAGTTCCCACAGACATGCTGCACTTGTGGGTTGCTTTTTTTTTTTTTTTTTCTTAACTCCAAAATTTCGGTCACTATCCTGTGAAGTAAAACATTCTTTCTTAACTTCTGACTATTCACTTTTTACCTTGTGCCATTTGAGGTTATTTACAAAAGTTAAACAGCTTAAATTGCTCTAAAAACAGAGCAATAAAACACAAGTAAAGTATCTTAAACTTGACCGGTGGTGTAAATGTACACGTCGCTGCCCAGACAGGCACTATGCAATATTACCAAAACCTTTTGAACACTCCTGTCACTGTAAGCGCATTAGACCTGTCAGTCAGTCAGTCGTGCTTGCGTCAGCAGTTCAGTAGGCTGAGCGCGATGGTGGCACGTCGTTAGCAAGGTCCATTAGGGTGCCTGTGAACGAGCGCTAGCCCCCCGCGGCTTTAGTGTGGCCCAGTAATCAGCCCTTCTGTCACTCCGCTGTAAATCCTGCCCTCGTTAAGCCCACTTCAGACACACACAAAAAAAACTGCCAGAACTGGCCAGACAAGACTCGTGAGCTTTCAGACAAAAAAAGACACCATAAGAAAGTAACTGAATAAAGACTACACAGTCCACATCAAAACAACCGATAACAAATTAAATCATTCCGTAACAAAGCGTTAGGAGTTGGTTTTCGGTTTGGATCCTGGTTAAAGGTCTTCCTTGAAAAAGAGATTTCTAACTCCGTGCTACCCACCTGGGTAAGAAAATTATTATTAATTTTTTTAAATGAAGCCGGTGGAAGTGGATCAAACCTCACATTCTGTTATGTGACAATAAAGGAAACACTCGTGCTTTTAAGAGCTTTCGTTTTCCACTCCCAATTAAAGAAATAAAAAGGCCAGAAATAGAAGAAATTAAAGGCTTCTATAAATAGGGCTGACAGGAAGAGGCGTGGCTGTGCTTTCGTAACGAGGCACCACAGAAACAGGCTGAGAGAGACGGTACAGGCTGAGAGAGATAGGCCGAGCGGTGGAGCCTGGGGTTTTCCTGCGTGCGGCAGCCAGGACTCACCCACTTGGCGATGGGACATCCCTGAGAGCTCTTCCCCTCCTTGCCGGTGTAGGCCACCTTTTCGATCCGAATGGCCTCTCCCTTCTCTCCGTACCTGTGCAGAGGGGAGACACAGATGTAAACGCAAGGCCACTGGAGCGCTACGGTGCGTCTGGACACACACAAGGTCCACTCACTATCAAACACACATCGAGAAGCGGAATTTGATTAGTTTTGGAAAGAAAGTGATATATTCTTTAAATTAGCCATTAACTCTGAATTGATCACTTTACATGATCATATAATTACACACTCAAACACATACACACACACACACACACACACACACACGTGCGCACACTAACGCACGCACACACCCTCTCTCTCTCTCACTCTTTTGTCCCAGTGCAGTTCTCACGTGAATCTGTTAGTATTCACAAGGGGGTGAAGGCAGAAGCCCCTCCCACATCGTAAAGTTTGAGAAACAACCCTGCAGGGAAGGGAGGGAGGGAGGGAGGGAGGGGAGCTGGGAGGGGGTTGGTGTTTTGGTCCCTGTTGGAAAAGGCGGGGAGGGAAATCTAATGGAAAACAGCTATTTTAAATCCTACTTTTGTGTCTGTTATGGACATCATCTTTAATGAATCTGTTTTGCACGGAGAGCGAACCCGGGTGCCTGGATTTTTCCATCCTGCTGTCGATTGTTGGACGGTCTGGAGAACGGGGAATGCTGCCCGTGGAGGTGTGGGGGACGTGTGGGGGGTCAGGGGTCAGGCAGGGGTCAGGCTTCAGCTAGAGGGTTTGGCCATTGCGTCATCCCCACCCCCCATCCACCCCAACCATGTCAACAATAAGAAAGCTTTTCTACCATCAGTCTCCCTGCTGGAGTCCTGCTCCCAGAGACCCTGATGAGTCATTCTGCCTTTATAACCTCTACAAAAAGCGGCAGGAATTCAAGCATTTGGTCACCCGCCACACTAAAACATAGCGTGGGGGCCTGACCCGTTCTAATCTGGATAAGCGTCAACTCAATGAGTTGTTGTCCAAGCCCGAATGCCAGGACGCAAGGACTGAAAGAAAAGCAACGCTGGTCCGCCAGGAATCCAAACGGAAGGAAACTGCTCTCCATGGGCTGAACGGTAAACCCAGGCTGGAAATTTCAGTGTTTGTGTTTTAGAACACAAGGATACATAACGAAGAGAACAGGCCATTCGGCCAATCAAGGCTCTTTCATTCAGCCAATAACGGCTAGTTCATTCAGCCAACCAAGGCTTGTTCTATTAGACTGCTGTTGGTGCAGCTAGCTGCAGGACTGTTCACCAAGTTTTGTAGTGTTTTTTTTTTATTGTTTTTTTTTTAACAGCTCATCTTCAGCTCGACTGCCTTGACTTAACTGTCCACTAGCAGGCCACTGGCAATAGATAAATATGTTACCGACAGAGGGCCACTCTTGTGCCATTGTACACTTGCTAGCCAGCAGGGGAGAGTCTCCAGCTCTACGTCAGACCTGTACTTAAACACCCCAAGGGTCTCACAAGGTGCGTGTTATTGTACCCTTTATTTTACAAGTTATCCAACTATAAATGATAAGATGTAAAAAAAAATACATATATAACTGCATAAATAACTCTGGATTAAAGAGGGTGTGCTAAATGCTTAAACGTACACACTGGAGTACATTTTAGGCATTTAGCAGACACTCTTGTTCATACACACTTTACAACAATTTCCACACACACTGTTTACACAGCTGGTTAATTACTGAAGCAATCCGGGTTAAGTGCCTCACACTCAAAGATAGAGCAGCGGAATTGAACTGGCAGTCTCTCTGTTACCGAGTCCAGTTCCCTGACAGTTACATCACACTGCTGCTCGGATAAGAGAACCCAGCCAAACAAATGTATCTAAAGCTGAGGTGTAATCCATTATGACCACATACAAGCAGCTGGGTGCAATGGCTATAGTACGTGGGTTAGAAAGTGAGTCAGTGAGTGATCAGGTGAAGACTCATTTGTCCTCTTTCTCAGAGTCTGCCCCCCCGCCCCCCCCCACCCCCCTCATTTCCTCTTCCTGCTGTGGGATGCTGGGAGTCCCCATGAGGCAGGGAAAGAGTGTGCGGGGGAAAGAGGGGCAGATGCCTGTCCACAGCTGTGCCTGCATCAAAGCACAAAGGCACGCAGCACAGAGCTCGGAGGGACACGCCCTGTTCTTCTGCTTCATCTCCAAACAGACCGCTCCTCTCGCACACACTAGCGGAAGCTTCCGGACTTCTACTTACAGGAAAAACTCGATTTTTCTTTGTAAAGAGGAGGTGTACCTCCAGCTTTGAGGAGGCGTAACTCCTGCTTTTGGAGCGGGCCTCGCTCGGGCCTCAGTAGTACCTGTGGCACAGTCCCCGGTCCCCTGCACTCACCTGCTCTCCATCAGCTCTCTAATGGAGGCCACGGTTGGCCCTGAGCCCAGGTGATTGTAGTACGGCCCCTCATCCTTCTCCACAATATGCTCTGTATGGGAAAGAATAGGAGAGAGAAAGACAGAGGTAAGTGTCTGGTATTGAAGAGGTGTGCACACACAGACACACACACACACAAACACGCACACACAGACACACACACACACACACACACACACACATACACACAGACATACGCACATACACGCACACACACACACACACACACACACACACACACACACACACAAACACGCACACATACACACACAAACACGCACACATGCAAACATGTGTGCATTTCAGGTTCCCAAGGCCTGGATCCGATCAATAGCAGATGATTTCATAATTCATAACGAGCAACAGAACAGAGCAAACAGGAAGCACCCATTGTGGCACAGTGTAAAGTGGTTCAGTGGTGTGTGTGTGTGTGTGCGTATGTTTGTGTAATCTGTGTGTGTGGGTGCGTGTGTGTATTAGTACTGCGGTATCTGTGTGTGTGCATGTGTGGGACAGGGCGTGGTGTGAGAGTCAGTGCGTGTGTGTGTGTGTGCGCGTGTGTATTAGTACTGTGGTATCTGTGTGTGCATGTGTGTGGGACAGGGCGTGGTGTGAGCGAGTCAGTGCGCGTGTGTGTGTGTGTGTGTGTGTGTGTGAACGTCTGGCTGAGAGGGAATCTAAGGTCACATTCCTCTGGGGGAGCTGGGAGAGAGGGGCGTGGCCACAGCCTCTGGGAGGAAAAGCCTGCTGTAAATGCCTGAGTGAATGTGTGTGTGGAAGAGTGTTTGTATCCAACAGTTCACAGTACACACTGGCTGCAAGCATGCATTTATGTGTGTGTGTGCGCAAGTGTGTGTCTCTGCCTGTTTGCATACTTGTGTGTGTATGCATCTGTGTGAGTGTTTGTGTGTTCTCACTGTGTGTGTCGAGTGTTTACGTGCCTGTGTTTGACTGGCTGTCAGACTGTGGCTGCATGTGTATATGTGTTGTATGTGTGTGTATGAGTGTGTGTGTGTGTCAAGTGTTTATGTGCCTGTGTTTGACTGACTGTCAGACTGTGGTTGCATGTTTATATGTGTTATATATGTGTATGTGTGTATATATGTGTGTGTGTGTGTGTGTGTGTGTGTGTCTGCGCATACTGGCCATTTTCACTCCATGTTTACAATGGGGCGTGTAGCTAGCTGGCCGGCGCTACGGAAAACGGCTGCATTCTCATGCCCTTTGCTCTTGGATACGGAGCTCAACACCAGAAACCAACACAGACAACAGCTGGCAGCTTTCAGCTCAGCTCATACTCCCCTGTTTGGTGAAATAATATTGACAAAAATGAATATGTATAGCGGCTCTGACAGAGAAAACTAAGGCTAAATATTTAGCGGGAAGACCAAACCTCAATAGAAGCCAGTCCTCTGTCACACACATTTCACCAATTAACGACTTAATGGAGCGTCAGGGTGCGATTAGCGACCATTACGAGAGAATTTGGAGTCTGGCTGCGCGGAAAAAGACAGACTGAAGATCAACAATATGTGGATCAACGTGTGTAAAGAAAAATTAAGGAGATAGAGGCAGAGAGAGAGGGAGAGAATAAGAGAGGGGGAGAGAGAGACTATTTGACTTTTAAAAACCATCTTTATTAAGTCATCATTTCTGGGCAGAATTTCACTACACCACCTGCATGTTGTAGAAGCAAAAAGAGAGAGGGAGAGAGAGAGAAAGGGCGGGAGAGAGAGAGGGAGAGAGAGGTTGTGGAACTCTCCCAAGCATTTTCTTCTTCAACCCCATATCCTTCTCTTCCTTCAATCTCTCTCATTTCTCCTATCTTTCTCTAGGTCTATACACCCTCACGCCCCCCCCCCTCTCTCTCTCTCTCTCTCTCCTCCCCTCTTTCTCTCCTCTCTCCCTCCCTCCCTCCACTCCCTGGCAGTGGTCTTTCAACAGTGTCCTTGTCTGGGGGGGTGAGACTGGTCTGACTGTAAATGAGCGTCGCGCCACGCTAACGCTGCCGTCTGGCCCCCGGACCGCTAGCAACAATGGAGGACTTCACCCCCCCCCCCCCCCCCCCACCCCTGTCTCTGTCCCCGCGCAGTGCTGTGAGCTGAATGCAGACTAGCGGTCTAGCGGGTTTAGCGCACGCTCTCAGACACAATGGTGCCGGAGCAGAGGTTATCTGCAGTAATGGAGCAGAGCAGGTGGTCTGCCGGGTCCTTACGTTATTTATTTATTGAAAAAAATATATAATTTTTTTTAGGCGGCCCAGTTTTCAGGCGATGCTGATGCAGCACAGCGTAAACCCCGCTGCACGTCCATGCTTTACGCCAAGTTAGCGAGGAAGATGGATGTGTTCCTTTCCGAGGACCTTTTTCATTCTTTGCGTTTATATGAGGTGAGGGGGTACAGAATATCTGTAAGGAGTGAGAGGGTGCGTCCCAATATTCTTCACCCCCCACCTCCTTTCCTCCACTCCCCCACTACCACTCCTCTCCTACCCGAAAGTATGCAAAACTGACTGAACGTTTCGAGTACAAGTATTTGCATGTACAGTATACAATGTACCTGATATTGCGGTTTGCGTCGAGGCATTAATGAATACGTAACCATTAATACGTAATTAAGATGTAACCAGCAACATTAGATGAAAACACAAAGATCAGTTTCCGGGGCACAGAGGAGAGGAGGTGGTAGTGGAGGAAAGGAGGGTGCATTTTTCAAGTATTGGGACGCACCCAGAGTCTCTAAGACCACTGTAGATATTTCTGTGGGTATTGCTAAAAAGTGGCAGGTGCACTATACAGGTATAGGGTATGTCCTGCCAAGACAGCAAAACCTGCCATTTCTTTTTAATTTGGCAAGAAGGACAGTTTTGAGGGAAATTTCAGGCATTTTCCTTGGCCTTTCCATGACTTTCCAGGATTCCAGTTTTTCAAAGATTTTGGGGGACTTTGTTAGGGGCAGAGGGGTATTTTTTGGGACAGACGGGATGTTGTGCACTCACCCACACAGTCGCAGGATGGGAAGTCCGCCTCGGCCTTGATGGGCGTGTCCAGGAGGCTCTTGGTGGGCGTGTCCAGGTAGCGCAGGGGCGACTCCAGGAAGCCACGCAGGGAGGGGGCGGGGGGCGGGCCCTCCTTAGTGGGCGTGTCCAGGGAGAAGCAGGCAGTGGTGGAGAGGACGGCCACGCTCCCGGACGCTTCGATCTTCATGCGTTTGGGGAGGGGGGAGAAGGGGGCGGTGAAGGGGTCCTCCAGGACGCGATGCTGCTGTAGCTGAAGGAGGGCCTCCTGGGTGGGGGGTACAGGCTGTGGCGGGGGGCAGATGGTGCCCTCGGGCCCTCCGTCATGACTCGTCTCCGCCCCTTTCTCTACATCCGACAAGCCGTCCGCTTGGGGCCCGGATGGGGTGACAGGGGCCCCCTCTTTCTCGCTGCTCTCGGCGGCCTCTCCGAGCTCCATGGCCTCGCAGGCCGCTGATGCGGGGTGCCCAGCAGGGGGCGCCGGTGGGCTGGCCGGTCCTGAGTTGGTGTTCGGGTTGGGCTGGGACGTTTCCTCTGCGGGCTGGGGCAGGGAGGCCTCCTGCTGCTCGGCGGGGGGAAACTCCGTCTGGGGTTCAGGCGCCGGGAACTCCGCTTCAAACTGCCGGATCAGCTCCTCGAATTTGGGGTCCAGGGAGCCCAGGCCCGTGAGAGAGGAGGGGGCCATCGCTACGGACACCGGGGTGTCCTCTTGCATCCCCGCCGGGGGTCGTCCCGAGGTCTCATGGTCGCTTTGGGGTGGCGGAAACGAGGAGGGAGGGAAGAGAGGGGAGGCAGATGTCGGGGGAGAGCTTTCAGAAATGGCGGGGAAGGGGGCGGGGTTTGGGGCAGTGGGAGGAGCCAAAGCACCATTCGAAACAGATTCCTGAGAAAGGGCTGGAGCGGCACAGCTCGGGTCAGCCTGAGGAGAGCCGCAGCGGGGCAGGGGGAAGGGGAGGGGCAGGGGGAGGAACCCGGGCTCCGTGACGGACGGGGCGAGAGGTTGGGCGGGGCCGCTGTGCAGGCGGCTGGGCGGCGCCAGCTTCTGTATTAAAATTTGGCTCTGGGGCAGGAAGGTGGGCTGGGACGCCCGCTGCTTGGACTTCTTGATGACAATTTGCTTGGGCTTGGGCGGGGGCGGGCCCAGCTGGGGGTACAAGCCGGCCGCCTGCATCTGCAGCTGCTGTTTGAGGGACGGAGAAGCGCCCGCGCCACTCTTCTTCTTCTTGGGCTCCTTGGGCTCCTGCTTGATGAGGACGGGCCCTTCGGGGCCTCTTGCCTGGGGCCACCACTTGCGGAGGTCCTGGAAGCCAGCGGGGCCACGGTGCTGGTTGGCGGGCAGGGCGGGGCCGCTGCAGAACAGGTTGCGCTTGTGGTGGAGGTGCTGCTGCAGGGCTGCCTGGGTCTGGTGGCGGATGGCGGGGCTGCCCGGCGACAGCGGGGGGTCCCGGGTACGGCGGCTGCTGCCCATTGGCCAGCCCGTACCGGCCAATGGCGGCGCAGGCTGAGCCCGGGTAGTCGCCCAGGTCGACCTCCTGCTTGATCTGGGCCATGCCCTTATCCTTGAGGAGGGCGGGAAACTTGAAGGAGGTGTTGATGTACTTCCCGCTGGTGTCGCCCAAGAGCTGCTTCAGCTCAGACATGGGGTCGCCCCCGGCGTGGGGCGGGAGGCGAGGGTGGGGCTCCGAATTGTGCCCCATCCAGGCATTTCGGGGGGAGGACCTGTCGCTCAGGGGGAGGGGGTTGGGGAAGGGCGAGGCCGAAGAGGGGCGAGGGGAGGAGCGCAGGGAGGAGGCCTCCGATCGAGACTGGGGTCGGTGCTGGTCCCAGTACGAGGGGTCCTGCTGGGGGTAGAGCCCAGGGGGGGGTACATTCTGGGGCAGGGGGGAGGCGGCGGGGGACGGGGAAGGAGAGGGGGAGGAGGGGACCAGGCGAGTCCCGTGTTGGGGTTGGGGAGGGTGGTGGTGGTGGTGGTGATGATGCTGATGATGGTGTTGGTGGGACGAGGGCGCGGGGGGCACCACAGTCTGCGGCACGGTGGCGGACAGCTGGGTGAGCGCCTCAATGGCGATGGCGGTCTGCAGACTGATGTTCTTCTCCTTGGCGATGGAGAGGACGCTCGGGGAGCAGGGGATAGGAGGGAGGGTGTTGGGGTGAGGGCCGGGAGCCAGGGAAGGGGTCGGGAGACCGGCCCCGTTGAGCTGAGGTTGAGGAGGAGCGTGAGGGTGGGATGGGTGGAGCTCCCCGGGCACTTCCTGTCCTTCGGCCGCCTGCTTGATCTTCTTCTCCAGCCACTCCAGGTAGTCAGGGCAGTCGGGCCCGTCGCAGTTGCAGTTTGGTGGCTTGTGGCCGTGTCGGGCCTGGCTCAACGCAGTCTGCAGGGCGCCCAGGTCCTCCTGGGTGCAGCGCTGCCCCTCGGAGGCCCCGCCCACCAGCACAGGCTCTGCCCCTTCTCCTTCTCCCATCTCCTGGTTGAACTTTTCGTAGAGCTGCGTAGTGTGCGTTCGAAGCGGCTGCGCAGCATGCGGCAGCTCCTCGCGGTGGCCGGAGGCCGTAAGCGCGCCCACACTGGCGGAGAAGGCCACCAGGTTCCGGGCGTCCTCAATGTCTGCCTCGTTGAGGGGTCTTCGTGGGCCGATGCCCCAGCAAGGCCTCTGAAGGTGCCCCAAAGGGGCCTTGACCTGCCCGGGACCCCAGGCGCACCCATTTCCGGGCTCTGCCACCGCCACCTCCTCCTCGTCTTCGTCAGGGCGCCTGCTCGCCCCATTGGTCAGCCCTTGGCTCAGTGCGCCGTCCCCTAGGCGGTCATGTGACCCGGTGTCCATCTGCTCTCTTCTTCTGGGGCCATCCACTGAACCCCGGCCTGAAACAGTCTGAAGCACAGACAAACAGACAGACGGGACTGTTAGCAAAAGCCGCCAGTGGGGGAAACAGGGACTTAGAATAAACCCAATATTATTCTTATTAACACTTTGAAGAGTAGGTTTTTTTTAAATGTTTTTTTTCAAAATTCTGTCAGTGTTCAAGAACTTTCAGTTACCAGTAGTGATTGTTACACAAGCATTAGAATGCATAAGCATTCAGTTAAGAACATTCTAATCACATATTTGCGATGATCTAAAGCTGATGGTACACGGGCAATATTTTCAGGCAATATTGTACAATATTGCCAGCAATGGGCAATGGGTATGGGCCACTGTAGCAATGGGCAATGGGGCAATAACTGAAAAAAGAATGTTTGCGGATCCTGTTTTTAACCTCCGTTTCAAACCTTTACCGTCATCTCACCACAAAGGTATATACAGTCAAGCCGGAAAGTCTGCACACCCCTTTCACCTTCTCCACGTTTTATTACGCTACAGACATATTCTACTATAGATTGAGTTCATTTTTTGTCTCAAAATTCTACACAAAATAGCCCATAATGACAAAGTGAAAACAGGTTTTTAGACATTTGTGCTAATTTATTAAAAATCTAAATGTAAAATATCATATGTACACAAGTGATATGACACCCAAAAGTGAGCTGAGGTGCATTTTGTTTCCACTGATACTGCTTGAGATGTTTCTACAACTTAACTGGAGTCCACCTGTGATAAATTAAATTGATTGGACATGATTGGGGATTGCCAACACCTGCCTATAAAAGGTCCCACAGTTGACAGTGCATGTCAGAGCAAACTCCAAGCCATGGGGTCAAAGGAATTATCTGCAGACCTCAGAAACAGGATTGTGTCAAGGCACAGATCTGGAGAAGGGTACGGAAAAATCTCTGCAGCTTTACAGGTCCCAAAGAGCACAGTGGCCACCATCATTCGTAAATGGAAGAAGTTTGGAACCACCAAGAATCTTTCTAGACCTGGCCGCCCGGCCAAACTGAGCAATCAGGGAAGACGGGCCTTAGCCAGGGAGGTGAGCAGGAACCCGAGGGTCACTCTGACAGAGCTCCAGCGTATCCTTGTGGAGATGGGAGAACCTTTCAGAAGATCAACCATCCAGGCAGCACTCCACCAATCAGGCCTTTATGGTAGAGTGGCCAGACGGAAGCCCCTCCTTAGTAAAAGGCACATCACAGCCCACTTGGATTTTCCAAAAAGGCACCTAGAGGACTCTCAAACCATGAGAATCAAGATTCTCTGGTCTGATGAAACCAAAATTGAACTTTTTGGCCTGAATACCAAGCGTCACGTCTGGAGGAAACCAGGCACCGCTCATCACCTGGCTAATACCATCCCTACAGTGAAGCATGGCGGTGGCAGCATCATGATGTGGGGATGTTTTTCAGCAGCGGGAACGGGGTGACTAGTCCTGATAGAGGGAAAGATGAATGCAGCTAAGTACACCGAGATCCTTGAAGAAAACCTGCTCCAGAGCGCTCTGGACCTCAGACTGGGGCGAAGGTTTACCTTCCAACATGACAACGACCCGAAGCACACAGCCAAGAGAACAAAGGAGTGGCTTTGGAGAAAGTCTGTGCATGTCCTTGAGTGGCCCGGCCAGAGCCCAGACCTGAATCCAATTGAACATCTGTGGAAAGAGCTGAAAATGGCTGTGTACCGACGCTCCCCATCCAACCTGACGGAGCTTGCAAGGATATGCCAATAGGAATGGGCAAAAATGTCCAGAAACAAGTGTGCCAAGCTCGTAGCTTCTTTCCCAAGACGCCTTGAAGCTGCAATCGCTGCCAAAGGTGCAGCAACCAAGTATTAGGCTAAGGGTGTGTATAGATATGTAACCCCTAAATAACCTATTTTTTTCAGTAAAATAAAATTGCATATTTTCTAAAAACCTGTTTTCACTTCGTCATTATTGGCTATTGTGTGTAGATGTTTGAGGCAAAAAATGAACTCAATCTATTGTAGTATAAGTCTGTAACGTAATAAAATGTGGAGAAGGTGAAAGGGGTGTGCAGACTTTCCGGCTTGACTGTATGTGCCCGGAACGGCAAGAACCACAGCTTTCCGCCAATGTAATTCAATAGACCGTATCTCTAAATTTTACGGAAGCATTCATGGATGTATTCACCAGTAAAGCAGGTGGTCTGATTAGATCTGCTGAATAAAGTTAGCTAGCTAGCTAGTTAAAAGTCACTCGGTTCGTCAGTACGGCGGTGACTGAGTAATAATACCAATTATTTACAATCAAAAGTCAAGAATACCATAACTTATGAAAAGTGTTGGTCTTTATTTCAACATTACACTAATACATCAATATAACTTACCTGTTTTAATAAATTTATTTTTGGAAGACTCAGATATGACCCAAACTCTCATCTGTGATTGGATGGTAGCAAAATATTGCTTGCCTCGATCAAACTTGTTCAGATATTGATTTATCAATAGAAAAATTGCCACCAATCACAGATGAGAGTTTGGGTCACATGACACCTGAGTCATCCAAAAATAAATTTCAACAATGGCTGCCAAGTGGTGCGAGGAAACAGAAGGGATGCTGATCTCTTATAACTTTATTTATTTATGTATTACTCAGGTAAGTTATATTGATGTATTAGTGTAATGTTGAAATAGACAAACTTTTCATAAATTACGGTATTCTTGACTTTTGATTTTTGTAAATAATTGGTATTATTACTCAGTCACCGCTGTACTGACGAACCGAGTGACTTTTAACTAGCTAGCTAGCTAGTTTTTGGCAGCGATTACTGCTAGCTAGCTAACTAACTTTATTCAGCAGACCTAATCAGACCACCTGCTTTACTGGTGAATACATCCATGAATGCTTCCGTAAAATTTTGAGATACGGTACGATACGATACGGTGGTGAGATGATGGTAAAGGTTCGAAACTGATGTTAAAAACAGGATCCGCAAACATTCTTTTTTCAGTTATTGCCCCATTGCACATTGCTACAGTGGCCCATACCCATTGCCCATTGCTGGCAATATTGTACAATATTGCTGGCTATATTGCCTGAAAATATTGCCCGTGTACCATCAGCTTCACCTTAAAGGGTTAACTGCTCACTTCTGAAACTCCACATGACTCATAAAATCACATTCTCTCTCACAGTTGGTGAAATGCACACATTTTATCATAACACAAAGTTTAGAAAAAAAACTGTGTCAAGTACACAGTACTATTAAGAGGCCAAAAAAAATAGTGAGTATATGTTCTATACATATGCATACATGTACAGAAAAATGAAATGCATGTAACTGGAAAGACACTACATCTTATTTACACTCACATTCTTTAGGTATTATTCAATGGCACTTACAACCAAAAACTCTCTCACTAAGATTAGAATTCATTCCTTTGTCTGTCTGAATCTACTCCTTGGTTTCTGTCTGTCTCTGTCTCTCTCTCTCTTGCTCTTTCTCTCTCTCTCCCACTCTCCTTCACAAAGTCATGTGTTTCCTCTAAACTGACTGCTGGTTAAACTCAGAGAGGCTCAAAAATGATTGAGACCCTTCAGATAGCAAGGTCAGTGCAGAGCAAAGAAAACAGGCGGTTTATTTAACCTATTATTAGTTAAATGACATTACACAGTGTGTATACACTGCTAGCCTGCAGTTGGGGAAATGGGGAAGCTCTCATTTCTAGAGTAACCACATTAATGCGTGGATTGTGCAGGACCTACCCAGCTACGTGATGCAAATGGCACATTTCAGTTTTGAATGAACTGCTTTGTCTGAAATTTGACAAGCAAAATAGGCGTTTCCTCTTCCTCTCTCCTCATTTGACCCACCATTACTATCATTCTCTATCCAGTCGTTGTACCCTTGAGCAGGGTACTTAACCCGGAATTGCTTCAGTATATATCCAGCTGTATAAATGGATTATATGGTACTTAAAAATGTAAAAAAACAAAAGTTGTGTAAGTCGCTCTGGAGAAGAACATCAGTCTGTAGACCGCCATTGCCACTGAGGTGCTGACCAAGCACTGCACAGTAAAATGTCCAGTGTTAATTCAACTCAGTGTTAATTTAATTTAACAGAGTACATATGAGCCGACTGTGGCCAGATTAGGGTGATATGTACTCTGTTAGAGTTGAATTAACACTGGGCATTTTACTGTGTGTTGATGTGAATATTCAGTTGTTTTCACACATTTTGTAGAAGACTTGAAGTCCATATTTGAGCAAATTTCAAGGTACACATAAAGAAGTTAAATTAGCTCATTAAGTGGGTCACAGGTTCAGAGAGTTTGGAAGCCTGTCCCAGTGAAACAGCCTGAACCAGGTGTAACATTTATTCGCAAAAAGGACGCTGGCGAAGAAACCAGGGTGCTGATTCAGCACAATTCCCCAGAGCACACGATCTGTCCGCTCGACGGCAGCGATGAGCGATCACACGAGCGTGAGATCGAAAGCATGGCGGTTTGTCGAGCGCATAAAGGAAACGATAGTAGCAGGAAATTATTTTTTTTGTTTTTAAATGAAATGGCTTTGAATGAATGTGAGGACTGGTGACACCACCACAATGTGATACCGTAAACCCCGCCTCCATAGAATGACATCATGGCTTACCGTAATCACAGTGTGAGAGAGCTGCTCATGAATAAGAGTTTCTGACAAATTTGGCGGGGGATGGAATGATGAGAAAAGTGGGTGATGTGGAAAAAATGAAGGCGAAAGACAGATTTATCCCTCCCTCCCTCTACCATACGCTTGTGTTCCATAGGGCAAAACTATAACTCTCTATAATAATATTTTTAGGAACAACATTAACACATTACAGAATTTTGATATAACACGATTAGCCATTAACTTATACATGCAGACTTAAACTTATATAAATGATCAGGTGGCCAGTGCATTATACTGTACAGGTGAATGGAAGGATCGTGTGAAGTTTGTGTAGGGGAATTGATGACACAAACCAGTGTGGAGGTGTTAGCAATGGTGCTAATGCTTCATATTACACTCGCTGTGTGAAAAATGAACACGGGCCTTCCAGTTAGCTACATGTAATGAATGTAATTCTTCATGTTCTCGCTACATACGTATATACTGTATGTTTCTCGCTCTCTGCTAGGTCATGACAGGTGATGATAATTAATGTGTGTAAAAATGAAAGGATGTGATAATATGTAGAATGGCTGGAAGTGCAGGAAGAAAATAGTAGAGAAAAGGGAAGAGAGGAAAGTAATGATCACACACGTCTGTTTTACAACACCAACATCCTCATTTTGTTGGCCAAACGAAGAGGAACCTTGTGGGGACCAAGCATTAATAACACAACAGATAGACCACTTCCTGTAACTCGCTGGAGAGCTTAGTGAGTGAAAAAAGTCCACTTTATAATATAACTCATCTTAGCAAGAAAATACATAAAAGTAAATGAATAAAAAATGTCAGTTGTGGTTCCCTAGAATTGCGAGGACACTGTTAACCTAACTCTGTGACTGGGAGAGGGTAAAGGCAGCTTGTGTCCTTGTAAACCAGCGATTAATACTCAAACCTTGTCAACAGGAGACAAGTCGAGCTGTCTGGAGATAAGTCGCGGTAATGATCACAACATTCCGAGGAATACGTGTCGCACACATGCGAGCGGGAGAGAGGCGGAGAGAGGTATGTATCATTTGCGAAAGGAAAGCTGTCATTTATACGTATAAGTGAAATGACAAACCAAGTGTCTCTCTCTTCTCATTGGGAGATCTTCGGCACATGAAAAAACCCGCCATGATCTTGTAATCTCCCGGACGGCTTTTTTGCTGTAATTTCATTGGCGATATAATTGACGTTTGGTAGAGGGAGGGGTGGGGTGAGGGAGGGGGGGCCGGATGCTGCTGTGATCCTCGATCTGTAATTTATTGAATAGGACCTTCTGAAGTGTCTAATTATTGGATGAGCTGCTTGAGTGGGCTCTTTGAATCCACCTTCTGTGCGCCGTGTCTGCTGGGGTTCCCCAGGGGACCTGGTGTCGCCAGCCTCAGCTGTGTCTGGGCTGCGCCCCGTCTTATCTGAACGAGGACAGACTGCGGAACGGAGGGGAACCGTGGCCCTGAAACAGGGGAGCCGGCACAAACCACCGGTGAACAAACCCCACTGCGAATCTGCCTTTATTTCCTCTTTCCCATGAATTACAGTCACCCACATACACACACGTCCATACACTGATACACACGCATGTAAACACACACTGACACACACCCACATACACATGCATGTTAACACAGATACACACACATGTCCATACACTTATACACACACACACATACACACATGTAAACACACACTGATACACACTCACATACACATGCATGTAAACACACTGATACACACCCACATGCACACACATGTAAACACAGATACACACCCACATACACGCACGTGTAAATACACCTTGATACACACCTACATACACTTGCATGCAAATACACACCGATACACACCACGCAAACGCGCACACACTACCAAATAAAAACACATAAACACTCACTCAAATAAATGCACTCACATGGAAATACACACACACATATACACAGATATACATTCATACCCATGCACAACAATATGCAGGTACACAAGCAGTGAACACACACACACACAGTTATACAAACACGCACACACACACACAACAACCATAGATACGTAAAACGACTTGTGAAAAACAGTCTACAATAAAGCAAAAACATACTTCTACTCCATCCACACACGCGCACACACAAACACAGTTGTATACTCTGGCCAGATATGTGCATCGTGACACGCACAAACAGTGACACACGTCTCTGACAGAACCTCAAAATGCTGAAGCTCAAACATAGGTCTCAACACTCGGGAAAGCACGGTGACACGCCACCATTGTGCATGGAGCTCTCCTCACCAACACACACGCTCAGCTATCCCCGGCCCCTCTGACAGGAAACCCACGTGTTCCGGCAGCCAAACTTCCAGCAGCGCCCGAGCCGGTCTCCCCAGCTGGCACCGCGCCGTACGAACGCACGCGCTCACTCGCTCTCACTCGCTCTCTCTCTCCCTCGCCGCGCAAAACATCCAAACTCGCCAAACCAGAAGCGACTGTGGAACCTGTTTCCAGATCCACGTTTCTGCAGGCCCTTTAAAAATGGCGGAACAACAAATTTTAAAAAAAAAAACCTATCCGCGCTAAAGGAGCGAACTGAACGCTGTAGCCTGCGTCGCTGTGCTATCGATTTCGCTAGCTTTAGCAGATCCAGACAGACTCTGCTGCAGGTTGACAGCACAAAGCACACCACACGAGGGGGGGGGGGGGGGGGGGGGGGGGTGAGCTGGGGTCATTGAGGGCATAATGCCTGAGAATAGACAGCTGAACAGAAATCCACACAGTTAGACGGAGGAGATACAACAACCCCCTCCCCCCACAAGCCTTCCTGTCCCCTCTTCCACTCCCTTCCCCTTTCAGCAGTATGGAAAACGAACACAAACACCAAACACACACACACACACACGCCCAATGTAAAGGCCCCCGAAACACCGCAGCTACTTACCTTTGTGCGGACGTCCCGACGCTGGCTATCGGCGGTAAGAGAGAGCGGAACGGTGTAGCACAGAACAGAAGGCTCAGAGGGGGGGCGGGGGGAGGGGGGGTTAGCGCACGGACGAGAGTCAGTAGCGCACCGCCGCGGCGTTCTCTCGGTACAGTGCGGCACACACGCGCGCACACACACACACAAACACAGAAACCCGCACGCTCGCTGGCTCACTCGCTCACTCACACACGCACACACACGCGCACTGCTCGCACGCACACCTCCCCCCCCCTCCCCCTTACGCACGCACGCACGCACGTACACGCCGTCTCTCCTTACAGCTGTCTGCTCTTCCTTCCCTCGCCAGTTCCCCTTCTCATGATCTCTCTCTCTGCACCTCTCGAGCTACGCTTTCCATTTCTCTCTCTCTCTCTGTCGCTTATACTCTCAGTCTGGTTCCCCTTACAGCCCCCACCTCTCCCTCCCCCTTCGCTCACTCACCCGCTCTCCCTCCCTCCTGTGTGTGCTGAGCGAGAGAGAGGCCATTATCTGAGACTCTGTGGGCACGTACGTTGGAATGGAGGAGAGAGCTGAGAGCCGGGAGACGGAGAGCGAGAGAGGGAGAGGGGGAAGGGGGGGTTGGAGGCCAATAGCACACACAGCCACGGCGCTTGTGTGCGAGCGAATGGCGTCGCCTAAGTATGGAAACAGACTCGGTCCCACAAAACAAAAAGAGAAAGAAAAACGACAAATTAGAGAAGCAAAAAAAAAAAAAAACAAATGCGTAAAGAAGCGCATGGCTGGTGTTCGGCTGTCAGCTTTCCGAGAAGCGAAGCTGCTGCTGGGCTAATCTCAGCCATCCGCCGCCAACAACAGGAAAACCAAAGAGAAAAAAAACAACATGAACTAAAGAAAAAAAACAATAAAAAAAGAGTTCTTTAGATGTGGTTCTGTGTGAGATGATGCTCTTTCTTTTTCAGCTGTTTTTGTAGTCTTGTAGGTCTGTATGTTTCCATGATTTTGTTTTGGTTTTTTGTTTTTTGTGAGGCACTTGGCACTTGGGCTCGTCTGCTCCTTGGCGATTTCAGTTCGGATCCCAAAACCCAGGCGTTTTCCGCGTCTTTGCTCTCGACCGTCTACCGGCTCCACTTGTGACTCTCTCTTGGCGCGTATCACGCACATTATTTTCCCTACACACGGAAGCCTTCGGCTAATCACCCGTACAAGCCGAAGTGGGGAAAGAGAGGGAGGACGGAAGGGCCTCGACGAACGACAGAGAGCGAAGAGGCGAAGGTGGAGTGGTGTCCCCCCTGCTCCATCTTGCACTTCGATGGTGAAGCAATAGGGCTACACAAAGCCAACGCTCCGCTAACATGTTAGAGTTCCCTCCTGCCAGAAGATTCCACAGACAAGTGAAATGGAGGAAGGCGAGGGGAAAGGCAAGGGAAGGACGAGGGAAGGAGAGAGCGAGAGATTCAGAGCTGCGGAAAGCTGGATGAGTTTTTGCGGGTCCGACGTCAGTATCCTCGCGAGTGATGGCAGGAAAGAAGCAACAGGCACAGACACACACACACACTCTCAAACACACACTCAAACACTCGCACACATACACAGAATCTCACTCAAACACACAAAGACCGAGAGCTTGCACGCTATTATTATTATTGCGGCTCCTATTTCTCGTTTCTTCAGGGAGAGAAGGAGAGAAGAAGAACGACAGGAGAGACAGACGCATAGCGAAGTCTGGAGGGGAGCGGCGAAGGACAAGAACCATGGAAAGAATAGAAGAGAAAGAGAGAGAGAGAAAGAGTAGGAGAGAGAGGAAAAAGGGTAAAGCTCAACAAGGAGTTTGTTTATCGCCCATAACATAGAGAGAACTCCTCTCTCTCCTCTCTCCTCATCCTCCTCTTTCACCTCCTTCTCTTCCTCCATCTCCTGGTCCTCCGCTCTTCAGTTTCTCCTCTCCTCTAATTCCATCCCTCGCTTCTGTCCTTCCTTCCTGCTCCCTCTCTCTCTTTCTACCGCTCGCCAACCGCCCCTTCCCCTTCTCTCTCTCCGTCTTATCGGCCGCCGCTCGCCGCTTTGTGGAAGAAGGAGGAATAAACCGTCCCCCCGGTTCTCTGTCAACCGCAGCGAAACATCGCTCGCGCACTACAACCCGGGCGCAAAAACGGTCTGAGCTACCGCGGCGTTGAGCCGATTATCTCCAATCAAACATCTCTCTTTCCCTCTCTTTTTTCTCTGCGTAGCCTTTCCCCCTTTTCCCCTCGTCTTTTTATACCCATAATTCCACTGTCGCCGCTCTCCACGACTCTCCTCCGCCGCCACCGGGTGACACATCGCGCTACGCCGTGCGTAGGAAGGAACCCCCAAACAGACTCAGAAACCCCCAAACACAAACACCAGCCGGAGCCCGGATTCGGAGCGAGGAGAGGAGAGGCGTACTACGTCACACGACGGGGGGAGACACCGAGGCGTGGGGTGGGGTGGGCGGTGGGAGGGGGGGCGGTTAATAGAAAGGACACAGTGCAGTTATGACATTGCAGTTACATCATCAAAATCCCCAGTCCCCTCCGCCTACCCGCCCCTCAGCCCACACCCTCCCCCCTCCTTACTCGGGTGGGCAAATGCATCACATGACGCAGTACGTAGGTGTCCCCCTACCCAACGCTCTCTCGCTCGCTCGCTCTCTCCCTGACACAGCGTTTCTGTTCCATTATGGAGGAGTTTAACCCTTCGCGTTCCGTCTCTCTGGCGCGAGTGGCGCCACTAGGCACCAACAGCGAAGAGAGAAAAAACCAAAACCCAAAAAAACAAACAAAAAGAATCACTCGGGCTGGTGGTCCAGAGAGTATACGCTTTTACAGCCTAAATTCAGGTGTCAGGGGGAAAAAAATGATAATTTATACATTATAAAATTGCAGAGCCATGTTATAAAATTGCAGAGCCATGTTGCATTGAAGATGATGGCATTTTTGGTGCTAGCTGACACACTGTCCTACATACAGCACCAAACTGGTCTCTCTGAAACACAGACACACACACACACTTAAAACCAGTCTGTCTGAAACATGCACACACGCACACACACGCACAAGTGCAGTAGCCATACCACTACCTGCCAGACCACACCAGCCAGTTTGAGCGAAGACAAAGACTCACTATTAGGACAGATTTCTTATCACCATGACATATAACCACCCCCCAAACACACACACACACACACACAGTCTCTGAAATACTGTCCAGGGTCTGCTGCACGCTTAAATCATTATGAGTACACCAACCACACCTTCCGAGTGGCAAACGCAGACAGTCGCAGCTTCACACCGTTTCTTAAAGGAGACATGCAGTGAAAATGTGTAATAGCTGTAACGCGTAATATGTATAAAATGAGTGGCTGTTTTCATCTCTGTGGGGAGCCTATGCAGGTGGGATGTTCACAGGGTCACGTGTTGTCTTGCGTGCAGTATTGTGTGTAGCGTTAGCCAGTGTACTATCCTGCTGCTGACTCTGCTGTACAGGGTACAGTAAGGTACACACACGCAAAACACGCAAGCATGCACACACACACATAGATAGGCACACGTACACACGCGCACACACACACGCACCTATTCCATTTTTACCAATATTCAAAAACAAACTTCTTCTTACCTATTGACAGTGCATTTTCAGCCAGTCACAAGCTTTGCTGAAAATCCTCGAGGATCAACAGGACTTGTTTTGCAAATATTTTATGAGCGTGTGAGTTAATGATTGAAAGTATTTGAGGTATGTATTTGACCCAGGTGTGGTCTCTGGACTGGTGTTTGGGTCTGTCGTCCTCACACACGAGGAGTTTTACGGCGCAGCTCCACTCTCCTCTCGGTTAGCCACCGACAGCGTGAGAGATGAGGTTTTGGCAGACCCGCTCGGTGCTGGTGGACCGGTGCCAGCGATCTGGTCTGGCCCGTGTGAAACGAGTGGAGCCTGATGTCATTGGCGGACGGCGCCGGGGAAGCACACGTCCGGCACGTGCGTGATAGGGCGACCGCGCTAACCGCTAACGTGCGCAGACAAACAGAAACACCGTGGAAACGTGGAAACGGACACAAACAGACCAGAGACCAGATCATCTCTCTGAGCTGCTGCCAACGAATCAGCACAAGAAAGTACACACACATACACAATCCCACAAGTACGCACACACACACACACACACACACGGGCATACACACACACATGGGCATATACACACATACACACACATGGGCATACACACACACGGGCATACACGCATACGCACACATGGGCACACACACACACACACACACACACACACACACAAACGCACATACAAACACACACACACACACACACACACACAAACACACATACATACAAACACACACACACACACACACACACACACACACACACACACACATTGGCAATCCCCTACCACAAACCCATGGAAACACCCGTGACCTCGTGGGGGTGGCCGACGCCCCCGTACGCACTCTAAGGTGTCGGTTCAGCCGCTGCCTGACGACCCGACGGCTTTCTCACTCTGGTGCGTGAGGCTGACGCGGGAAATTTGCATCGTAATGCCATGTGCGCCCGTGACTCAGAGCGAAGAAACCATAAGCACACAGAAGAACAGCACCTCGCTGTCTGGCCTCACCAGAGCTCTATATGTCTGTCTATCTGTCTGTCTGTCCGTTCGTCTGTACTCTCTGCACAGTACTGCCCGAATCCTTAATACTGACCATCTTAAAGGACACATCCATGTTCACCACTGTTCAGAATTAAAGCTCTTCCGTACGATTATTGCATTTTGCTAAAAATTCTGATGGATTCTGCAGGAGCAGCATCGAAAAAGTATGAAATAATTCCTGACAGATATTCACCCTAGATCTGGACTCTATTCACCCCTTACCTCTTCTTACCTTAGCAGTCAGACAGTCTCTTATGGAAATGGAATATGGAAATAAAATACTATGAAATTGCATCACTTTTACGATAAATGGGCAAATATACAAACTATTGCCACTTTCAGATATTGCAATACAGTATGTGAGATATATTTATCATTATATTTCCCACACATTTAGAATATATTGCAGTATATTCCATTTGACCGTGGGGATGTGAAACCCGCTGGTTGGAGAGGAGAGGGAGGGCTCATCACAGCGGATGAGCGTGGAAAACCGCCACGTCTTATACCTGCCACAGAGACCACACACACACACACACACACCTCAGTACTTATACACACATACTGATACACACATAGGAGGAATTGGCTGAGTTTGTAAGAGGGATGAGCACACACACACAGGAGGAATTGGCTGGGTTTGTAAGAGGGATGAGATGAACACACACACACACACACACAAACACAGGAGGAATTGGCTGAGTTTGTAGGAGGGATGAGATGAACACACACACACACACACACACAAACACAGGAGGAATTGGCTGGGTTTGTAGAAGGGATGAGATGAGCACACACACACACACACACACACACACACACACACACACACACACACAAACAGGAGGAATTGGCTGAGTTTGTAGGAGGGATGAGATGGGCACACACACACACACACAGGAGGAATTGGCTGAGTTTGTAGGAGGGATGAGATGAACACACACACACACACACACTCTGTGTGTTCACCTCCCTATGAGGCCCTGACTCATCTCTTCTTCTCTTAGCTCACCACCTACTCACTCCCTCCCTCTCTCTTTCTCTTCCTCTATCTCTCTTTCTCTCCATCTCTCTCTCCCCCACTCTGCTCCATCAGAGACAAAGATTTAATCTTTGCCAATGCTTTCAGATAAATTGTCCCTTAAGAAATGTGACCATCATAACCTCTTTCTCTCTCTCTTTCTCTCCCTTTATCTTGCTCTATTGTTCTCTCCATCTCTCTCACTCCCTCTCCACATACACACACACAATCCCAACACAGCCACTATCACACACACAATATACAGTTTGAATATACATGCACACACTGAATACACACTCATAATCTGATATAAGTTTTGCTCTAACACACAACAAACAATCAGTCACACAGTGAATACACACTCCAAAGCTGACACAACATTCCCACACACACTGCATACAGTAACTGACAATCAGATACACTCAGAAAGCGTTCCCACACACACTGTACACACTAAGTGCCAAAACAGATACACACTCACAAAGCGTTCCCACACACACTGTACACACTAAGTGCCAAAACAGATACACACTCACAAAGCGTTCCCACACACACTGTACACACTAACTGCCAATCAGATACACACTCACAAAGCGTTCCCACACACACTGTACACACTAACTGACAATCAGATACACACTCACAAAGCGTTCCCACACACACTGTACACACTAACTGACAAAACAGATACACACTCAGAAAGTGATATAATAATTCCACAGAAAGCTGTACTAAAACATGGCGGTACTGAAGGATGATGACGTTAGGCGGTTTACAGAGGGATTTCCTCTCTCTGGCCAGTCCTGTCGGGGGAGGGGGGAGGGGCTGGATGACCTGGAAAAACATCCCCCCATACAGACTGGTATTCATGTGCTGCTATATTTATAGGCAAACTTCACTACTACACTCCTGGCTCTGTGAAGTAGCTATACTGAGCTTCTGTTAGCGATTTAGCATGAACTGCACTGAATTTTATCATGCGTGTCTATGAATGGTATGGGGTGTCCATGCACTCTAAAACCAAGGGAACCATGAGGGGTAAAAAGCGTAATATTGTGTACTGGGCTGGGTCGTGAGGGTGTCTGTCTGGTGTAGGGGTATCGGAGTGTTGACCACACGCAGACTCAGCAGTGCAGAGAGGAAAGGATGTTCCAGAATCTTCTCCACCTTGTCAGTGTGGTTTAGACAGAAAGAGCTTGCTCATCATCCTCCCCACCGAAAATCAGATCATCTCTCTCTTTTCCCGGCATGACCTCCCGACACACACACCCACCCACCTTTTCTTCAACCCCCATCCCCCCGCCCATCCGCCCAGCATGCTTTCAGAAGTGATGTCATCAAAGACATCTTATCTGACACACACACACACACAGCGCGGGCTGCTGGTCTTCCAGGCGCACATTAGCATGTGTGCAAAGAATCACGCACGCAAGGGCACACACGCCGACGAGTACACAGGCGCACACACACAGCATGCACACACACATACACACACACACACACACACACACACACACACACACACACACACACGCACACCGCTTCTGGCGTGACCAGAATATGTGACAGCACTACAAAGACTGAAGTAGGTTATGAACGAGACACAAAGCACCTCTCAGATCAGGACATGATCTCAATGTTTAAAGAGGAAGAAACTCTAAACTTGATACTTACTGGCTACTGTTCTCACTAAAGCACAAAACATTACAATTTACATTTTAAAGTCAGCCTGCTTAAACGTCTTCTACACCTACACATTATTAACCCTTGTGTGGTGTTTGGGTCTGTGGGACCCGTATTCAATGTTTACTAAAAAGAAAAATGATACAATTAATAATTTTTTCAACCTGAGACTCATTGGCCTTGGCTCATTTTCTGTGATAAACATATAAAAGAACACAAAAATCACATTTTATCACAAAAAACAAATATCACTTTTATTGATAAATGTGATCTAGCAGAGGTAAATGGTCAATATTCACCATATATGCTGTCTATACTGTTTGTAATTGAGATAAATCAATATCTGTGAAGTATTTTTACATAAATTGTTATGGTTTTATTGTTTTAAAAACCAAATAATGTTGTGGGTCCACCAGACCCGTGAACACTGGGTGAGTAACAAAAACACAAACACTACACAAGGGTTAAAATAGTAAAACATTTTTTCTTCATTTGCTGTAATTTCTTTTCCTCTTTCATACTATTCCTTTGCAGCTAATTTCTGTCTGTTGCTGGTTATGTTCTTATTCATTCTCCTGTATATTAATTAGAATTTTACTTTCTGTCCTATATCTGTTAGTGTCATTCTCCATTTCTCTCTCTTTCATTCCCTTTTACTTTCTCTCTTTCTTTTTTCATTCTCTCAATCCTTCCTTCTGGCCTCAGTAAGGGGGGAGACGGTTAGGGAGGTGTCGGGTGTCTTGTGTGTCATAACTCCTACAAGCCTCCACCCCCCGGCTGACACTGGGCACGTGCAAGCCAGCACGCACGGCTCAGCTGGGTCAGAGCTCGCTCCACACAAAGACACAGACGGAAAGAGAGCGGGGGGGGCAGGGTGTGTGTGGTGGAGGAGGGGTCAGCCTCGTGAAAGAAGAAGAAGAAGAAGGAATCCCTTTTTTAAAAAAGGAACGGGGAATGGAGGAATGGGGAACAAGAGAAAAGTAAAGTTAAACGTGAGCAGGAGGTGGAGGTTATGTACAGAGAGAGCGCGAGCGAGAGAGGGGGGGCGGGGGAGTGATAGGGACACAGCAAGGAAGAGAATGAGAAAGGGTGAGAGCGAGAGGGAGAGATAAATTTATGAATGATTACTTTTGACGGAGAACTGTAGGAACAAAGTCTACAGATGAAGAACATGTTAAATTAACGGTATAGTGGTTGAATGATACCGTTAGAGAACAGCAGTAGTTCTTAACAGAAAGGCACACGAACGCTATGCCAACTCAGCTCAGAAAAATCTCATTCAGCGACGTGACATCCAGGCAGCTGAAACCCGCGTAAAATTTTGGGCTGAAATCTGACATTCAACTGACAGGACGGGTCATTAAGCAAAAATTAAAATGCAGCCTCGGTTTGAAAATCATAATGCAGGATCTCAATAGATGCTTGAGAGGCAGCGAGAGAGGAGAGAGAGAAGAGGGGGAGGGGGAGGGAGGGAGGCAGGCAGGGCCGGCCCCCCCCCTCTCCCCCCTCCCTCACTCTGCGCAGTGGCTGGTTGCCAGCGTTGTCCTTCCCATGAGCTAGGCTAAGATTAGCTCCCCATATGTTGTAGTCAGACGGAGCCAGATTTAAAGGGCCAGCACGCTCCTCTTAACAGCACGGCGTGCGGAGCTTAACGCATCGGGCTGCGCGATGTGGGTGCTGCAGCGACCTGTACCCTACCCCCCCCCCCGTTTACCGCCAAAGCGCCGCAGTCACGACCGCACACCCCCCCGGCGAGCTCTCCGGATTGTAACCGTAGTCGTAATTAAGTACCCGTGAGCCAGCAGTTATTGTGTGACGTCGCCTGTATTTTTTGTCCATCCGTGGACTTTAGAAGCGTGTTTTGGCGGTAATCGTGTCCCGCGCATGTCCGTCTGACCTCAGATGAAAGAGGGCAAACGGAACACGATGCATCGCATCGGCAGGTGCGGCGAGGCGTGGGGCCGTTGCTGCCGGAAGCTTCCGTGCCATTCATTTTTCATTAGCTGCAGCAGTGTGCCCGAATGACGGAAAAGCACTGCACCGTTCCCGGGGGAGACGGGCCGGATCACCTGGCAGCAGAAACAGCTCTGATCCGCTCCAGGGTTTGGAGCGAGCCGAGAGGGACGGCGAAGGCAAAGAAGAAGTAAAAAAATAAAGAAATAAAAACAAGCTAATGTCAGCTACGTGATGCTAATCGATTGCAGCAGAGACGTGACAGCGATGCGAAACGGCTCGTCTTCTCCGTCTCGAGACGCTGGGCTGCGGAAGGGAACAGCTGACAGGTCCCAGGGGGGATTCTGAAACGTGTGGGGAACAACACGCTTCATAAGACAGCGGAAAAATGCAGTGGAAAGGCTCAACCAAAATGTGGCCCTAATACGAAACGCAGAAAGTTCTTATAAGGGCACAGAGCATAAAAGTGTTTTCACTAATTTATCGCAAGTCTCCCTGGACTGCAAGCTCCCTGTAACGCCAAGATCTTACAATTACAGGTGTTCAACTTGGGAGTGGCGTAATTTATGAAGAGAGATTTAGTAGAGGAAGCAGTGCATGATGGGTAAGGGTACTGGGCTTGAAACCACAAAGCTGTTGGTTCAGCTCCCAAACGGGGTGCTGCTGTTGCACCTTTGAGCAAAGGTACTTAACCAGAATTGCTTCCGAAAAATATTCAGCTGCATAACAACATTATATGTAAAAAAATAAATAATAATAATAATCATATGGATAAGAGCATCTGATAAACGCCTAAAATATACAAATGAGACCTAGATCATGTTCCATGGAATGACTTTAAAAGATCAGGTCTCAGTCATGTTGACCCCCCCATTCAAACAATCACTGTACCTCTGGGAAAGAACAGAAGGCTAAATACCCCCACCCAAGTGGCCAAAATTAAGACAAATACACAACATCCGTAAATGTGAGCATCTTTGAGCAGCGAGAGTGGAAGCACCCATATGGGCAATGGGGGAGGGGAAGACAGAGACGGGAAGATGTCACTGTAAGATTGATTTGTAAGCACATAAAGGTTGAGCTGAGGGATGCATCTTATCCTTTGTCTTATCACCCCCGGCAACACAACAAGGACCAGACTGCCATTTTGGGCCAATTTCACACCAACAAGGTTCCTTCTCGTTTTTCGGCGGCAAAACGGTTCAAGAATAAATCCAGGGTGGAGTGAGACAACTTCCCGTTGGGTGACTGCGATTTTCAAAAAAAGGTGATTGGCTAATCCTCATTACCCAATCAGGGAGCAGTACTGAACGTACCGAGACGGTTCCAAGCAGTAGCAATAAACACCACCATCACACAGCGCCGTAATATCAATAATTGACACAAATGGTTAATATTGTAGATATTTTAACATACATAAAGGTCAGCCATTTTAATCTACCATAGGGCTCATCTCTAAAGGGTACAGCCATGTCTTATTTTGGTTTGCAATGATGTCAAAGGCTCTGACACATTTGATTGATCTGGCACAGCTCGTCACGGTATGTTATCATAATTATACATGCGACCGACCAGTCTGAACTGGTTCAACCATGTAGGTTGTGCTAAAACAGTAGAAGAAAACATTCTACCCTATATCACCTTCAGTGTAAAGTCACGGCTTATTCAAGGTGAGTGTGAGCTGGGTGGAGCTTAAGCGTGCAGGTAAACGATAGCCAGGTAAATGATAAACCAGGAAAGAACCAGGTGGAGCGCAGCAGCACAAGCTACCTGGAGTTTAAGAATAACTATAGTATGTAGACAGCACAACGAAGAGCTGCCCCTCGCATACTGAACTCAGCTGCCACTCGTTCCGGCTCAGTAGGCATTTTTGCATTTGGAAATGTCAAACGTCGTCACGTAGACATGCAAAGCCACATCCCCCAAACCCTGAGTCACATGACTTTGCAAGTCATTTACAGACGTGATGACACGATGACACGATATCCGATTTCAGCCATTTCACTGCTACACCAGAGTCGTGATTTATATCAGAAATCACAAGTTTGGCTCTGGTTATGTGGCGTGACCTGTGAGGCCAATTCTGGCTTTAAAAAACTGGCATTTAAAAGCCCTATCAAGGCCGCAAAGTGACCAGAATGGGACAGGGAAATTAGAAAACTGCTGTTTTATGGCACAGATTCAGATAACCCAACCATCCAAAGCCCAGAGCCCGACTCGAACAAGTGAAATTTATTTAAGTAATGTCAGGAAGATTGCACACTGTATTGAATTCTTTTTCTTACACCATTTAACTAATTTTCTCAGTCACACACTGTGAGCCCTTGTTAATTAATTGAGATGGCAAATTCACTGATAACATGAACACAATCAACATCAAATTTAGGCGTGTAGTTTTATAGCCTTTTCGCTGATCAGACGGCAAACGGTTCTCACAAAAACAAACACACATACACCTACACAGGTACAAATATACCCATTGTCACAATACCCAACCACAAACAATAAGGCAAATACACACACAAACACAAGCAGGCTGCTTTTCACATGACCAACTCAAAGGGTGGAACTGAACTATAATTACAGCAATGATGTCATCTGTCACTCAGCGTTACCACAGAAACTGGGTCACAGTTAACCCTGTCTCTGCTGCTGGAAGTTGACCATTGGCCAAATCAATGATCAATTATCTTTGGCTCTGTCACTCACACAATCTATAATTGTCTATTCCTCTCAGTGTTTGATAAATTACAATGAAATACTCTGTAACAAAGAGAAAGCAAAAATACCTGACTTGTGCCAGAAAAATGACTCTCCCTTGTGTGATAGCCATTTAAGTCCTTGTTAAGGTGTGACTTTGCCCAAAACGCAAATAGCCTGAAGAGCATCTCCATAGTCACATAAATAAATAATCACAGGCAAGATTCTGGAGCTAGGCAATGTTTTAAAGACAATCAAGACAAAGAAATGTTTTTTTTAATCAATAAGTAATAACTTATTAATAATTATGGATTGATGCCCTGCTATGTAATCGCACACAAAGTGCAATAAAAAGCAAGACAAAAATAATTTGTGGTTGTCATAATTTGTGGTTGTCATTCAATTTGCCAGATTTTCATCGAACTGGTTTTATTCATTGAGGTCCAAAGAAAAGCTTCAGTGCAGCTGGAGCAGGGAGGGAAAATAGTGCCGCAGACTCGCATTGTAGCAACCAGTAATGACTTAAACACACTGGAGCACAACTTCATGGGAAATGGCTCAAGACAACACATCTCACCACAGTTGAGCAATGAAAACAGACAAATGTACACGGTCAATTGCCCAGATATACAAAAATAAGGCTTTGGTGCCCATAAACTCTTTTGAGCCAAAGAAACGGCAGGCACAAACCGAGAGACAGGAGAGGGAGAGGGAGAGGGAGAGGGAGAGGGAGAATCATTAAGATTTTATTGATTTCCACTATTTTATTTCCAGTGAAGGGCACGAGAGTTGTAGTGGGTGTTCTGCATCCTTATCGAACCATAAGAATAGCTGCAGAATAACGAGTCCAGTCTCAGCTTTAAAACGTTATGAACAAACACAAACAAACTTATGAACAAACATATGAAATATGAACAAACATAAGAAGAGGGATTCATAAGATCTCGTGGACACCAGTAAACGTCTGTTTCACAACGCATGGCTAAAGGACAGCTCGTGACCAAACAGGAAGTGCAAGTAGAACGAAGGAAGTGAAAGCAGCAAAAATATGAAATCTCCATATTAACTCAGATGACATTTCAAAATGTGTTTTTCATGAATTTTATGGAATTCTGATGTTCGGTCTCTGCAGGGAGGCCGGTTTCCCCGAGAGAGGAGATCCAACCCGCCGCACCATCTGAGGATGCACACGTGAAAACCCCCCCATGAGGGCACAAGATGACAGGGGTCTCACCCACTTCCATTTGGGGGGGGGCATCTATACAAAAAAAAACTGTCTGGTGCCTTCGATGTCACCCGCACCCCCATTCCGGGCTATCCTGATGTTTTGACGGGGGGGGGGGCAGCATGGTGGCGAATCAAACGCCGGGACCAGGAACACGCACGTCTCTCGCCGTCGCATATTTCATCACCTGCATCAGCTCGAGCTGCCGCCGCTTTGCCCCGACGACGTGTTGCCATGACAACTCGCTAGGACGGGGCTGGGGTTTAGTCGGCAGCGGGAGGGAGAAAAGGAGGGTGCGGATATCAAAGGAGGTGTGTGTGTGTTGGGGGGGGGGGGCGGGGGGTCCTTAGCGAGACGCGGGGCCGGATTTTATTTTTTTATTTATTTATTTATTTATTTTTACAGCGAGGTGCTCGATCGAGAGGTGGAACAACGGAGCCCATTGGCTCCGCCGATATTTCCGGAATGGTTCCAGCCCTCAATGGAAGGAACATCGTGTACCACCTGCCTGTAAAATAGAGGCTGACACAGCTCGTTTAAAAAAGGTGGCGGGTGTCGCCATGGCAATGCAGGGACAATCCTTGCAGCCCATCGCCGAGTTGGTCGCCTGGCGCGGCAAAACTTCAAAGGGCGGAGAGAGACGAGCGACGCCCGATCGGCGACAGGCAGTGACTAGGAGTCGTCGAACGCTGGCCGCAAGCGGGGGATACTGACAGGCCCTTAGTTCGCTGTAATCCTACCCATCTGTCACTGAAACTACCGAGGAAACGGACAATATCTAACGGAGAGAGAGAGAAAGCGAGAACGGAAAAAAAACGAATTCTCTCCCTCTCTGTCGGTGACGGAGGAAGCAGCACAAAAGCCGTCCGCTTCGAGAGGAGAGCTGTCGTCCGCCGTGCTGCTAACCGCCACAGGGCACGCCAAGCCCAGGCAAACGGCAAAACTTTCCCCGAGAGGGAAAAACACCGAACAGCCAAGAAAGCTGACAGGTAAACGGGATCCGGAAAAAGGAACCCGAGACTATCTGGGACTGAACACCAGCTCAGCACGTTTTCTGACAAACACACTTTCATAGCGGTAAAACTGTAAGCAGATGTGTTGAAATACCTACACGAGAATACACGAAGACAGCCACGGCATCTCTCAGTTCATCAGTTGACCTTCACAGCTTATCGTTAACCATCTCAACAGACAAATGAGACAGAATTAACGATGTCCGCCATCTTTAATGCTAAACCATAAAGAGTGAAAGAGATTTAAGCCATAGACACACGGAGTCTAATTGGGCTTTAAAAAATGCCCTGGACATTCATCGTTTCTTTCAGCGGTATCGGTGTAGAGTACCGTATTAGCGAGCGCTCGCAGCGGCTCAGAGATAGAAGAGTTCCGCTAGCGAGCGCTACGCTACCCTCCAGTGTACTAAAGTCCACACAAACACACACACGTGCGCATGCGTATGTGACCCACTAACTTTCGTTCCCTTTACCTCAAATGACTTTAAAACTTTCAGAGGTCCACCCCCGCCCGGATCCCCTCCCCCAATCCGCCTCCGCCTCCTTCTCCCCGCCCCCTCAGCGCACGTGAATTCCGCTTCCCGCCAATCGCCGAGCAGCCCGCGACTCTTTAAACCAGGGGCCTGTCCTTACCGCCACCAGCAATCAAAACAACGCGGTCCACGTCTGACAGATACAGCGCAGCGGGAAGAGAGAGAAAGAGAGAGACGGAGGGAGAGACAGAAGGAGAGAGAGAGAGACACGGAGGGAGAGACAGAAAGAAAGAGAGAGAGAAAGATGGAGGGAGAGACAGAAAGAGAGAGAGAGAGATAAGCACGGCTGCAAATGATCATCGCCACCGCCGCTCGCTAATCGCGCTGCAGCCGGACGCCGAGCCCGGCCCCAGTTACCCTCTCCGTGCCTCGGCGTGTCGCGTGCGCTCACTCTGGGTTACCGCGGCGCTCGGTTGCCACGGACGCGGAGGTAACACCTGTCTGATTTTGCCGGCTGGCACACAGGTACACGCATGCACACCTGAACACATACACACACACACACACACACACATAACCCAGATTTACACACACACACACACACACACAAGCACAAACACACTATTACACAAGTACACGCGTACACACACACACGCACACACACGCACACACGCACACGTGTTGCCGGCTACTTTCCAGATTCGATCGACCAAGTCCCCTCTCAGATCTCCAAACACGGACGTACGGAGACAACCACTCAACAAGATAGCCATCACTAAGAAAGGACAGCAGCCATGCCTCTCTGCATAGCTTTCTGTAGCACAGATCCAAGGACCAAATCTGCAGCAGGATCTTCTGTCAGCTCCACAAACACACACACACACACACACACACACACACACACACAAAGAATGGAGTTATGCGTCTTACCTCTGCTTCCAGATTTGATGATCTAGACCAGGCTTTACTATTGTCCTCAAATCCCACCTTGCCAACGATTAGAACAGAAAGAGGAGAGAGGGAGAAGGAGAGGGAAAGGTGGAGGGAGAGAGAGAGAGAGAGAGAGAGAGAGGTGGAGAGAGAGAGAGAATAACAATCAATAGAATAATGCGACAGGACCCTTTTCAACAAGGCAGACCTATTCAGACAACCCAACTACCTAAAGAACATCTCTCCATAATCCCGCTCTGTTGTGCCCTGTTTTCCTGTCTTTCTGAGAAAACAGAGTTTGACAGCTATTTTGCATCAAACAGAAAAGCAGTTCTCCCCTGACGCCAAACGAGAGTGAGATAAGACTGGTGTTTTTCTGTGTTAATTATGCAATGCACTTTGGAGATGATTTCATGCTTAAGTTTGTGTCAGTCTTACATTATGCTGTTCAGTCCTAAAAAAAAAAAAAAATTATTATTATTACTATTATTATTATTGAAAATAAAGATAGTAAGAGTAAAGCAGAAAAAGGAAATATATTTATGTATTCAAATAACAATATTAACTGTAAAATGTAAGAACAGTAGCAATAACCCCAGTCATAAAACAATGAACACAATAGAGCAGTTTGAGCTGAGCAGTTTTTGGAGTGTCCCCCCCCATCGACCTCCCACCCCCCCCCCCACCCCCCCCCCCCCCCCCCCCCATTCTGCCGGTACTATTTTTTGTAGCTTGCCAGTGTACCCCCAAGATACTCCCTCTTCTTGCCGCCCTACCCCTGCCCCAACAGCTTCGTCCTGGTAATTAATATTTACCCACTGATCCAGTCTGTCTCGTTCTGTGCCTCCGTGTCTGGTCGGATCCCCATTAGAGGCCTCAAGCTCTCGTGTCTAACCTTTCTGTCTCTCTCTCTCTTTCTCCCTCTGTCTTTCTCTCTCTCTCCCTATCTCTCTCTCTCTCTCTCTCGCTCACCGCTCTCAGAGCTACTGCCCATTCAGGAAGCCATCTTGTGTTTTTAATCCTGTTTTACATTAGCAGTAGTACACTAGTTCCCTCTCCCTCCCTCCCTCCCTCTCTCTCTCTCTCTCTCCCTCTCACTCGCTCGCTCTGTATCTCTCTTGCACGCTCTCTCTTTCTCTCTCCTCCACTGATAGGTCTACAACAGACACACGGGCGGATTTTTTTTCTCGTTTTTTAAAAGCCTGCCTCTGCAATAGCTATCACCACCGCACTACAGAAACCCCTCCTCCTCCTCCTACACGTTTTTTTCTCTCTCTCCACCCCCTCCCTTCTCTCTCGCTCTCCCTCTCTCACTCACTCTTTCCAACAAGCGGAAAAGCAAACTGCAGACGTGATGTGAATGCCTGCCCCCCCCCCGCCTCCTCCTTCTCTCCCCCCTCCACCCAACACCACCACCGGCGCAACGTCATGCTACAGACAGCACACAAAGAGCGACCTGTCCACCAATCAGAGACAAGGATGTACTCTGCTGCTAGGGGGAAACAGAGAGAGAGAGAGAGAGAGAGAGAGAGAGGAACTGCAAGAGTGGGGGGTTGAGTGACAGAGAGAGAGTGAGAGAGAGAGGGGGAGGGGAAGAGACAACTGTGTGTGCGCGTGTGTCTATGAAAGAGCGAGGGAGATGGGAAGAGAGAGAGAGAGAAGGTGCAGGGGGGAAGGGTCCCTCTCTATGGCTGTCAATTATCTCCCAGAGCTCCGCCTCTTTGAACAATGGGCTGTGGTATGTAGTATCATCGGAGACCATCTGTGACAAGGCTGTCTGCAACAACCGAACTGGACTGCACAGAGCTGCCTGCAACAACCGAACTGGACTGCACAGAGCTGTCTGCAACAACCGAACTGGACTCCACAGAGCTGTCTGCAACAACCGAACTGGACTGCACAGAGCTGTCTGCAACAACCGAACTGGACTGCACAGAGCTGCCTGCAACAACCGAACTGGACTGCACAGAGCTGTCTGCAACAACCGAACTGGACTGCACAGAGCTGCCTGCAACAACCAAACTGGACTACACAAGGCTGTCTGCAACAACCAAACTGGACTGCACAGAGCTGTCTGTAACAACCAAACTGGACTGCACAGAGCTGTCTGTAACAACCAAACTGGACTGCACAGAGCTGTCTGTAACAACCGAACTGGACTGCACAGAGCTGCCTGCAACAACCGAACTGGACTGCACAGAGCTGCCTGCAACAACCGAACTGGACTGCACAGAGCTGTCTGTAACAACCAAACTGGACTACACAGAGCTGCCTGCAACAACCAAACTGGACTGCACAAGGCTGCCTGCAACAACCAAACTGGACTGCACACTCACTCTCTCCCGTAGGAGACACCGACAGCGGCGTGGGCTGACACACATGCACACAAACACCGATACACACGCACGCGCACACGCACACACATACATGCAGACATACACCGATCAGCCACAACATTAAAACCACTGACAGGTGAAGTGAATAACATTGATTATCTCATTACAATGGCACCTGTCAAGGGGTGGGATATATTAGGCAGCAAGTGAACAGTCAGTTCTTGAAGTTGATGTGCTGGAAGCAGGAGAAATGGGCAAGCGTAAGGATCTGAGCGACTTTGACAAGGGCCAAATTGTGATGGCTAGACGACTGGGTCAGAGCATCTCCAAAACGGCAGGTCTTGTGGGGTGTTCCCGGTATGCAGTGGTTAGTACCTACCAAAAGTGGTCCAAGGAAGGACAACCGGTGAACCGGCGACAGGGTCATGGGCGCCCAAGGCTCATTGATGCGCGTGGGGAGCTACGGCTAGCCCGTCTGGTCCAATCCCACAGAAGAGCTACTGTAGCACAGATTGCTGAACAAGTTAATGCGGGCTATGATAGAAAGGTGTCAGAACACACAGTGCATCGCAGCTTGCTGCGTATGGGGCTACGTAGCCGCAGACCGGTCACAGTGCCCATGCTGACCCCTGTCCACCGCCGAAAGCGCCTACAATGGGCACGTGAGCGTCAGAACTGGACCATGGAGCAATGGAAGAAGGTGGCCTGGTCTGATGAATCACGTTTTCTTTTACATCATGTGGATGGCCGGGTGCGTGTGCGTCGTTTACCTGGGGAAGAGATGGCACCAGGATGCACTATGGGAAGAAGGCAAGCAGAGGGAGGCAGTGTGATACTCTGGGCAATGTTCTGCTGGGAAACCTTGGGTCCTGGCATTCATGTGGACGTTACTTTGACATGTACCACCTACCTAAACATTGTTGCAGACCAAGTACACCCTTTCATGGCAACGGTATTCCCTGATGGCAGTGGCTTCTTTCAGCAGGATAATGCGCCCTATCACACTGCAAAAATTGTTCAGGAATGGTTTGAGGAACATGACAAAGAATTCAAGGTGTTGACTTGGCCTCCACATTCCCCAGATCTCAATCCGATTGAGCATCTGTGGGATGTGCTGGAAAAACAAGTCCGGTCCATGGAGGCCCCACCTAGCAACTTACAGGACTTAAAGGATCTGCTGCTAACGTCTTGGTGCCAGATACCACAGGACACCTTCAGAGGTCTTGTGGAGTCCATGCCTCGACGGGTCAGAGCTGTTTTGGCGGCACGAGGGGGACCTACATAATATTAGGCAGGTGGTTTTAATGTTGTGGCTGATCTATGTATACACACACATATACTCACTCTCACCGTACGACACTCTGACCGGCACGGGCTCACATACACACTAATAAGCGTGCACACACACATGCGCAAGCAGACATATACACACACACGCAGATATACACATGCATGCAGGTATATGCACACACACAGACATGCCGACATACACACGCTCCCTCTTGGAATCCGACACACACATGCACAGTAGAATCTAAGACTAATGCTAATACAAAAATACAGGCATAAAAAAAACAACAGCCATTGCCATGGTGGCAACACCCCACCTGATTATGACCCTCATCAATTTCTCCCTGGCCCTGTCACCGTTCGGTGTGAACACCTGCTCATTCAGCACCTTACGGCTACCGTCACTGTAGTGTAGCCTACAGCCAGACGCCTTACCGCTACCGTCATTGTAGTGTTATGGTACAGCCAAACACACCCCCCCCCCCCCCCCTTACAAATGTGTTTTAAACCGTAATGTGATGTATGATTTTGATGCGGTGAAAACTATGTATGAATGCTTTTAAATTAATGCTTTTATGGAACTGTAAACTTAAAACCAATGAAAGACCAAACACCTTACCCGCCACCGTCACTGTAGTGTAGCATACAGCCAAACACCTTACCGCCACCGTCACTGTACTGTAGCATACAGCCAAACACCTTACCACCACCGTCACTGTAGTGTAGCATACAGCCAAACACCTTACCACCCACCGTCACTGTAGTGTAGCATACAGCCAAACACCTTACCACCACCGTCACTGTAGTGTAGCCTACAGCCAAACACCTTACCGTGTACAATCACTATAAATGTACACAGTGTCTTTTTAAAACACATTTTCATGTGCGCTGTAGTGTGTAGAATATAACACTGTTAACTTAAAATGTCCTCTCCCACACAGTACGATCAGATATAGCTGCATATCTCTACAGCTTTTTTTAATGTCAACAGCTGCTACCTGCAAGCCGGGCATACCCGGCATAGCTGTCTGTGTGAAAGTGTTATGTCTTCCTGCCAGAATCAGTGTAGGATCTGTGCACATCTCCATGCCGTATCTGATAACCATTCAGACATGCTACATCTATTCTCAACAACACACGTAAAGAATAAATTCAGTGTCCAAGTTAAAATGTACTGCTGGTATAAATTATGTTATACAGTGAGCACCATAATTAATTGGACAGTGACACATTGTTCGTTATTTTGGTTCTGTACTCTGGCACTTTGAGTTTGAAAGGATACAATGACAATGAGGTTGAAGTGCAGACTGTCAGCTTTAATTATAGGGTATTTTCATCCATGTCGGATGAACCGTTTAGAAATTATAGAACCTTTTGTAGTCCCCCCCCATTTTCGGGGGGTGGGGGGGTAGAATAAAGTCATCTTTTTAAATATTTGGTGGCATATCCTTTGCATGCCATGACTTCCTGATGTCTGTGACCCAACAATATCAAAAGACTCTTGATATTTTATTTTCTCGTACTCTTACAAGCGATAATATAACTTGTCTGCATTTGAATGGATCTCTATGGGAATTGGGGGGGTGGCAGTAGATTTAGCTCTAAATTATGCTGGAACTGTATGGAATACATGGTTGGCGAAATGGCTGTAAGTCATCAAGGGTCTGAGGTAACAAGCCTTAAAACATCATCTGCTGCCAGATATGCAGTAGATATGGATGGATCACTTTAAGGGTTGTTTCTCCTAAAACATTTTCCTATTGATTCTATGGAAAAATAAGTCAGGAGAAGAAACCCTTCAAGTTATCCATCCATATCTACTGCATATCTGGCAGCAGAGTGATGGTTTGAGGCTTGTTTGATACGTCAGACCTTTGATGACTTTGAGCCATTTAGCTAACCATGTGTTCCATACTGTTCCAGTGTAATTTACAGCTAAGTCTAGTCCCACCACCCAATTCCCATAGAGATCCATTCAAATGCAGAGAGGCTATAGTATCGCTTGTAGGAGTACCAGAAAATATGATATTTGATATTGTTGGGTCACAGACATCAGGAAGTCATGGCATGCAAAGGATATGCGACCAAATATTAAAAAATGATTACTATTCTACATTATATTTAACTGTCCAATATGTTTTGATGCCTGAAAATGGGGGGGGGGGGGCTATGTACGAAAGGTTCTATAATTTCTAAACAGTTCATCTGATATGGATGGAAATACCCTGAAATTAAAGCTGACAGTCTGCACTCCAATCTCATTGTCATTGTATACTTTTAAACTCAAAGTGCTAAAGTACAGAACCAAAATAACAAAAATGTGTCACTGTCCAATGAATTAAGGTGCTCACTGTATGTGACGCAGAAATGTGCTCCTCCGACAGGTAAAGGTAGTTTTTTTCTGACGCTACGGGCTCCCTGGCAACAGCAGCAGCAGGGAACCCAGCCAAGCCTGATAACACAGAGTCATAAAGCTGAAGCCTCTGTACAGACCTCACAAAGATACAAATACACACTATCAGACCACACTGTCTCACACACACACACACACACTATCAGACCACACTGTCACACACACACACACACACACACACTATCACACCACTGCACATGAAAATACTCACTCACAAATGTACACACACACACACACACACACAATCAGACCACACTGTCACACACACACACACACACACACACACTATCAGACCACACTGTCACACACACACACACACACACACACACACACTATCACACCACTGCACATGAAAATACTCACTCACAAATGTACACACACACACACACACATTATCACACCACTGCGCGTGAAAATACTCACTCACAAATGCACACACACACACACACACACACACACTGACACACACATACCCACACACTCATACAAACATACACACTTACACACATGCGCACACACACACACACACACTCATACATACATACACACCAGACCTACATATACATGTGCTCAATGTAATGAATTAAAACAAACAATTTGACATGAGACATTTTGGAGTGTTTCACTTGTGTGTTTTTGTCATTGCCATCGGCCGCCTTTGTTTAATAAAATACAGCAGAATAAACCATTTCCCTTCTCCTGGAAAAGGTTCACGCACACTTTCCGTGCTCTGACTCTGTTTACTATTCCGCTGTTGCTAAGGACACGGCTTGAGCGACACAGAACGCTGCAGACGGAATGCCTGGCGGTCACGCCCACAGAAAGAAACAGGCTCTACAACCTGTTTACACTTCAAGCGCGAAAGCACAACAGGGAACTTACAGGTTTCGTTTTCCTCGCTAAGAAACGCTTTTAACACATCATTACACCACCGCAGAACTGAGAACTGAGAGGCTTTATTTAAAAAAACAAGGTTTTTAAAGGGTCCTCTGTGCTTCTCGTGATACCACATTTTTATATTGCTGAGAATAACACTAACATTTTCCACTCCTTTTCGTCGTTCTGGATAAGACAATCTACCAAGTGACTGTAACGCGATGTAGCGTAATGTAAAGATAACTAAGCTGCTAAAAAAAACAGTGAGAGGACAATAGAGAGGGGGATGAGGACGGGAAGAGAGCAGAGGAGGAGTTTGAAGAAGGGAAGAGAAAACAGAAGGGGGAGGAAGGAGAAAGTGGGTTTTGAAGGAGAGGAGGAAGCAGCTGGCGATGACAACAGTCGCTACGTGGACCTTAGCGTCGCTCACAGCGTGGGAAAATCCAGCCCAGCGCTCACACACCGCCGCGCCGCGAGGGTGCGCCCGCCGACTGTTTGCAGTAACCGCGGTGCCGGCAGCGTCGCTGGGACCCGCTGCTTCCCAGAATCCACCGGGAGCGTGCAACGCCGGCCAGTGTGTGGCTGCGCATTGCACAGCTCATGTGCGCGCGCGGGTTTACCGAGCGTCAGATCGGAAACCCAGCGCAGGATCTGGGGGTCCCATCATTCGTCCCTCAACCGCCAACAACGGGAGGGGCTCACGCTCTGGCATAGAGCGAACAGATGCACACATTTAGCAGGCGCTCTTATCCTTCTTCACACAGTTTACTTTTTTGGGGTTTCCCCTCCCCATAAAATCTATTTCTACAGCTGGATATTTACTGAAGCATTTCAGCACGAGTACCTTTAGGCTCAAGGGCAGTGCTCGTGCTGTACCTGGGAATCAAACCTGCAACCTCTGGGACACAAGCCCCCTCCCCCAATACACATTATATAGCGTACTGCCATCCAAATACATTTAAGCATGGGGCAATCTCTCTTACCCAGAGTGACTTACAAAAGCTCATATAAAAATAAGGTTGAGGCGAACAGCAGAGATGATATCCGTATCTTGATAAGACGGCCATGATCGAGCTCAAAGCTCTCCACCTGTCCCGGTCCGTGAGCTCATCTCCGTGGAAGGGCTTCCCCACCTCACCCCACCCCACCCCCGCCATTGACGTCCGATGCATTTCATTCCTTCCAGTCGGTGCAAATCAGTAATCCCGCCTTGCACTTCCACTCTCTCGCACACTCACGACACGTGCATGCGCACACACACATATGCACATGCACATTCACAAGCACACAAATATACGTACACACACACAGACAGACAGGTACACGCATGCATGTTCACAAACGCAAACTAAAATACATACACAGACATGCAGATGTACGTAAATACATTCACACATACTAAAACACATGCAAATACATGCATACATACACATAATCACACAGCTAAGTCTACTCATCGTACATTCAAACACATAATCACATACTACACACACACACAGTATACATCTCCCACACTAAAACACAACAAATAAAAGATAGGCCTAAATTCCCAGCTCACACCCACTGAAACTTGTCCCCTCCTCCCCAACACCCCCACCCAATCCTCTTCACTGTACAAAGCAGCATAGAAAAGAGGCGGGGTCATCATTAAAGCCGCATTGAAAATGAGCTGTAAAAATCTGCACTTCTGAGTGCACCCGGGACCTAGGGAGGGAGGGGGGGGCGGGACCGCGGCTGTAATTACAACACAATTAACAGCCTTAATTAACACTTAATTAACACACTCCATCCCCCTTTCCTCTGATAATACACCCCCCCCCCCCCCCCCCCCTCGTCCCACCGTCGCTGCCGACAGGCCTGCTAATCCCCACACCCTCCAGAGAGCCCACCCTGGAGAGAGCACACACCAGCACGTCTTGACCTGAGCGACTCCTCAGAGCGGAACGGCAACTGTGCCCCCCCTCCACCCTCCCCCATCCATCAGCAGACACACTGCACCCCTCTCTTTTGTCTATCCCCCATGGGACACCCCTCATCACACTCATCGTCTGCCCACAACCCCCCCCCCCCCCCCCCCCCCCCCGAAAAGGTGAGGGGGGGTTGATATAAAAAAAAAAATTTAATTAATGTAGTCTGGCTCACGTTGGTCCCATACTTTTGTATTTTTTCACCCTGGTCACTGTGATGAAAAACAGGAAAGATACATTTTTTTAAAGAGTTTTTGAATTGTGCATTTCAGTTTGTGTTTGATATGACATGCATGAGCACCTCTCCCTCTGTTTCTTTCTCTCGCTCTCCTCTCTCTCCCCCTATCCCTCTCTCTCCCTCTGTTTCTTTCTCTCGCTCTCCTCTCTCTCCCCCTATCCCTCTCTCCCTCTGTTTCTTTCTCTCGCTCTCCTCTCTCTCCCCCTATCCCTCTCTCTCCCTGTTTCTTTCTCTCGCTCTCCTCTCTCTCCCCCTATCCCTCTCTCCCTCTGTTTCTTTCTCTCGCTCTCCTCTCTCTCCCCCTATCCCTCTCTCTCCCTCTGTTTCTTTCTCTCGCTCTCCTCTCTCTCCCCCTATCCCTCTCTCTCCCTCTGTTTCTTTCTCTCGCTCTCCTCTCTCTCCCCCTATCCCTCTCTCTCCCTCTGTTTCTTTCTCTCGCTCTCCTCTCTCTCCATCTGTTTCTCTCGCTCTCCTCTCTCTCCCCCTATCCCTCTCTCTCCCTCTGTTTCTTTCTCTCGCTCTCCTCTCTCTCCCCCTATCCCTCTCTCTCCATCTGTTTCTCTCCCTCTCCTCTCTCTCCCCCTATCCCTCTCTCTCCCTCTGTTTCTTTCTCTCGCTCTCCTCTCTCTCCCCCTATCCCTCTCTCTCCCTCTGTTTCTTTCTCTCGCTCTCCTCTCTCTCCCTCTGTTTCTTTCTCTCGCTCTCCTCTCTCTCCCCCTATCCCTCTCTCTCCCTCTGTTTCTCTGTCCCTCTCCTCTCTCTCCCCTTATCCCTCTCTCTCCATCTGTTTCTCTCCCTCTCTCTCTCCCCCTATCCCTCTCTCTCCCTCTGTTTCTTTCTCTCCCTCTCCTCTCTCTCTCTCCCCTTATCCCTCTCTCTCCCTGTTTCTTTCTCTATTGCTCTCCTCTCTCTCCCCCTATCCCTCTCTCCCTCTCCTCTCTCTCTCCCCATATCCCTCTCTCCCTGTTTCTCTTTCCCTCTCTCTCCCTCTCCTCTCTCCCCTTATCCTTCTTTCCCTGTTTCTCTATTGCTCTCCTCCTCTCTCTCCCTCTGTTTCTCTCTTGCTCTCCCCCTCTCTCTCTCCCCATCCCTCTTTCCCTGTTTCTCTCTTGCGCTCCCCCTCTCTCTTGCTCTCCCCCTATCCCTCTCTCTCTCCCTCTGTTTTTCTTTCTCCCTCCCCCGCTCCCTCTCTCTCCAGAGAAGATAGAGTTGCTGTATCAATGGGCCTCATTCACCAATCACTCTATGAACAAACTTGTACTTAAGACTTTCCTTAAAACGTTTTTATTTTTTATTTTTTTATTTCGATTAACTGATGTTTGCGTTCTGGGCTTCTGTTCTACCCAAGAAAAAGTCCCAAGTAAGAAAACATTGGTCGTAGAGTGATAGGTGAATGAGACCCAGTGTTGCGAAGAAACATGAGCTCAGCTTGAACAGACATGTTGGCATCTTTAGGCATGTTCCATTCACAATTTTCATCATTTTCACATCTCAAGCAAATCTGAAATCCGATCCAAGGTGCAGATTAAGGCTGTTCATTTAGTCCAGAACACTCAATAAAGCCTATAAAGCCTACATTAACCAGTCATAAGCATGGCGTAAGCATTGTGCCTTCTTGATGATATCATCACCTTTTTGTATTCCTGAGAGTTACACTGATGTTCTCCACTTCTGCATGTCGCTCTGGATAAGAGCATCTGCTAAGTGACTGTAATTTTAATGTAATGTAATGGCATAACAACTGCTATAACCAGTTATGACAGCGCACTGCAGCTTGTGACACATCACAACACTGCCATAATGTAGGCAGCTACTAATTTGTAGCAGTTATTTTGAAATTTATCTTGTAAAAATGCGTGCATTCATTTTGACAGTGTCATGACTTTTGTCATTAGCTGTAATATGCTTCCATGACTGGTTCCACAAGTGTTAAGTCATTCTTATGGCAGTGTCATGTAGGCCTTATGGGCTGGCATCTAGTTAATAAGTTTTTCAGATTTATCCTTTACAAGTAAAATTAAATCTGGTTGTGGATATTTGGCACTGGATGAGACATATGCTCTCTCCTTGCCCCCCCCCCCCCCCCCCCCCGTGATGAAGCAGGGAGCATCAGAGGAGGGAACATTTTTGTTGGGTTAGCGGCAGTCCTGACAGCAAGAAGCAACAAAGGCCAAGAACTTCCCTTAAAACTGGTAATCATCCCAAAAATGTTCTTGTTTGTTAATCCTGATTAACACGATTGCGAATTCAAGAAATTGCATCTAATTGTGTGGCATTGTATAACCACTGCATGCCACAGTAAGAAACCGTAACTATAACAAAAGAGGTCTTAGCTTAAGACCGGTTTTTATTTTTTCAGTTAAACTGCGAAAAGTTAGCATGTGAATTTCACAGAATTCATGCTGTCACATGCTAGCGAGCTGAAACGAATCACCAGCTCGCGAGTGAGCTTTGTTCAAAAGGCCGTGCGCGATAATCACAAAAAAAAGATCTCCGTCGTGCCTATATATATATATATATATATATATAGATCACATGCTGCTACAACATTTTTTTTTTTAGGTGTGAAACTTTGCAGAACGACAGCAGCCGTTTGACTGATGCTGAGGGGAAGCCTACAGCTGAGGTTCAGGAGACTGGACTCTGGCCCCCGGAAGATCCATGGAACGCTAAACGGCCGTCGGGTTCAACAGGGTTCAATTGATAGCGTGCCACAAACATTCTATTGCCCCGGTGCAAACCTGTTGCGTAACCAAGCCCACACAGGCATGACACATAAACAAAGCTGGGAGGCTTTAATTACCCCACGTGGAGATTTACGACGGCCCGTTTGAGTTAACCGCTGACTCTGTCACCACCGTGAATGTGCTGCACAATACGGACGACCGCAGACAGGGAGAGTAATTGAAATTGGTGAAATTTCAGATAAAAAGTCAGACAGAGGGTAAAAAATATACATTGATGTCAACAGAGCTAAAAATTTACTGGAGAGATAATGTACAAAACCGTTTGACGATATCAAGAAAAACATTTCGACCGAGACCGGCGCAGTTTTCAAATGCATTCAGTCTCTTTCCTTTAGATTACCGCCATTTAGAAGATACCCTCATCAAGGGCAACTTACAAAGAAAGCACAGCGGGAGACTTCTGAGCTGGTGCCCCATGTAGTGAGCAAACACATCTTACTGTTTACAGACATGTAAATAAATACAGACCCAACTGACTAATGTTGATGGCAGGTTTTTTAACATGGCTACCAGATAATAAGGTCACAACTTGTTTGTAACTTTCACCCAGGAAGAGGGAAAAACAGGAATCCCAGAGGATAATTTGAAGAAAAAAAGAAAAGAAAAATAAATGGCCGGAAACAGAAACGCATCACCAGTCATTCCAAACTGACAGAGGAAGACATCCCAAAGAACACATTTTTGACATTATAGTGCATCATTTATTAATTAATAATATCATTATTTGGCTTAGGCCATATGCTGCTCACACCTTACGTAGCACGTTAGCCGTTTACACGGTCGGAACGTTTTCCGGAGCATATGAGGCTATGAGTGCATATGCGTGCATGACTGGTGGTCTACCACAGTCACTCCTGCAGCCTCCTGCCTCCCAGACCCCAAATGTCAAACCCAGTACGCAAACGCCGCATCTTATTTATTTATTTAATCTATTTATAACCCTTTATTTATACAGGGTAGGTTGACTGAGCATGCATGCTCTTTTACAGCAAAGCCCTGTTAACTCCCCCCTAACTTGCATGTCTTTTGGATTTTGGATTGTGTGCATCTTAAATCCACACAATAAATAGCTGCTATACTGAGCTGCTCGATTATAAATTTTCTTTTGGTTACGATGACGAAGCCGTCTTAAGCCGTCTCTGGAGCGCGAGGACAGACGTGGGGTCAGGTTTCCACGACGACCTGACGGGCTTCCCCCAGAAGACTCCCCTGCTTTCCCCTCCCCCGCTTCCTGTTCTTAAAATACATGGGGAGGAAGGGAGAGAGGGAGGAGGAAGAGGAAGAGGAGGACGAGGGGCGGGGTTCTTCCCATGGGCCACTGCTACACCTTCTTCTCCTGTCCCCTCCCTCTTTGTCCCTATTTATTTACATTCCATCCACCCCCCCGCCCCAGGCGATGAACACACCCGTTTGTCAGTCTGCAAGAGTTCATAGGAGAAAGGGCAGAGAGAGGGAGAGAATGTGTGAGAGGAAGAGAGAGAGAGAGAGAAAATGTGAGTGTGAAAGAGTGAGAATTTACCTTCTCCTTAATCCTCAAGTAACCAACAAGAGACCCACAAAAATGTGCTTACAGACAAAATACATTAGAGAACAAAACGGAATGCATAAATGGAAAGAGGGAATGAGAGACAAAGAGAAAGAAAGAGAGAGAATAAGAGAATGTGGGAGAGAGAGAGGCCACAGAAAAGAAAGAGAGGGAGAGTGAGAGAGAGACATAGGGAGAGAGAGAGAGAGAGAGCATCCAGTGTAAACAGGAAGTATGGTTGACTGGGGGGGGGTTTCTGTAGCTCTTGAGCTCAGGGCACTGGGGTCATCACCACCAACATCTACAGGGCCTCTGAATCAGGTCACTGAACACACATGCTGCCTCACACACATACAATTAAACACATATTCTGCCTCATACACACACACAATTAAACACACACGCTGCCTCACACACACACATACAATTAAACACATATTCTGCCTCACACACACACACACACAATTAAGCACACATGCTGCCTCACACACAAATTAAACACACACACACACACACACGCACACGCACACAGGCAAACATACGCACACAAGCAGGCAAACAAACACACATACTGTACATATACAAACACACAGATATTCAATCTGCAGCTAATTCTTCAGGTTTGCTTTAGAACCCATTGTCTGGCTTGACTGTAATTCCATTTCTAATGGATATGAGAGCCAATACCTTTCAAAAATTCTGCAAATAATATCTGCAAGAATGAATTACACTGTACTTGATATATTTGTGTTTGTCATGTTCTTCACATTGGAAATAACTATTTACTCAACCAAATCAATACATGACAGGCATGGAACAATAAAAAATATTGAGCAAATCTCTGAGCATTAATAAATAATATCAATTCAATAAATAGCAGTCCAAAGTGACGCTCAATACATGACAGCTTTATGGGGGTATATTTTGATTTAATCTTCTCTTGCCCAAAATTGTTCACACAAAAACCATAGATCAGAATGCATAAGGTCACAAATGCATAGTCTAAAACTAACCACATTTTATGAGCCCAAGTAGAAAAGGTCCAATCAAGACAAACAAAATGCATTTTTAAGTCTACGTTTGTGTGTTAAAGAATATTCCAGGCAGTGGAGGTCATGTTTTCCATATGAACACACAGGAAAAGACAACTGATCGGTCCATTTTTTAAGAATAAATTAAAAGGCTGTGAATTTTCTATAAAATATGACGCTTAGGCAAAAGAAAGCAGTGTGCCCATGTATAGGGAGCCGGACGTCTAGACAAAATACTTCAGTAAATAACCAGCCAAACCAATGGATTACATGTCAAATGTAAGTATTGGTGAGTACATCAGCCTGCAAATATATGTGTCTGCAAAGCAAATTAACAATGGCCATCCGATATATTTCCTGGAAAGAATTTATGAATACCATTACATTAGCTCTGACAGCCGAGATTGGCTCAGCTAACTACTTGGGGAAGTATATTTCATCCTGCGTGCTAAATGTCCTGAGTGTGTTACCGAATGCACTTTATCGATTCGGTATACGGACCTAACAACTGCCTCGTTATGAGACAATGGGGGGTTGAGCCACAGACTGGTGAGGTAAAAGACAATGGGTGACCCCTCCACTGATCATTAAAGTGCTCCTTCCTCTCTATGCTTCGCATTACGCACACGAGAGCTTGCAGGGACACAGTGACTCACACTAAGGGTGGCCAGATCCAATATCAATTAATAACTAAAGTCAACGGTTGCAAGGCAACCATGTAGCAACCAAGATTTGTTGCTATACTCACTAAAAGTACCTAACAAAAACGGGACAAAAACTATTTGGCTGGACTGCGGAACACCCTGCTTAATTAGGGACTAATGCCCAACACCACTATGCCAGATGGAAATATATTTTTATGAATCTGTGAATACTACGAGACTGCGCGCGGCAAAGTCTACAGGCAAAGTCACATGAAGCATATGACATCACAGCAGAGCATTGCCTTGGGAGGACACGTCATACAAATGGGTTTCTGCTATTCAGTACTGCCAATGGAAATTGTCACTGCAATCCACCCAAAGAAGAGAGGCTCAGCCGGCTATGAGTTCAGGTCCTCAAAGATAAAATCATGTTTTACTAAAACTATGCTCAAAGGATAACCTCTGGAAGAAGACCATACACTTCTTCACCAAACCCGATGGTTGTTTTACACACAGATCAGCTTGTACAATCTTGCCCCCGGGAAGTGTCTTGTTTGCTAAGTAGACAAATTATTTCTGAAGAAATTCAGGTTATGCAACTTCCCTTGGCTACCACACCTTTTCTCCAACCATTACTCCACACCACAACACTAGACCAACTGCATTTCTATCACTTAGTGTGAAAATGGAATTAGTGCACTATACTTCCACATGCAAGCATTCATGAGACTAAATTCAGGAATAAAACAAACTTCAGAAAAGGGCTAAGTGCTTGTGCACATACTGTATGTCTATATATGTCTATGACACCATCTTCAATCTAATCAAAAGCAGGAGATATGGGCAAAATGTCAGTGTTCACTGGTCTTTGCCAAAAAGTGTTTTTCTGTTTCTTCACACACACTTATTTCCTATAAACTTATACGTATTACATGACATCACATTCATTTAACAGACTAGAGCAACTTACAATATGGAAGAATATAATTCATCCCTATGAGTTTATATGAGCAACAGAGACCAGGCTAACAACATACTGCATACTAGCACAACTGCAGGTGTTTCCAGATTGTTCCTGGCTGCACCTTACCACACAAACCAATCCGGAATACCGCATTCCCAGAGTTCGGACTGATATCTGCTTCCACCACTGTCCTTATGGAAAAGGAATATACTGCAATATATTGAAAATATGTGGACATTTTTTCAACTGCAGTGATAGATATATACACTGCAATATTGAAAAGCGGCAATTACTGATATATTCGGCCACATCTTATGAAGAGTTTGTCATTTATTTTCTGATCTTGATTGTACAATTAATTTCAATATATTGCACTACATATAAATGTAATTCCCTTAAGGGTGTGTCGGAAACAACTGTCTATCAACGGCATTCCAGGCTACACACAATTCTTCCTAAACTTTGGACGGGAAGGTGGGGAAGCATGCTCACAAAAAGCGCTGAACTTCTCCGGGAACGGACTAAGGCATGCTGGGACGTGATGGCACGTTACAGGAGAATCCATCCATCCATCCATCCATTATCTAACCCGCTTATGTCAGGGTCATAGGGGCGCTGGGGCCTATCCCAGCATGCATTGGGCTGAGGCAGGAATACACCCTGGACAAGTCGCCAATCCATCGCAGCACAGGAGAATCCACCGAGGGAAATTATATTTCTCGTCAATGACGTGTACGACCAGAAAGAGTTTTAGCCTCTGTGCTATTGATGAAAACATGAGACCCGTCTAGCAGGAAGGGCAGTCTTAGGCCAGAAACTGAATGGAGCTGTCAAACGCTTGCTTTTCCTACACTCTCAGAAAAAAAGGGTTCTTTGGCTTTTCTCCATTTTTTCTCCATCCATTTTTAGTTATTTATGGAATGGTGCAAAAAATGTGAAAAGCTCTCAGATTGAACAATTTTTCCTGACAAAGAATCCTTGAACAAGATGGGGCTCCTCTATGGAGACACAGAGGAGCCTTTTGGAACCCTTTCTTCAGAGATTGTAGATAGTACTGAACTTTGCACCAAAGCTTTTGCCACCAGGCGTTAATAGTTTCCGTGTTTGCGTTGATTCCAGAGCTTTTCAATAACGGGAAATGGTGTTATCAACTGTGCACAAAGAATCGTGCAGCTTACACACAGACTCACCAGGACTGTTACTGCGACTCAGACCCAAAGCGGCGCTGCGCCGCGCCACTGTGATGATTTACTGGGTAATTAACCGCCAGTCTGCCGTGCACAGCCAGACCTCCCTTTGCCCGGTAGACTGAGCCCTGATACCCTGCACACGCCTCTGACAGGATCAGGAAACCCAAACCCTACACGGCAAGAGGCCAGTTCCACCCGATACGCAAAAAACACACAAGAGAGGGGGCGGGGGGTAGGGTTGTCATGAAATCCCATTTTTATATTGTCGATATGCCTTTAACAAATATCGCGACATCCGATATTATCGGACATTGTGACAACCCTAGTCTAAATAGCCTGTATACAAATAATAATAAAATAAATACAAATAAAAAATAAATACAGAGCAAATAATAATAACCAATTGTTTCAAAAACAACGTGTACAAATTTTTAAATATTAACTCACCTATTTATTTCCAACTAATATTATTATTTAAAATCATGTATGTATGTTTTATATTTTTTTAATATTGTGGCTATAGACAGTCATCTCTGCGATATTTTCAAATATCGCGATATCCGATATTATCGGATATCGTGACAACTCTAGCGGGGGGGGGGGCAGTGCGCCATCTTAATTCTAGCCTACGTTGGGTACGATTCGGTGTTCGGTGTTAATTTAGCTCTGTCAGAGTTTATACAAGTTCAAGAGAGATTAAACGAGATATCTACGAGAGTAAAATCTACCCGGACAGGGCTAATTTAACACTGAATATTTTACCGCGTGACATTTGAGAAGAAAAGGGCTGGCGGTAATGGCCTGGCCTGTGAACGCGTTCCCTGGAACACACAGTGGAGCCCACAAACCTCTTAATGAGGGAACACATTTTCTGTGACACACCCCATTTTTAAAATACAGCCAAATATTAAAATTAATTCAAATTGTTGCCATGCGTCAAGACGACGGCATGAACGCTGTAGCTAGCGCTGTCAATGGAAAAATACACATGGTTTAATGACACGGCAGAGGAATGTGTAGGTTATGCAGGTAGTTATTTTTGTCATGCGTCATCTGGCAGTCCACCGCGACCCTTCCCATGATGCACCGCTGGGTTCCGACCCACAGTTTGGGAGCCCCTGCTAGAGACTGTGTATCTCAGCACAGTGCAGCAGTTTCCATGTTCTGATCACTCTGTTCACAATATTACTGCCATCGCTTCATCTTTGTTACTCATGTATTTTTGGTAGGTAGCTTGTGAATTCCAATTGGATAGAAAAATGACTTGCATACAAGTGTGTGAGTGTGTGTGTGCGTGTGTGTGTGTGTGTGTGCGTGTGTGTGTGCTCACCTCCTTGCCGCTCTTCTTCTTGAGCACGTCACATTTGCGCAGCTTGCAGATCTGGTGTCGCACCTTGCGGTTCATGCAGTTGCTGCAGCTGCCGCAGTTCTCCCTGCGCGTGCAGGGCGTGCACACGCCGCATCTCTTGCGCTTCTTCTTCTGCGCGGCCGCCACGGCCCCAGCGGCCCCAGCCGCATCCCCGCCGGGGGGCTCCCGAGGGCCCACGGGGGCCAGGCTGTAGAGGCCCCCTTGTTGATGCTCCGTCCGGATGTACTCGGCCAGCGGAGACGCCCTCCCCATCGCCCCACTGCGGAGGAAGATTTTGGGGTCCTCATCGCCCTCCAGGGAAAACTCATAGATGTCTTCCTGGGGGGGCCCGTAGCCAGCCCTGGGTTTGTGCATGACGGGAAGGAATCCCGCTCTCTTCCACTTGGGAAGAAAGGAGGGAGGGAGGGAGGGAGGGAGAAGTTAGGGAAGGAAACAGAGAGAGGAGGGCAAGTGGACTGGGAGCGAGAGTCCCACTTTGTGCACCACGGCGCTGGCGCTTTGGCGTTGATGCCGAGGAGTACAGTACACGCGTGTGTGAGCACGTGCGTGTGCCGGTTAGTCTTTTAAACTACTGGTTTGGCGGGACAATGTCGGGAGGCTAGGCCTGCCCACGCCCGTGTTTTCGGCTTCCTGGGAACCCCGAAGGACAGGGGTGGACGTGGTCACTGGCGCCAGCGAGCATCTTCCTCACACGGTCACCATGAGCCCAGCGGGGGGGGCAGCCAAACAGAGGGGGGGCACCGGAAAAGGGTCAGGGGTCAGAATGGCCATGCCTGCAGCTGTACACCATTCAGGTCCGAGGTCAGCAGGTAGCAACAGTAACTGTGGAAACGGGAGAGCAGGCTTTAAGGTAAACACTGGAACAACAGGGGAAAGGTATTTCACATTTTAAGGGAAAATATATCCAAGAGGCTTTTATATATAGAAATATACATGAAAAATATAAGATATTACATGCTAATGATGAAGTACCAGTACCTTTAAGTTATACGTAAGGACAGCCCGTACAACTGAAGTTAAACAAAAAAAACTATTCTAAGTTTAAAGTTATGTTTTCACAACAAGGACGTTTTCACTTCCATTGTTCCTCAAGATTTGTTACCCCAATATTACATGATAAAGATGTTTGTATTTAACTGACACCATGCTCATAAGCAATAAGCACTAATGTCGGTAATTAATATGTAATAAGTAATGGTATAACAGGGTCCCCCTGCATCTTTTATTAAGGGACGATTGATATGCTATCTTTGGCACAATTTAACAATATTTAACACTGAGCAGTCGTTGCCTGTACGGGATATGTATAATTAATATTAATGAGGAAGGATTCTATTTAAACCACTTTCTGGAGTGGCATGCGTTTACGGGTCGTCATCGGCATAACGCCTGACCAGAAATGGGCATTAAAGTAGCCTAGTTTAAATCGATTTGGTCTGGGGTTTTCCAAAAAATCTTCTAGACAAAAAAAATGCCCAGACTAAACAGATACAGTACGTGCGAAGTGTGAGAAAGTGTTAAGTTAGAATGGCGAGTCTCCAGGAGTAGAGGTCTTTGTTTGCCCCTGTTTGCATGAGAAAGGGGAGCTCGTTCATGCCCGCGACGGCGCCCTTTGTTCGGTTGTTGGAGGCTCCAGTCAACCGTCCATAAAGTGAAATATTTTAACGCCGTCAATAAACCCAATCGCATGTGTCCCGTGTCCACACGCTGACTCCAATTACCGTTACCTGTTCTAAACGGAATATGTTCTTACACTAGTAACTTTTTCCAGGCTTATATTGGAATCGTATCGAGAGGAGAAAGCACACGTTCTGTACGTTGCATTAGCTTTAAAAACTTTATGTCAAAGAACCTGATTGTAAAATTGCCAGACTATTACCCTGTACGCCAAAATAATAGCCTACAACCTAAAATGTGAACAAATAAAAGGTGGAGCACTTCTGCAACGACTTCATAATACACCGGTATCACAACAGCCTAAATAGGCTAAGTTATCATCCCGTTGTATGGATGAATTACAGAATTTTAAGCCAAGGCTATCCGATGGAAAACTATTTGAACTTGTGAGAGAACGAAAATTTACTGACAATAATTCAAATACAATTTTGTAGCCTAGACTATTTTCTAAGAGAAAATAATTGTGTTATAATGTTGAATACTAAATTTGGAAACAGCCTAGCCTATTGTCTAACAGAGAAAAAAAATGCAACAACGTAGCCTATTCAATTGCTATTAGCCCACATTTTCAAGTGAAACATATTACGGTAAAATAGCCTTAGTGGTGTTACCGTAGTCGAGCTGTCCAGACAGTGGCATTTACTTTACAGCAGAGTCACCAACGTTATTACTGCTGTCTCATTTATAGCCTCCGCACTTGCACACAAGAAACAGTCATTCGCTGATATCATTCTCTGCATTTACGCATAAACCATTTCCATCTGTTTCCCGGCAACGACTAACTTCCCCAAGTTATAAATGTTACTCTAAGAACTCTTAATACGTTTATTTAGCGCGCGTAGCTGATTAGAGACACGATTCCAGTATTTTTAGATGTTATTTTCAACAATACAATTAACAACACGGGCCTTTGCATCGCCAGCCAAAGCACACCTCGGCTAAGCTGCACTGTCTATAGGCTAATAAACAGCCATTTTTCTATACTGTGTTGGCTAGCCTAGCCTAGCCGACATCCTAGACAGTTTAGATGCCACGTACGTATATATAACCTACAGGCCCGTGTGAAGAAGCCCAAAGTTTAGATCCGGACGGAGAGTTAAAGTGTGACAGAATAGTAGCACGCGCTCACTCGCCTTTTGCACGTGGCTTAAATGGACTTATTTCAGCGCGGTTTAGACTGGCGGCAATATCGTGAAAAAGAGGGCGACTGACCCACCTAAAGCCAGTATTTAAAATAAGCAATTAACACTCCCGGGAAAATAAAACTACTGTTTATTCAGAAGTAACAGTTTATTTAGCAGAAGAGAGAAATTCGACACATCAGCATGAACCCCCCGTCCCGTCCCCCCTACTCTGGGAAAACACCACCCCGGGGAGCTCTTAATTCAACAATGAAGTAACGATAACCTTGCTGAGCTAACGTTAGGTTACCTACACAAAGAATAGGCTAAATAGCATCGATAAGGATCAATTAAAACACTTGAGCATTTGCGCATGAACAGAATAAACAGTAGTAAAGATGTGCGTAAACATCAGCGGACTTCACTGATTAAGGCTATAAGTTAACTCCGAATGTGTATTACACTAATTGCTTTACTGGTGAGAAACAATTCACTTTCACCCAGCGCAATACACATCGTTTTCCACCGGCATCAGTTCGCGAGTCGAGGGCTGAATGTCACAGAACAGAAAATGAAAGAGTTAAATCCACATGTCGAAACATGCATACGTACCGACTTTAACGGGTGGGTCTTTAAATGCCTGGTTTCTTTCCACTTGAAATGTGTGTCGGCTATAAATTCTGAGGAAGATAAGTTTTTTTTTGTTTTTAAATATATCTATCTTTTTAAAACCTCATAAATTTCCCAGTCTCTCCATAGCAATTGACCAGCACCAGGGAATGAGTCGTTTAAAAATAAAATTAAAAAGTTACACGTGAAAATTAGTAAAGCAACTCCAATCTTACGGCATTCTCCGCTTAGATCTGAACATTCTGTAAAATTTAGCAAAGCAGCTACCACAATAAAGCACGGAAACTTGAAATGTAGCACTTATTTGTTCTACTTGTCTCGGAAAAAAGTCAGAGGTCTTCTTAGAGTTAAAAAAGGACAAGAGGAGGAAGAAAAAAGGGGGAAAACGTTGCTGAAAAGAGGTTAAAGTGATCAGGAAATTGCGGACTGGAGTTCGATCAGCGCGCTGGAACGAGAGGGTTAAATTCTCTTTATGACGTGACGTCATCAACGTCCGGGTTGACAGCTGTCATTTTGAAAACCAATTGTCATATCACCAAATAGCAGATAACCAAAATTAACATGCACAAACAAGGTGAAATTACAATTAAAATAGACTAATAATATTGATGTATGGCAGAATGGTTGAACCTTAATTATTTTTCTACTGGTAATAAAAACATTGGCTGTATGAACAACTTCTATTAGCCTGTCTATCAGATGTATGGGTAGGGGGATAATATTTTTAAATGTTAGACACTGTTGATCCTAAAATAAAATGTCTTTTTTAGATTGTGGTTCATTTCACATAGAAGGCTAGACTACGACAAATGTGTATTTTGAATAATCTTGAAGTTGCCTGCTTCTGTAATCCTTCAAAATGCAAAACTGAAAAAGAACCTTGAAAAGCATGAAACAGCCTAACCGAATTCAATCGTTGGTAGCTAATGACGGGACAATTGACAGGCGATTTCAAGAAACTCGTAAATGTGTTAATCTGTTTAATTCTGTACAATTGTGTACGCCTTTAGAACAATAGGATATACGGGCCTTCCCAGGAGGTATGTCTAGAATTGTACATGGTAAATATGTTCAGATCTAAAAAGAAAAAAAATAGTTTCACCCTTAGAAAAGTTTTTTGGGAATGGTTTTTAAAAATTCGAAGTCAGTGTTCTAGAACTCCATTGCTTTCAAATACCAGTAGTAATAATTAGGCCATCAACATTAGAATGTTCCGTTAAGAACATTCAAACCACATATTTGTGTTCTTACACCTTAAACGGTTAATTAAGAGTTGGTTATAGGCTGCCTTTATCACTTTATGATTTATGGCGAGTCTATAAAACCTAGAAATCTACAGGTTAGACAGGATCTCCGGCCAGAAAAAACTGGATTTCATGTACTAACCGTTTAAATGCGCAGGAAAGGCCATTTCTTCACGGTAAAAATAAAACGTGGAATCGGCTACAGGTCTGGTGCAGGTTAATAGGCGCAGTATTTTGTGATTCAGTAGATTCGTGTGAGAATTAGTACGTTTTTAAATAGCAAAATATTTTAACCGATAGTATAGTAGCTACAACGACTTTCTCTATTTGAAAGTAGCGCACAATAAATTTATTAGGCCTACATAGCCTATTTAATACTTTTAACTAAAATAAAATTGAAATATTATTGTCGGTTTATCAAGTGACAGGATTCACAACCAAATGAAATAGGTTGTCCTTAAAGCAAGCTCAGACGAAAGAACAACTTAATTTAATCTTATCTGGACTGTGGTCTGAGCACTCATCTTTTTTTAAATACTTTTTTTTTTGTGAAAATTGCACCGTCCCTTTGGTGAATTACAAAGATTAAAAGATATAGAAACTTTTAAAAATAATTTAGCAAACACTATTATCCAGAGTGAATTTCTTTACATTTTCTTTTACCTTACAGCCATTTTATACAGCTAGATATTTACACATGCACTGATGCACATATGACACAATTCCGGTTAGATATGCTGCTCTTGGATATAACAGCAGCACCCACCCTACAATCTCAGTTACATACACCGTTCCCTAACCATCCTGCAACACTGCCGCACCTGTTATTCGTTGAATTCTAACCTAAACAAAGCACTAATTATGCATTTACTTTCTGGGTGTTATGACATTTAAGATCTCAATGTTTAGCCAATAAGATGTGAAAAAACAGGAAAGTGTACATGTTTACACTTAAATTGCAGTCATAAATGGAGTATTTGACTGCATTGCACAGGTTGGAGGGTTGATTAAATTTCAATTCAGAATATGAAGTAAATTTATTACTTGAAAAATCCCCCAAGAATATTATGGGCATTTATTGGCTGATCTGGAATGGGACTGGTCTTCAACACTGGTGGCTCTAAAACTGAAATTATGTTGAGAATCACAGCCATCAATCATAGGCAGACGAAACCGCCACTCGCACCGCAAAAGAGCACTCACAAACACACTTATTCTCATGTCTTTATTTTCACATCACAATAAACCTTCATTTAAACTGACTTACAAACACACAAAAAAAACAATAACAAAAAAAAACAACAAAAAAACCGAATGCAGACCTATTACACTCTAAACCTAGAACATTCTTACAACTTGTCTTCCGGATATAATGATCTAATAGAAGTCAGCAGCAGTGTCATTGTGACATCATCACCCAGGCTGTCCAGATTAGTCTCTTCAGTGACAATGGGTGCGTCCCAATATTCTTCACTCCCCACCTCCCTTCCTCCACTCCCCCACTACCACTCCTCTCCTACACGGAAGTATGCAAAACTGCCTGAACATTTTGAGTACAAGTATTTGCATGTACAGTGTACAATGTACCTGACATTGCAGTTTGCGTCGAGACATGAATTAATATGTAACCATTTATATGTAATTAAGATGTAATCAGCAACATTAGATTAAAACACAAAGATCCGTTTCCGGGGCACGGAGTAGAGGAGGTGGTAGTGGAGAAAGGGTGTATAAGGTGGTGATAAGAGTAGCCTACTTACAACTCTAACAGAGAGTACATTTGGTCCCTGTTTGACTCATATACATTTGAAGTTGGAACTTTACATACACTTAGGTTGAAGTCATTAAAACTCATTTTTAACCACTCCACAGATTTCATGTTAGCAAACAATAGTGTTGGCAAGTCAGTTAGGACATCTACTTTGTGCATGACACAAGTCATTTTTCCAACAATTGTTTACAGATTATTTCACTTTTAATTCATTATATCAGTGTCGATTATATTTAATTCTGTGACCCAACAACATCAAAAGACTCTTGATATCTTAATTTCTGGTACTCTTACAAGCGATACTGTAATGTCTCTGCATTTGAATGGATCTCTATGCGAATTTGGGGGTGGGACTATATTTAGCTATAAATTATGCTGGAACAGTATGCAATACATGATTGGTAAAATGGCTGTAAGTCATCGAGGGTCTGAGGTATCAAACATGCCTCAAACCATCACTCTGCTGCCAGATATGCAATAGATATGGATGGATCACTGTAAGGGTTGTTTCTCCTGACAAATTTTCCTATTGAACTCTATGGAAAAATTAGTCAGGAGAAGAAACCCGTCAAGTTATCCATCCATATCTACTGTATTTCTGGCAGCAGAGTGATGATTTAAGGCTTGTTTGATACGTCAGACCCTTGATCCAACCATGTGTTTCCATACTGTTCCAGTGTAATTCACAGCTAAATCTAGTCCCACCACCCAATTCCCATAGAGATCCACTCAAATGCAGAGACGTTATAGTATTGCTTGTAAGAGTACCAGAAAATAAGATCAAGAGTCTTTTGATGTTGTTGAGTCAGACATCAGAAAATCATGGCATGCAAAGGATATGCAACCAAATATTAAAAATTTAAAGGCAGTCAACTTAGTGTATGTAAACTTCTGACCCACTGGAATTGTGATATAGTGAATTAAAAGGGAAATAATCTGTCTGAAAATAATTGTTGGAAAAATTACTTGTCATGCACAAAGTAGTCCAAACTGACGTGCCAACACTATAGTTTGCAAACATGAAATCTGTGGAGGGGTTAAAAGTGAGTTTTAATTACTTCAACCTATGTATGTAAACTTCCGACTTCAACTGCAAACTCTGTCAGTTGATTTAACGTTGATAAATTTGCCGCTATTGACAGGTATGCCACGTTATTGGTCCCTATCCATATTGCATTCATTCGGGTGCATGTAATACGGTCACTGTTGCGTTATGAATTCAGAAGTTGTGAGGAGCTTTGTAGACCTCACACAGCAGAAATGTTGGTGTAAATTCAACATTGCTGGTGTACATTTAACATCCTAGGGTGTTTATGAGACCACAGACTCATATAAACATCCTAGGGTGTTAAATGTACACCATCATTTTTGCTGTGCACCAGAGAGATGTGGGGTGTATTGGTGGTGCCCCATCAGTCAAATAAACCACATAGCAAAATGCAAAAACGGTGAGTGCTGAATACATTTTGATAGTGCATTTTACATTGATAAAGTACATTTGTGTCCTTTTTGGACTCGGTTAAACACTGTTAGTGTTGAATTAACGCTGAAAATTGCACTGCGCAGCCATATTAAAGGTTATAATAGAAGTTTTGTTTTGGTCGGAGGCAAATACCTGTTAAATTTCAGTGTACAATCGCAACAGAAGAATAACTTTGTTGTGAATGTCGGGGAAAGGTGCTGCTGAGTTTACAACGATCAGTAATCTGCAGGAATTGTACTTGTGCCAAAAGGGGCTAAAGTTTTAAAGTATTATTAAGAGTTTTGCTAAAACCATGTCAGTGAAGGTTCAGGAGAGTATTTTGGGCTGGGGACCAAGGTGGAGATTGCACCGATCTAGGATCCAAACTCTTTGCTTTATCCATGATGGGCTAAAATACTAAACTGATCCCAGATCAGGGCCTGCATTCATTAATTCTCAGGATAGGAGCACTGGCACTGATCTAGAAACAGGTTACCCGTCTGCACCTCCCAGCTTTTACACATTATGAGCTAAAATGCAAAACCTGATCCAGGATCACAGCCCACGTTCATAAACTGTCAAGAGTAAAAAGTTCAAACCTGATCTAGGTTCAGGTACCCCCCCCCCGTCCTTATCCTAACCGTATCCATTACAAGCTAAAAATGAAAAAACTGATCAGAGATCAGTGACTGCATTAATCAAAGCTTTGAAGAGTTATGCAGTGCTGTTCTGTTCTCAGCCCCCACCCACCCCACCCCCAAAATTTCTAAATTGGCCAAAAAAACAGACCCTCAGATCAGACCTTGAGACGCTTTTGAGGAGAGGGATGGAAGTGTGGAAGAGAAAAAGAGAGAAAGAACAGGAGATGGGGAAAGAGGAGAGGCTGAACCAAAACAAATAAAGAATAAACAACCATAAAGCACCTTTTTAATACTACAAACAAAGAACATGCTTTTGGTATGTGTGTGGGTGGGTGTGTGTGTGTGTTTGTGGGGGGGGGGGGGGGGGGGCGTCCCTGTAATTCTCCCCCAGGAAAGACGATAATTAGGCAGGAAAGAGGGGGGTGTCTCAGGCTGTGGCAGACAGGCCGCAGACACGGATACCCACACAGACATTCTCAGCTTTGAACATGTGACCGTGGAAATATTTACTATACATAGTACTGAGCAGGTGGTGTCACCCCGCCCGCCCCCCCCCCAATGTGCAGTCTAAAACACCACAGCCCCTGCAGCTTGTGTGTGTAAAACCTGAAATGTGTGTACGCATACGGACGCAACGCTGCCATTCCTCTCTCTCTCTCTCTCATTAGCGGTCATGGTCCAGGGGCTGGAGTGATACACTGGTCCGCCTCCCTACGTCCGAACCTGGAACTTCCCAGCCTTGGTCATGTATTTGATGCCTTTGAACGGTTTGTACTTCTCCCCGTACATGTCCAGCCGATTCACCTTCAAACCTGGTAGGGAGAAGGAAAAAAAAAAACATTTGTTACCTGCATCTGTTCACTTAAAATAAAAAAATTTAAAATCTGAGGCCATGTTCTACGGCTTCATAACGCTGCATGAAAAAAAAAAAATCTATGAGGTATTCCGTTTAGTCAGGGAATGACTGTGCTCACTTGCTCCACCTGGTGGACAGTGAAGGGAGCGCACTGGTTAATGAGGGGAATTATGAGTGTGTCACATGACACTGTGTGCTGAGCAAGCAAAGTCACTGCTGCTGCTGCTGTAGGCAGTGGGAGGTCAGTCTGCCAGCAGAGATAGTTTATCAGCAGTAACGAGATACACCGCTCACTGCACTCCACAGTTGAAGCTCTCTCGCTGCAATGGGGAAATTTAAGAGGTCTGTTGAAGGCATGGACACTGATAAGCAAAAAAAGACCCGTTACTAATTTGTTTGTAAATGATACACATTAAATGATAACAGCCAGTCAATGCCACAGAAAGGCCATGGCAGGAACTCTTTAACAGGAACTAGATTTCTGTAGCAGGGATTGGGGGAATGCACTTTGTGGCATCTCTTGAGTAGATTAGATGCCCTTTTTGGCAGTACATAATGCTGGTTCCTTCCAAGGTTTCTTCCTACATGTCTTCCAGGGTTTTTTTTTTTTTCTTCTTTCCACCGTTGCCTCTGGCTTGCTCTGTGGGGGGTTTAGGCCAGGGTAAACTGTGAAGCGTATTGTGACAAATACTATGTAATATGCGTTCTATAATAAAATGTGATTGTTCGGTTGATTGATTGAGTGTCTGTACCTGACGTGTGTAGTGTTCAGTCGTCAGTGTGTGGTGTTCAGCGTTTAGATTAGGCGATTAGCAGTTCCCAGAAACTGTACAGTGTTCAGTGTGTATACCCCTTACAAAGTGTCTGGTCAACATGCTTGGTGTTTAGATTTTGGAGCTTGTGATCAACAGTGTCTTCAATCTGTTTGTTATCTGAGGTGTAGCCTTCCTATTATGTTCAGGTCTATATGACCCAAAAGGCCTTTTTGTTTTTTTTATACAACTTCTTATTGTTTATTTTCTTCAGCAAATGCCTTAATACATTGTAGAGAATTAGAAAATGCATGTAAAAATACATATATATTTGGAACTTATGTTTTTTATTTATTTATATTGACCCGTAACAACACCTTAACACAAATGGCAGTAAAATGCAGGCCTGGGTTCAAATAGTATTTGTTTTGGATTCAAATACTTTTCTGTACTCTATTGATCTTGCCTGGTGCAATTGAGCCTGCTAGGAGGGGCGGAGGGGCAGATGGGCGGGGTTTACACTTTTGGGATTATTTCATTTGTTCCAATACACCAGGCAAGCTTAGCCAAATGCAGAAAAGCATTTGAATCCAAAACAAATACTTATTTGAACCCAGGTTCTGGTAAAATGCTATGGTAGCGGGAAGTTTAAAAGGCGCTACCTGAGATTGCCATCTGCTGGATCTTGAACTGGATGTTGATGGTGGGGTTCTCGTCCGGTTTGGAGGCGCCGGCCTGCAGGCTCATGGACCCCTTCAGACTCGGCAGCTTCTGGGGGTTGATCTTCCCCACATCCCAGGACAGCATCTGAAAACACAGCAACAACGCCGCGTTTACCGTGGTACTGGTGCTGCCGACAGTCAGCGCGTGCCATACGGACACACTACCAGCTCACAGGCATGGCACACGCCACGTGCGTCGTAAACACGCTACGTGAGATCATCGCACCTCTACGCGTACAAGAGGGCACAGCGATTCAGATCCACACCATTTAGAGGTCTTGGGTTTATTGGGTTCTGTTACCAGGTCACCAGATTGCCAGCAGATCTTTAACATACCAAGCATTAGAATTCTCAGGTGCCATATCATAGCATTGCTTTGTATTGTATTCTTTTATCTATAATAGTCTCATTGATAAAAAAAAGTTATTTCAGGTGTTTCAATTGTTGGATAGCACAAATACATAACAACGAGCATTCCAATATTAATAACTAATTTACTAACAGTAATTACTGTGACATAATAGCTTAAGACAATAAAATTAATTATTGACTTGTACACCCTTGGGAGTGATGGATACCCTCTAGCCAGTAGGTAAACAGACAAGCTGAATGGCCTGTTCCAGTCATACATTCCTATATTTAAAAAATGTCAGATGGGAGGCTATAATTCCCAGATTTTGATTCCACACAGATGCCTCAGAAAGAGATCCAAAACAGCCTGTCATCGCCACAGAGAGAAGAAATAGCTTCCAGGTTTAAATATAACCCTCCTCAAGCAATTCTCACGATTGGCAATATTGCACAGTTATCACCAATGTTTTCTCTATATACATAGATATGCAATTATTTTGTCGGTTATTGTTGTCGTTATTAAATTTTTTTGCCATCTTTGCTTTGGAATATCGTGCACCTCGATAACGGAATGGACTCAGGGTGACGGTGCATTACCTTGGTTACCGGGTCGAAGGTGTGGGTGCCCTGAGAGGAGTTGAGGTTGGCATTCAGGACCCCGCGGGGCAGCTGACTGCTCACCAACACTGACTCCACGCCCTTGCCCATGGTCTGCTTGGGTCCCAGGGTGAGCTCGAAACGGCCCTGCGAGCTGCCCTCGCGGAACGTGATGTTGTGTTTGACATAGACAGGGATGGCCACCAGGCTGCAAGGCGGAAACACAAAGAGCCAGTGAAGGAGGGGTCGTGTCTGAGCAAAGCATCGTGGGAAATGTCCCACAAGGGTCGCTGTTGGGGCCGATGTTCTCTTCCTTAATTATGCAACCTTGACAAGGATGTTAGAGGCAAAATAGTGCAAACTGTAGATGATGGAAAATTTGGGGATCAAGCCAACAGTTTGTTATCCACTAAGGTAAAAAGAACCCAGAAGTATGCAGGTAAACCCGGTGAAATGACAAAACAGCAAAAAGGTAAAGTTCTGCATTTGG
>CM056376.1:27783161-27908161 GCA_029718625.1 Synaphobranchus kaupii | reverse complement strand
GTGCACAGGCAACTTAGTCAACTTCTGACCCACTGGAATTGTGATATAGTGAATTAAAAGTGAAATAATCTGTCTGTAAACAATTGCTGGGAAAATTACTTGTGTCATGCACAAAGTAGATGTCCTAACTGACTTGCCAACAATATAGTTTGCCAACATGAAATCTGTGGAGCTAAAAATGAGTTTTAATTACTTCAAAAATGAGTGTATGTAAACTTCAGACTTCAACTGTATGTGATAAAAGAGGCAAAGACAGAACCCTGAAAGGCTCACTACTGCACTCATTTTACTGTGGTTTAAAGTGTTAACGTTTTTACATTAAACTATGTGACCCATGACTGGTATGCACAGACCCAATACTGCTGAGGGGTTGGGAGACACATACACACGTATGGGCCCGAGGCATCTCTCTCTCTCTCACTCACTCACTCACTCACACTCACACACACACACACACACACACACACACACACACACACACACACAATGGATGAAAAATGAACCAGAGGCAAAACAGGACACATTAAAACCAAACAAACTGGCTCACCCAGTCTCATTGTCCGTCCTACATACACACACACAATTCAACTCAATCTGATCTCCTGCTATGACCTAAATGTGCTTGCACTTCCAACAACACAAGCGATGCTCAACAATCTCAACAACAAAGAGATAGTTCAGTGCCATAGAAGCAGTTTCTGAGACAGACACCGTTTTGTGCCCGAGTCCGCACAAGCCCAAAAACTCAGGCCATCTTCAGTTCAGCGCCTCAGACGACTGACTCGCAGGTTTAACTATCCTCAGTGACATCATCCAACCCTTTCTCTCTCCCTCACTCTTTCATTAGAGATCTGTTCTCCTGACAGACACGTGCCTGACCCATAGTCACATGAGAGAGATATCCCCCTCGGGGTGGGGTGGGGGGCTTAAACAAGGCATAATCTGTCTGGAACAAACCACCACTGGCCTCTCATTACGATTCTCAACCACACTGCTTTATACACTGTAAATGGAGACCAATGCACACATTTGTTTGGTCTATTGTGATAGATTAGATAGCAGTCTTACCATGACAAACAAGAGATACTTAGAAATACATGGATTTTTCCTTAGTGCTTTATTAAATGATACAAACTACGGCCGTTACAAAACCATTTATACTGGTGTTAAAACATTTTTGAATGACTGGAAATATATGGAAGGAAATAAGGATTGTTATTATACTGTGGCTGGTGGGGGTGGGGGTACGGTTAAGCTTGATCTGATTGGTGGAACTTGGAGCGGAACCTAAGCCTGTCACTCCAAACCGCAGTAATGTCACCACATCCACAAACAGCTGGGACTCTGGGTGAGGCAGAATGAGCAGCACTTCCCGAAACAACACCGCCCTGGCTGCCAGACAGCCACAATCGTGAGTCTCGGAAAAGAGTTATGGCTCTAAATATATAGGAACCGACAGCACTGGTTATACAGCCACACCAGATTACTCAGCTCCTGTGTTTGTACGATTCACCCTTTTTCTTAACGACAGGAGGTTCCCGTTGGTAACAGGAGTTTCTGGTGCTGCATTACAGCAAGGTCGCTGGTCACATTTTTTTAATGACTCTTCAGAAGGAGCAACAAATTGTAATGTTTTGCCTTCAACAGTATAAGACTGAATTTTCAGTGTCAAATGTAGAGTTGAGTATCTGGTGGGTCCCTACAATCTGTGGCACTTCTCTGTCTTAGCCACCAAAGTGTTGCCATTCACTGTGTGGACCATCATGTGCAAGCATTCCTGCATAGTGGTCAACAAGAACAGGCTGCATCGATCTCCAGAGAGGCCCAGAGAGACATGCGTGCGAGAGAGCGCAGACGTACATGCAGTACACACAGAAAGCAGCACATAAACTCGCCAAACCCAAACGCAGACGGACACAAGCGAACACTCCAGCACGCACATGAGTGTAGACGCACCTGGAACGTGTCCACCACCCGGTGCAGGAACTCGATGACGAAGAGCGGCGGGACCTCGCTCTGGATGACGGCCACGAAGTAGATGCGGTGCCGGAGCACGCTGATGAGGTAATGGTGAGGGGTGGGGATGACGGGAGGCACGTTCTCCGGCTCGCTCGCCCTCTCCTGGGCCTCGAAGAAGTAGTCGCACACCGAGCGGCTGACCACGCTCTTCCAGTGCTTCTCCAGGAAGATGTCCCCCGAGGAGTTCACCAGGAACAGGCTGTGGATCATCCTGGCGACCGGCTGAGGACGCGGAGCGGGGAGCGGACTCTGTGACGCTCGGACCCTGGCGTCTCAAGAACAGGGGTCTGACACGGTAGCTACCCCTGCCTCTCGGTTCAGTGAAACTTTTACGGAGGTTTCGGACTTTCTGTTTCAGCAGGTTCAGTAAATCTGAATAGCCAGAGGGGTACCTGAGGATGAGGAAGAGGAGGGGTGGCAGAGAAGGCTAGCTGATGTCTGCTGCTTTAATATTCATCAGCAATATCAAGTTCGCAAGGACGGAGACCTGTCAGGTCACATCGCCTACGGCGTACCCTACACACACAGACGTGTCGTGCAGGGAATTCAAAGCAGCCAACTATTAATTAGCTAACGGTATTCTATTTTCCCTCTGATCCATCTCGGTAACTTGCATCCGATTGCATATCTGTCCATTTATCGCCTCCCTCTCCTCACACGGTTGTCTTGTGACAATGATATCCTGGCCACACAGACTACACGATACTAGGCTACATTTTCTGTAAAATAAACATTTTACTCACCGTAGGCCTACTTACGGTCAGCTACATTCTGGTCATTCTTGTGAGAAAGGAATACTCACCGTAATCGGCTCCCTAATATTTTTTTATGCGCTTTTCTTCTTTCAATGGAAAGACTAACAGGGCCGTCGCTTCCTTTTCCGTTATTTGGACCGAAGCAGCGATTACACAGATGACATCCACCAGAGCCAATCAGAGAACTCCGAAGGCGGGATTGCCCGGCCTCCTTCCGACAGTTATTGGTTCGGGATGCGGAAATAAGACGCCGTCAGCAGCAGTCAACCATCATTGGACGGGGTCCGGTAAACAGCGACTATAACGAGCTGGTATTGGCTTAAGCAAAGAGAACAGAGCTAAAAGGACATTTTGTGTCAACGTAACATTGTATCGCCTCATACAGCGGCGGATTTCATTTTGTAAAATAGGTAGCCTAGCCTACACAGCAAGTTGTCAAGAAAATTGTGCCACAGACTGATAGAGCAACCGATGTGATTAACATTTTATGCGATGCTAAATTACCATCACTAGAGTAGCCTAAATATCTTACACAGATACTTTTTACGATCGATAATTTATCCTGTAGCCTACATCTACCGCATCCGATTACAACTATTAGCCTTTTATTTTAAACGATCTTCTTTTGTAGCCTACTGCAGTGTATGCAGACATTAGGCTACTATGCAAAAAGCATCTAGATTAGCCTACATTTGCAGGTTCAAATAAGATATAAATAACGTAAAACAATATAGGCTATTGCCTATACAAATAAAGGTACCATTATTGTGCATGTTTCATTCTTAGAAAAAACGACCGACAGAGAAAGTCTGCCTCGTTAAGGTATAGGATTGAGTTTGGTAGCCGGTTCTTGGCCAAATTATGTTGCTAGTAGGTTATAGGCTATGCATACGCCTATCTAGTCAGCGCCCATCCACATGATAGGTGTATCAGTGTTTCTGCAACGCATGCTCTGAACTGATCCCAGCTAACAGGCACAGCGTTTACATATTGGCTGGGGTTGACGGTGTGCAACTCGACGCACTGCGCTGTAATTTTTCCCCCGATGCCTCTGAAAGCACAAATGAAGCGGGCAAATGAAAGCGCACGACTTGGAAAAAGACCCTCATCAATTTGTGCTGTGGGATTCACGTGCTGTATAGGCTACATTACTTGTGCTGGAAAAAAAAAGGATGTAAAACAACCTTGATTTATACTGGATAATATATCGGTTAGCTTGCATAGCGTACACTGCTGTTCAACATCAGGTTAGATGATGTTGAACACTGTACATTATGACTAAGCGGAATGTTAAACTATAGGCGTCTGCGATGGGGGATAAAGACCCGCGGTCATTTTCAGAAGCCTGGCACAGAACGCTGCATCCTAAATACATCAAAAGAATGACAATTTGCAACCAATAGCCTAGTGGTCATCGTCACAGCTTGCATCTGCGATGCTCAACAATCTGACATTTTTGTCAAATAAGGTTAACAGAAATTCTGTTAACAGAAACTCTGTTCTAAACAAGATGCAAAATAACAAACATAAATCAAACTTAAAAGAATGCTATGATATAGGACTTGGACCATTCAAGATATTGGTATCTCAGACATGTAGGCTAGGTAGGCTACTATGCAGAGATAACCCCATAATTCTATGTTCTAGAAATGGCGACGAACATTATTATTATTATTTTTTTAAGTCTTGCTATTCGCGACTTCCAAAACGAACTCCTTGTGTAATGCGCGTGACACAGACATTAATTATGACGTAGCAAGATTCGTATGGTGGTAGGCCTACACAAAAACGGCCGTCAAGTCTTCACTCAAAAAACCAGACATTGAAAAGCACAAATTGAAGGGCGATCACAACTGAAATGGCTCAACATAATTTATTTTTGTTTTATGTTAAAATGTACAGAGTTCTTTTGAAAGTACTTGCTAAGAAAGAAAAAACGATTAAGTGGAAATACATACAGGGACAAAACCAGAGAGAGGGAGGAGTCGGCCGCAGTCGGTTAGACTCCACTCTCTCCGTCTCTCGCGCTCTCTCTTAGCTTACGACTCACCATGTACAATTACAAAGGATACAAAAGGGGAAGCGATATAAACAGACAGAAATATAATGAGCTCATTTTACATGCCTCTCAGACGCAAGGAATCCGTCCTATACACACACAAAAAAAATCGAAACAAAAAGAACGCTAAGTGACCTTTAGATATTTGTTTTTTTCCTTTTGTTTTAAAATAGCGTTAATATACTACACAAAGATAGAAAACTCTAGAGATGAGATGGAATGGAAAGGTTAAAGGCATCTTAAATTCACTAAAAGTGAGTTTTAATTTTTTTTAGTTTTGAATTTCTTATTAATATTACCCCAAGAGTCGAGCTAAAAAATACCTTTTGTTTTTTTTTTCCTGAAACAGAAGTGAAAAAAATGACAGTACCAATATCAATGTCAGAATTTTTCTTTTTTTATATTATAGAAAAAACATTTTCTCTACAATAAGTTTCTAAAGTCAAAAAGAGTCAGCTTGTGTCATAAAAGAAAGCTGCCCAGTCTCATAAAATTCAGAGAAAAACAACAAAAAAAATAAAATAAAAAATAAAAACACAAATAATATATAAAACGTCAGGTCTGTAAGACAAGTGTCCTCATCAGATTTTGAATACTGGAACAATGAACGTCTGGTACAATGTCAATACCCCTCATCCTTACACACTGTTCTGAACAGTAACTAATCTCACATCTACATCCTGGTCTGTGTGTGCGCATGGTGTGTTTGGGGGAGGGGGGGGGGGGGTTGTCGGGGCACACAACACTCGATCACCTCTGAAGCCCACTATTCCCCCATTATAATACCCTGGCGGAGCGGTCCTAGGTGCGAGCCGGATCCGTACGCCTCGTGGTTGCTGGTTTTTTAAAAAGCAGGCTCTTCCCTGGCTGAAGGGAAGGGAAGACCTCCTCTGTGCAGTGCTGTCAATAAAAGCCAAAGACTTGTGAGTGACAGGTACCCACCCTCAAAGCATGGAAGGGAGGAGGGGCTTAAGGATTAAGAATCGAGAATCCCAGAAGCCCTTTTTTCCTGTAGTGTGGTTCCATCTCATTCTGAAAGACCCCTGTCTATCTCTCCATCTCCCTCCTCCTCTTATCAGTACTGCTTTTATTGACACTGGGAATCGTTGTCCCTGAATCAAAGGCAAAAGCTCCAGAGTGAGCGTCGATACCTGTGCTTGTGACCACGGGGAGACAGGGGGGGTTACCAGAATATTGAAGATTAAAATTTTGAGAGGGGTCATTTTGGGAGTGCTCGTTGTCTCTAGTGAGGCGCTGACCTGGGACTGTTGGGGCACAGCTTGCGGGACTGACATGGCGTCCCACGCAAAGACATGCGGATCCCAGTGGCGGGGTGCACACCCCACCCCCCCCCCCCCCCCCCCCCCGCCAAAACCTCCAATCAAATCCCACCTCCACCCACATCAAACACAGAAGTGCCTCCACATTGAATTAAGTGGCTATAGAGATATGCATATGTGTGTGTGTGTGTGTGTGTGTGTTTGTGGGTGTGTGTGTGTGCACGCAAGTTCGTGTTGGAGAGAGAGGGCTGAAAAAAAACCACCTTTCCAGTAAAACACACATAAAAAATCAAACAAATAAAAACAGGTTGTTTGGGGACTGCACACAAGCATTTCAACAGTCAAAAAAAAAACAAATTAAAAAATATAAAAAAGCAAGTCCATCTACAATTTTTTTGTCTGTTTTTCTTTTTTTATAGGTAAGGCTTCCTATGTCAATTAAAAGATTGTGTGCATGGTTTAATATATATTTTGTTTGTTTTTTTTTGTTAGCCACATTTTGACTTTCTCAGGTTAAACTGGTCAGGTCCTACCCCCTCCTCTGCTCTTAGGAAGGAGGTGTACCCCCCCCCCCTCTAAATCTGCTCCCAGTCCCCCGCCCGGTTTGGGACTGAGAGAGAGGATGTGGGGGCGGGTGGGGGAGCAGAGGGGTTTTGGGGTTGTTGTGAGCTGCCTGCTGAATAAGAGGTCCATGTACCCCCCTCACCGCCCCCCCCGCTTCCCCGTCCCGTAAACTCACACCCAACATGGTCTGTCTGGAACCTACTGAGGGAACACAAATCGAAACGGACGAATGTACATACAAAAAAAACAAAAAACAGAGGAAACCAAAGTCCCTTTCTCCTCTGCACGCGCTCTCTCGCTCTCTCTCTCTCTCTATCTCTGGAGAGGGTTGGTAACACTTTTAATAACAGTGAAAAGGAGAACGCAGAGTCCTGCAGGAAGGAAGGAGTAACGGACCCCAACCCTCCTGCCCATCTCTCTCTCTCTCATTCCCTCACTCCACTCATCTGCTCATGTAAGGCGATTGCTTGGGGACGCCGGCGTTCATGTAGCTGTGGTGGGAAGGGCCCGTGTACATCATGTTGCCGTGGTGATTGGGCTGCATAGGCTGCTGCGGGTAGGCCTGACCGCCCATCATGCCCATCTGCATCTGCATGGGGTACTGGGCGGGCTGGTTCATGTACGGCGGGTTCCCGTGGTAACCGCTGTTCATCATGGGCTGCGGCATGCGGTAGCCAGCCGGCATGGCGTTGAGCGGGTTCATGTTCATGGAGTTGTAGGCGGCCGGCGTGGGCATGAGGTTGGTCATCATGCCCCGCTGCACCGCCAGGGTACGGGGCGAGCCCTGCATCGCCGCGGCGACTGCACCCGAGCTCCGCCCGTACAGCTGCTGCTGGTGCGCGGAGCCGGCGGGAAGCTGGGCCGCCTTGGAGCGGATGGAGATGTGGCCCTTGACGGTGGCCATCTGGCCCTGGAGCCTCTGAGTGTGGGGCGGGGGCGCCAGGCCGATGTTGGCCCCCGGTGGCATGTTGCACTGGAGCAGGTTGACGGAGCCGGAGCCCAGGTTTGGGGGCGGCGTCATGGTGGGCTGGCCCTGCGAGGGGAGGGGCGGGTGCGGGGAGGGGGCCAGCTGGGCCAGGCTGGGGTTGGACAGGGACACGCTGGTGGCGTAGGAGGTGACGGAGGCCGAGTGGGAGTAGGGCATGGCGTGGGGGTCCATGATGGTGTTGGTGAGCTGCTGGAGCTTGGCCAGGCTGAAGGTGGCAGACGGCTGGGGGTAGCCGCTCGCTCCGAAGTCCTGCCCCATGCGCTCGTACAGACTCCGCCCCCCACCGCCGCCACCTCCACCTGCCGACTCTGGGATCTCCATGATCATGGGCGTGGAGGCGAAGCCGTTACCCATGCTGCACTGGGACAGCGCCTGCTGCTGCTGCTGGGGTGGGGGGGGAGGGGCGGAGGGCGGGGGCTGGGGGTTGGGGGCCTGCTGTTGCTGGGGGGGTGGGGGGACCTTCTTTTGGGCCTGCTGGCTGGCGCTGGGGGGCCTCTCGATCACGCAGCTCTGGGGCGACTTTATCCCGCAGCCGGGGGTGTTTGAGGACGGGGGAGGGGGGTGGGGGCGGGGGTTGGGGGACCGCCGAGCTGGCGCCGGGACCTGCCTGCTGGATCAGGCTGCAGCTCCCCAGGCCCAGCTGGGTCACCACGGCGCCGCCGCTGGAAGACGTGAGCCCCGGGGCCGAGACGAAGGAGCAGCTGTTGGCCTGTGAGGAGGAAGAGGCAGGCGCCGTGGACGACGAGCCGGAGGATGAAGAGGCGCCGGATGAAGAGGAGGAGGAAGAAGAGGAGACGGCGTTGGCTGCTGCGTTTGCGGCTGCTACCGCCACGGCGGACATGCTGTTCCCGCCGCCCCCTCCGTTCGCCCCTCCCCCGCCGTTGCCCCCGCCGCTGCCTCCCCCGCCCCCCATGGTGGAGTCGTAGCTGCTGGGGTTGTCGTAGTTTTCGGTGGTGCTCTCGATGCTTCCCAGGTCGCTGAAGCCGCTGTCCACCACCTGCTGGGAGTGGTCCGACACGGACGGGACGTCCATCATGGGCGATGTTTCCATGTTCTGCAGGGAGGGTGCCGATAGAGAGCCAGGGTGCTCGGGGGTGATTTGGGTGTACCCCCCGCCCCCGTTCCCGCCGCCTCCTGCCGTGGGGCCCGCCGCGGGCCCTCCCGCCGTCGCCGTCGGCCCGACGGACTCCATTGCCAGCCCCGCAGGGCTGCTGACTGAGCGCGCCGACTGGCCAGGCAGGGGGGGGGGCGACCTGGGGGGCCGAGGAGCCGCCGTTGCTGCTGCCTGGCAGGGGGCTGCTGTGCTGGGATGTCCCGCCGCAGTCCTCCACCAGTGCCAGCGCCTCTTCCTCGCCCTCTGCGTGCTGGCTGTAGCTCTGCAGGGTGCGGCAGGCGGCCAGCGTCTCCTCGCAGTCCTGGTAGGCCCCATGGGGCTCGGCCTCCTCGTCCTGGGCCTCGCCTTGTGTCAGCGACTGGACGGCCTGCACCGTCTCCAGGTCCAGCTCGCTGGCGTGGTGGGGGTGGTGGTGAGGGTGGCTGTGCGGATGGTGGTGGTGACCCAGCTCCTCCTTGAATTCGGGGTGCGAGTGGTGAGGGTGGGGGTGCGGGTGAGGGTGGGGCTCCATCAGGAGGACCCCCTTGCCCTCCCCGTGCAGCGGCTGGAGGTCCAGGGTCTCTGGAGCGGCCACCGTGGAGATCGCTGTGGTGACGGTCTCCACGGCAGCAGCGGCCGCCGCCGACTCCTCCTGCTCCCGCCGCCGGCGCTGTTCATCCTGGGTGTCGACCCGCGTTTTGGCATCCTCCCTCGGCTGCCGCTCCTCCACCTCCTCTGCCTCTTCCTCCTCCTCGTCCTCCTCTTCCTCCTCCTCCTCCTCCTGCTTGCTGACGTAGTCTCTCGTCGCGCTGCCCTCCGTGTCTAAAAAACCCTCACCCCCCTGCGGCTCCTCCTTGACGGGCGGGGAACGGGCTGGCGAGACTGGCTCTTCCTCGTCCTCCTCTTCATCATCGTCCTCTTCGTCATCGTCTTCCTCTGAGTCCTGGCTCTTCCTCTTCTTGCAACCGCTGCTCTCAGCCTTGCCCTCCGGACGGCCGTCGCCCTCGTCGTCGGCATCGCCCTCGTCGCCACGGCGACCTGCAGATCCAGAGATCATCCTCTTGCCCGCGCACTCCTGCTCCTCCCTCTCCCCCAACTCGGTGCTGTCAAGCTCTGCCCGGGGCTGGGGGGCCCTGAGGGGCCCCGCCGAGGCAGGGGGGCGGCTTCTCTTCTCCTCGCCCCAGGCCTCCTCCTCGTCGTCTTCTTCCTCATCCTCCTCTTCCTCGGGCTCGGAGACGGGGGGCGGCGGTGGCTTGGTGACTCGGGGCGGTGGCGGAGGCAGGGACGCGTTCTTGGGCGGCCTCCCCCTCCGCTTGGGCTTCTCCTCCTGTCTCTTCTTCACATACTCATCCTCCTCTTCCTCCTCCTCGTCCTCGTCCGAGTCCTTGCGCTTGTCTGTCTTGCGGTCGGCGGTTCGCGACGTCCTCTTGGCAGATCTCTCCTCCAGCTGCTGCTGCTGCTGCTGCAGGAGCTGCTTCCTCTCCAGCTGCTGTCGCGCTTCTTCTTCCTGCGCCCGCTGCAGGTAGTAGCTCCGCGGCTTCCTGCCAGGCTTCAGCTTGATCTTGGCCGGAGGGGGCGTGCCCGCACAAGAGGAGGGGGTGGTTCCCTGGTTGCCGGCCCCGCCCCCCGTCTCTGCGGCGACCTGTCCCGCCCCGCTCCCGGGCTTCCTGCCCGGGCGCTTCTTCCAGTGCAGGGGCTTGCGGCTCTTCCCCTTCGGCCAACCCTTCTTCTTCTTGACGGGCGCGGCCAGGGTCTCGCCCGGGGATTCGGCGGCTGGCTCAGGCTCGCGCAACGTCGCCACAGGCTTCAGCACTGGCGTGGAGTCTGGAACGAGAGGAGATAAATCAATAAATGGTCAGAAAGGAGGCGTCACAAGTACATGATCCCCCCCCACCCAGAATCATCATGGAACACTGACTTTCAGTTCCCGAAGTCTCTAAACACTGAAAATCAGTGTTTCCTAATTGGTGAGGCAAAATTACATCACTAGGGGTGAAAGTAGAACTAAGTTACCTGCACATAGTAAAAATGTAACTTATCTTTAACCGTATCACTTATAGAGTATGGCCAGGAAGATTGCTTCAGTATTGCCGTTAACTCATTGACAGACAGATCAGTGCTGCAATCAAACTACAGCCCAACCTCACTCCTTATCAGGATTATATGAGGGCTTCTGGGATTACGAGAAATTCACCAGCAGAACAGCAGAGTCCCATGAGGGTAAACAGCTAATTGTTAATAAACAGTTAGCTAAACAGTTAATAAAATGTTATTTAAAAAAATTCAAACGTCTTCCTCCCCTCCCACCCAACAGATATGGGTCATATGAACACATTAAATGCCAATAAAATATTTATATTCACCAATATTCATAACAAAAATTTAGTTTTATATTACATATAACATGATATTTTCGTGTAGTAACACTTTCGCAACCGTTTTTTATTTATTTATTTATGATTGTACATCTCATTAACAGTTTTTGTTGTAAATTCTCTGGGAGTCCACAGGGAGTCCTTTAAAATTGAACCGGTTTTGCAAAAATGTTTTCAAATATGTCCTTGACCCAGGCTTGCCAAGTAAACGAAACCCCCTGCGGAGTGAGGATACCCACCCTCGTCCTCGGACTCGGTGAGGTTGGCCCGCCGGCCCCTCTTGGGCGCGGGGATGGAGGGTCTGAGCGCGGAGCGGGCCGGGGGGGTACCGGCGGAGGGGGCAGCCCAGTGGAGTCTCCTCCTCCAGGCGGGGCATGGGCCTCTCGGTGTCCGAATCCACAAAGGGCTCGTCCAGGACCTCGGTGGTCTCCGAGATGGTCTCCGTCACCACGCTGCTATGGGGGTGGCTGCGCTGCCGCATGCGACGCTTGCGCAGGGGCTTCTGGGAAAAAAAGCGACGAGGCGAGCGTGAGCCAATGGCAGAGACAGCTATCCAGCTTACAGTAATTGAAAATTAGTTAACGAATAACAGTTCTCATATATATGTATGCATTCTGGGAAAGGGAGACGAGGCAAGTGAGAGCCAATGGCAGGGAAAGATATCCATGCTTATAGAAATTCATAGTTAACCCATAACATCTCTCAAATATGTGTACATTTGCGTGTTTGCATTCCTTCTCTTTGCCCAGACTTAATTCAAAAAGAGGCCCGCATAGGTAGCATAGGCTGACATAGCATAGAACAGCCTTGCCCAGCCCAGCCTAGCACCAAATAAGTGAGTGATAAAGACTTACTTGGTGCTGTACTGGGCTAGGCTAGGCTATGCAGTGAGGTGATTATGATCAATTCCAAGTCAATCCAGGAAATTCACTGATGTGTAATAACAATAACAGTTTGTAATAACTCCAGTGTGCAATTACATCAGTGTGCAACTCCAGCGGAAAATAACTCCAGTGCGCAATAACTCCAGTGTGTAACTCGAGCTGAGCGCGTGTGGGAGGGATGGGGGGTGTGGCGCCCTGACCTTGCACTTGAGCCCGAGCGTGGGCTTGGTCAGGATGGGCGGGGAGCGAGGCCGCAGCTCTTCGTCGTCGTCGTCCTCCTCATCCTCGCTGCTCTCGCTGAAGCAGCCCCGTCGTACAGGCGGCAGCGGCTCGCTCAGCCGGGGGGCTGGGGGCAGGGCAGGCGGTGGGTCCCCGGGTCCCTCGCTGAGCCTGCGTTTGGGACCCCTTTTCTTGCGCGGAGGGCGCCCCCTGCTGCGAGGGGCCGGTGGCGCCTCCTTGGGCCGACCAGCGCCCGAATCCACCTCCTTCTCCGGAGCAAGGAGGGCCGCCGGGGAGAGGGAGGGGGCTGTGGGCTCAGGGGCGTCCGCTTCTTCCTCCTCCTCTTCTGCGTCCGGTCGTGGCTTCCTGGGGCGACCGCGGGGTACATCCCTGGGACGGCCCCACAGCCAGCTTTTTGGGGGCCGGCCGCGGCCTCGCCGCTCGCCGTTGGTCGGGAGAGGGGGGACGATACGGTCGGGGCTGGGCTGGGCGCCCCGCACTGGAGAACGTGCCGGAGAGCTCTGGCTGTTCGGGAACGCCGGGAAGCACTTCCTCTCCTCCTCTTCCTCCCTCTCGGGCCGCATATGCCAAGAGAGCGGAGATGAAGTCCGGATGGGCTTACTCTGTGGGACACAAGGGAGGGGGATTGTTTAGACAAACCTGGAGTTACCTTCAACTGAATTTAAACACACCTGGTCTACCTTCAACTGTATTTAAACAAACCTGGTCTACCTTCAACCGTATATAAACACACCTGGGACTAACCCATCACCTGTATTTAAACACCCCTGGAGCTACTGCATCACCTGTATTTAAACACACCTGGGACTACCACATCACCTGTATTTAAACACACCTGGAGCTACAGCATTACCTGTATTTAAACACACCTGGAGCTACAACATTACCTGTATTTAAACACACCTGGGCTACTGCATCACCTGTATTTAAACACACCTGGAGCTACTGCATCACCTGTATTTAAACACACCAGAAGCTACAGCATTGCCTGTATTTAAACACACCTGAAGCTACAGCATTGCCTGTATTTAAACACACCTGGGATACTGCATCACCTGTATTTAAACACACCTGAAGCTACCGCATCACCTGTATTTAAACACACCTGGAGCTACTGCATCACCTGTATTTAAACACACCTGAAGCTACAGCATTGCCTGTATTTAAACACACCTGGGCTACTGCATCACCTGTATTTAAACACACCTGAAGCTACCGCATCACCTGTATTTAAACACACCTGGGCTACTGCATCACCTGTATTTAAACTCACCTGGGCTACTGCATCACCTGTATTTAAACACACCTGGGACTGGCACATACCTGTGTCAGACTGTATGGTTGTTTATGCCTGTAATGTAACGTAATTCTGCACAGGTGTGCTCCGTCAGCAGGGGGCACTCACCTCCTTGCAGACCTGCCCTTCACCCTCCTCTTCCTCCTCCTCCTCATCCTCCCCGTCGCCCTCGGACACCACGGTGTTGGTGACGATGACGGGGGTCCAGCGTAGGCAGTCGGGGTCCACCTCCAGCTGCCGTGGGCGGGCCCGCAGGCGGGACATGTGAGTGGTGACCAGCTTCTCTCTGCGCACAAGGACCAGCCTGCAGGGGACGATAGAGAGGCAGGATCAGCAGGAGTATGGTGACATCACTGGGAGAGTGACTGTGACTGTCCAGTACATCTATTCATGCGTTATAAGCACAACCCGTGACACGGGTCTGTTTAAATTACTTCAGCCCTGTGGAGTCCAGTCAAGATGAGAGATCTGCAGGAATGTTTTCACATTTTACCAGAATCTGATCAGTTAAAGCAGTGGTCCCCCCAACCCTAATCTACTGTCCTGTAGGTTTATATTTTAACTCTAACAAAGCACACCTCATTCTACTAATTAGCAGCTGACTGAGATCACTCACTGTTGAATGAGGTGCGCTTTGTTAGGGTTGGCGTTAAAACCAACAGGACGGTAGATCTCCAGGAACAGGGTTGGGGGACCACTGAGTTAAAGCATTTCAAATGTGTCCTCATTTAACCCTGGACTAAATAATGCTGAATTTCTGAGAGGGCATCAGCATTACTGTGAATACAAACCAAAGATAAAAGAAAGAAGAACATTTTTTTAAAAGCCTGGGCCTCAAAAGGAACTTTGATTGGTCGATTTGTTTCCTCTCCCTGTCTGTTCTATAGCAGGTGACCTGTCCCTGGGGCTGCACTGAGTTCAATCTGCTTAATAAATTTGCTCCAGTATCAAACCTGACACGAGTAACTAGCTGCAAGGTGGTGTTCCTACAGCGCTGCAGAATAACACTGATATATGAAAGAGTGGACGGGGCAGGCATGGCGCAATTAATGTAACATCATTCAGTGCTATCCTGGGCTTTAAACCGTACTGTCAACAGCAAAAATAAAAATATTTCACTTGAAAATGGGTTGTATGAATGCAGGGGGCATACATGACAATAGGTTAAAGGGATTCTTTTGGGGGCCATCTTCTCCTGAATTCAAGGTCACTGCAAGCCGTTACCCGTCAGGATCCTATTTCACAAACCCAGCTACAAGAAAGCCATCTCACTCTGGACCCAGATAGCGGAAATCGTTTTTTTCAAAACAAACCCCAAACGTGTACAAATCACAAAGTACAAAATCGTGCAAAGCAAGTTAGAAGATATCAGTGCACCAGCTACTGGATCCGAGGCTTGGCAGCCAGCTTTTTGCCATGCTAGCCAGCTGGCTATGACTGCACCTAACCAACGATGAATTCTGAAGAGTCAAAGCCAAAATGGGGAACGAACAACACTGAGAGATGCCAGAAGAGAACAGCATTGGACGACATCCCAAATCACACACATTCCTACGGGCTCAGATCTGTGATTCCCAACTGATACCCAGTGAACCGCCATGCAGGCCGTACTGATCCGGAAATCAGAGAAAAGCTGGAGATGGGAGTTTGGAATGTGGGATGCAGAAATAATCCATGTGGAAATGTATTTGTTTGTACCATCAATACACCTGTATTTCTGTATAATACAAACACAAATATAACAAGCCTGTATGTATAACCTCCGTTTATCCGAGCATATACTGTGTATGTCTCAAGGTACACACTGCTCTGAGTATGGGACTTTGCGAATGTGTGTGTGTGTGTGTGTGCGTGAGATGAGTGTGTGAGTGTGTGTATGTGTACATCTCTACACTGCTCAGATGGTGTAGGGTTGTGGTGTGTCTGTGTGTGTGTGTGTCTGTGTGTACCTCTCTCCACACTGCTCCAGCATGCTGAGATGGTGTAGGGTAGCAGTGTGTGTGTGTGTGTGTGTGTGTGTGTGTACTTCTCTCCACGCTGCTCCAGCATGCTGAGGTGGTGTAGGGTAGCTGTATGTGTGTGTCTGTGTACCTCTCTCCACGCTGCTCCAGCATGCTCAGGTGGTGTAGGGTAGCTGTATGTGTGTGTATGTGTACATCTCTCCACACTGCTCAGATGGTGTAGGGTAGTGGTGTGTCTGTGTGTGTGTGTGTGTGTGTCTGTGTGTACCTCTCTCCACACTGCTCCAGCATGCTGAGATTGTGTAGGGTAGCAGTGTGTGTGTGTGTGTGTACTTCTCTCCACGCTGCTCCAGCATGCTGAGGTGGTGTAGGGTAGCTGAATGTGTGCGTCTGTGTACCTCTCTCCACGCTGCTCCAGCATGCTCAGGTGGTGTAGGGTAGCTGTATGTGTGTGTGTGTGTGTGTGTATATACACCTCTCTCCACGCTACTCCAGCATGCTCAGGTGGTGTAGGGTAGCTGTATGTGTGTGTGTATATACCTCTCTCCACGCTGCTCAGATGGTGCAGGGTAGCTGTGTGTGTGTGTGTGTGTACTTCTCTCCACGCTGCTCCAGCATGCTCAGGTGGTGTAGGGTAGCTGTATGTGTGTGTGTATATATACCTCTCTCCACGCTGCTCCAGCATGCTCAGGTGGTGTAGGGTAGCTGTATATGTGTGTGTGTGTGTGTGTGTGTGTGTGTGTGTGTATACCTCTCTCCACGCTGCTCAGATGGTGTAGGGTAGCGGTGTGTGTGTGTGTGTGTGTGTGTGTGTGTGTGTGTGTGTGTGTGTGTGTATACCTCTCTCCACGTTGCTCCAGCATGCTCAGATGGTATAGCGTAGCGGTAATGTCCTGGGGGCAGATGCCGGTGATCTTGCTCAGTCGGCGGATGGTGAGTTGGCGGTCTCGGACCTCGTGCAGGCACTCCAGAACCACGCTGCGCCAGTACGCCATGTAGGACAGCCGGCCCAGGTCCGACAGGGGCTTCTCTGGGGAGCCCGGCTGGCCCTCCCGCTTGGAGAGCAGGTAACCTGGGGAGGGGTGGGAGGGGAGGGTGGGGTCAGCCGTGAGAAAACCAAAAAACTACAAATCCCATAAATCCTACAACAGCACCTCAACTACACAGATATCCTACAACAGCACCTAAACTACATAGCTCCTACTAAAAAACCCTACGTCCTATACCTGAACTACACAGCTCCTACTCAAACCATACATCTTACACCTGAACTACACAGCTCCTACTCAAACCATACATCCTAACATCCTACACAAAACCAGCCACTCAAATGAGGGCCTGCAGAGGAAGACTGCTGATCTGGAATCAGTTTGGTTCCTCAGTCAATAACAAAACCTTAAAGGAGCTATATGTAACAAATTTACTGTACTAAATCATAAAATGACCATGATATGTCATCAGAGATTAAGGAAACATGCTAAGTCGAAATACTGGCTTCTCCGACAACAATGCTACAGCCAGTATATTCTCCTTTGAAATTTCCATTCCGGGTCGGAACATCTGTATTTGTTTTGGCCTGTGTGATTCACTATTCTCTGAGTTGACTCCGCCCACTGCCCATTACGAACAACCAGATGTACTCCGGCACTCCGACAGCCGATTTACGAATGCCTAAGCTAAGTTCAACATCGTTTTCATTTAGCTAGCTAGCTAAAGATTTAAATATATATATGTATATAGTTACTAGCTAAACATACCACTAACGTTAGCTTATACCTGTGTGACCGTAAACATAGCCAGCGATGCATCTAGCTAACACTGACAGAGTTATAAAAAATCCACATGAGCTGGTTTATAATTTGCAAACAATAAATAAATTGCAAACGTGTACATTAGCTGATCAACTTACAGTGTAGGACTCGTCATCGCTTGTCATTGTCAAAATAGAATAAGCTTGTCTCAAAATATAATGTTGCGCTCGGCTCGTCTTGCACTCGTGTTCGTTCAGTGTCCTCAACCTGGAAACCCGCGTGAGCTTCGAGTCTGGGGAGGAGGGGGCGGGCGGAGACAACTTTCTCCAATATTGTGAATTTGGACTGCAGTACCCATTTTAAACGCTCGGTGTCAATGTTACATATAGCTCCTTTAAATATTTTGGGTATATACACACAACTCCAATGACCGATGGGACTAGATCAGTGGACAAACAAGTCAGCTGACTGCTAATCGAGCTAATAAATTAGCATGAAATATGGATGCATTTTACTCGCCAAGTTTTAGATTTTGAAAAAAAAACTTTCTTTAGCACAGTGTAGTCTGACTTTTCAGCCAGGGACAGTGCGAATATTTGACCACTTCCCCTGACTTTACGATGACTTAGATATTTCAGCGGGATTATGAAGTGGAAACGGCGGGATTCTCTCGCGCAGCGGCTCTTACTGAAGTCGATGAGGAAGCGACCGAAGCCCTTGCGCTGGTACTGCGGAAGAATCATGATGCAGGACACATTGTACTTCTGCTGACAGTGTTTTTCCTGGGAGAGATGGAGAAAAGGAGAGGGGGAGAGAGAAAGAGGGAGGGAGGAAGAATGAGAGAGACATAAAGTTAAGGTGAGTGAGTGAGGAACAGGAAAAAATTGCAAACTTTCACTTTTCAGTTTTTTGACAGTCTAGGGTATGTTTGAGTCTGTCAACCGTTTCAGACGGCTGGGATTCTCGGCGGGTTTTAGTCAGAACACCTGCGTTTGTGAGGATGTGAGACGCATTTCACAGCAGGGGTTTCCAGACTTTCTGAGCCAGGAACTCACTTAATGAGGAGGTACATTTCCCGTTACAGCCGCCCCCCCAATTTCTCGTTCAAAACTTAGCCAGACATGATTTCAAACACACAGCAACACAGCAAAATTACGAACGTTAACTCAAGTGTAGCAGGGTTAAATCAACTCTGGCAGTGTTAAATTAACCCTAAGAGTACAGCAGGGACAATACTCAGTCTGTTAGAGTTAAAAGTACTCTATTAAGAGTTGATTTTACACTACGTGTGGGTGACAGTGTTGAGTGTATTACCGAGTTAATTTAGCTATTTAGTGTTATTCGTTCAGACATTCATCATCTTGTGACCTAATTTGACCACCCCCAGGGTCCCACCAGGGGGCCTACCCCACAGTTTGGGGACCCCTGGCATACAGCCCTGAATCAGGGAGTGCGTGCTACCCTGCTGAGCCTGTGTTGTCCACCAGGTGGCGCCTGTCTGAGACCTACCTTGGAGAAGTAGCCCACCAGGTGGCAGCCCTTGCTGTCGTTCTGTGTGAGCACATAGAAGAGGAAGGGCTCCACGTCGTAGTACAGGGTCTTGTGGTCCAGGAAGAGCTTGGCCAGCAGACACAGGTTCTGGCAGTAGATTGTACTGACGTTCCCGTCCACCTATCACAGACGACCACACCATGCAGTCCACCAATCAGCAAAAACGCCACGCTGCACTCTCACACCCAAAATTCCTCTTTAAAATTCCACCTTCCCTTAAAGCAGAGATGTTAAACTCCAGTCCTGGAGGGCCACAGTGTCCACTGGCTCTATGTGTGTTTAAGTCCCTAATTTAAGTCACTGACTGGCTAAAGAGTCCACACACCTCGTAAACAAAGCCGAAATTCGCTGCTGATAGACAGGAAACTACAAAACCCAGCAGAAACTGCAGCCCTCTGGGAGAGGAGCTCAAGATCCCTGTCCCTAATGGATCGATCAAGAGACCATTTCAAATACAAAGTACACCAAAGCCTTTACATGAAAACTTGTGTTGATACATGGAGTACATGACTGGTATTGTGCATGTAAAAACAATAGAGTATGCAGAATGTGCGTAATACGCTTCTTGGTAAACAAAGAAAACAAAAGGTCGTCTTTGTTCCACCATTTAATACTTGTTAGTAAACAGCCACAACCTCATTCAGGCGTCTCCAGTTTAAATCTCTGCTCATTTCTGCATGTACTCCATCTGACCACCACTCTAATCATCTCATCCCTAAGAGCTCAATTAAAAACGATGATGTCTCCTCCGACGATCGCTTGGGGCACTCGCAGACAATTTCATTTACCGCCATACGACCCGGGTCAAGTAATTATTTGAAATACCTTAAGCCTCGAGACACTGGCAAAGAATCCTGCAGATCACTGGACGTTTTAGAGGAAGCGCCAATATTTTCACCAGCGTTCAGAATCAAGTTCTTCATTTCGGTTTGGTACCTTGCTCAATGAAAATTCTCCTGGATCTGCAGCACTAATGGCATCTAAACCATTAAAAGTATTTCAAATAGGCACTTGCATTTAGGCATTAAGCAGACGCGCTTATTCACAGTGGCTTACACAGCGTACTGTTTTCTACTCACAATTCATTAATACAGCTGGGATATGGTACTGAAGTGATTGTAGTTAAGTACCTCGGTCAAGGCTACAATGGCAGTGCCCCACCTGGGAATCGAACCTGCAACCGCAGTCGCAAGTCCAGTTCCGTAACCAAAAATACTACCACACTGCCAGCCACATTTGAGCCAGCAGAACACAACAGTCGCTGTAATCGCCACCCTAACTCCATCTTGTAGACAGTTATAATAGAGTGCTTCTTCACGACTGTAGTGTCATAAGGGTGCCCCCTGAAACCTGCCCTCCTCACTGCCGTAGAGCCCGTTAGACGGCAGTTTGGTAAGACCCGGCTTTTGGTCCGCCCCGTTAAAGACCTGAGGCGCGGTACGAGAGCGCCGAGGTCGGCGGTGGAACCCACTACATCTCCGCACCCCTCACCTCAAACACAGAGACGTTGTCCTTCCTGTAGATCTCATTGGCCGGCGGGTGGAACCAGCCGCATTTGCGCATGTGCTGGAACAGGATACTGCGGCTCTTCATGTAGCGCAGGCAGAACTCGCACAGATACAGCTTGGGTAGCCTGGAGAAAAGAGCGGCAGAGCGAGGGAGGAAAGACAGGATGAACAGGGAGGGATTCCAAAAAGAAAAGGAGGGGGGCAGGGAGGAAGGGAGGAAAGGAGTGAGGAGGGATATAAAACAGGATGAATCGGGAAGAAATCCAAAAAGAAAGGAGAGAGCAGAGTGGGGAGGGAGGGAGGGAGGGAGGGAGGGAAGGAGGGGAATTGGAGAGGTGTTAAGCACTGCATAATGCGGCTCTCTGTTCGGGACATTGTACACATGGGTGTGTGTGAGCGTGGCGCCTGAATGAGCCCAGTGTGCCTGACGGACTCTCTGCCGCACTTCCAAAAGCAAACTCAAGGGCGTCTCAAGGGTGTCTCGAGCACCGTTCTCACAGCCCCCGTTCGTAAATAAATGATTCTGGGCCAAAGTCAGGTTAAAAAGTTCAGCTCACGCGCTGTGGTACAGAGAATGCTGATGTCACTGCGCTAACATCGGGCAGGTTTTTATTTCTGCTGTACAGGGTAAGTACAGCTAGAGGGAGAAAATGCACAAACCAACAGAAAAATCTACTGACTGCAATTATAGAGCCCAAAATACCAGCGCTTTTACAACCGTGAAGTTGTGCACACAGAAAACGGGGCACTGTTGAGGTTTTTAAAACCCACCCCCTAAAACCGCTATCCTAGGCACGGGCGGGGCGGAGCAGGGCGGGGCAGTTACCTGCTGTACTCCTGCGGGTAGGGGGAGGAGTACCACGTCTGGATCTCATATTTCCCGAACTCGATGACGGACGGGCAGCGCATCTGGGGGGTCCGGGGGTCCAGTCACCCCGACTTTCTGCTCGAGGAAAGAGAGTGGAGGCATCAGAGAGGAATGAATAAATGAATGATCGTGAATGAATAAATGAAACTAGAACAGTCTAACCCCACAGGGCTCTGGCAATGGGCTGGACTCGCCTGCCATGGCTTGGGGGCTTTGACTGACCATGTGACGCACGGCTGGAAGTGTGTAACTGCGTTTGGTATTCTTTGGCTTTTTATTATGAATCACTATTGTGTGTTATTATCATATACATTTCTACACATCTCAACAGATTTGCCTTAAATAGATGTTAATTTTTCCCCCCTTTAATTAAAAAGTTGTTGTAACCACAGTGTATACAGGCCCTATTAACCACAGTGTATACAGGCCCTATTAACCACAGTGTATACAGGCCCTATTAACCACAGTGTATACAGGCCCTATTAACTAGTGTATACAGGCCCTATTAACCACAGTGTATACAGGCCCTATTAACCACACGTGGAGACCCAACACCCTCTAATCTGGCCTTGCGTTGGTGTTTGTCTGTTTTTTGTTCACTACCTGCATATGCTTTTTTTTTTTTGCATTGGAGAGGGATTAGGAGCAGCCAGACAGATTACTAATCTGGGATTTCCAATCCTCAACCCACTGACTCTGTGGGGGGGGGGGCGGGGTGGGTTTGTCTGGAGCTACTGGGGGGCTGTTCCTGTTGAGGCACAAGGAACACATTGTGTATTTATGAGCGCTGATGAATACAATATTGGGGTTAAAAGGGGTGGTATGAATGAATAAATGAATGAAAGAAAAGAGGAGGCTTGCTTTACGCTAACGCAGCTGCCTGACAGGCTCAGCATGGCGATCATGGCGGGGTGAACGACGTGCAGCGCGCCTCTGATGTCAGCAGTATTATTGGCAGCTTGGTGACCTATTCCTCATAGCTGGCTAAGAGAGTTAGCCGGCTAACTGTGCCGAGTAAAACCCGGAACAGTGTTTTTGCTAGCTCATACAGTCCATATTAAGGGGGTTGCCACAGTTAGTCAGCTACGAGGCCCTGGAGTTGGTTGATGGTGGCAAGTCTCCGTACCCCCAACCTGTGGAAATGCGGCGGTAACCGCGTGCTCGTGAGCGAAGCCCGTCGAGTTGTCGGCCGCCCTCGCAAACTTTCTTCCACCTGCCGGTGCAGCCAGACGTGTGATGTCTGCTTATCTTACAGTGATCACGGCCTGCAGACACCGTGTGAGAAAATAGTCTAGAGCGGGTAACGTACATTCTTACACGGCACAGATATGCTCTAAACAGGATTTATTGCTGTTTGAGATCTGGGGACAGGCCAGTGTGAGAACACTGTTCACCTTCCCATTCACCTGTACATACAGGTCAAACAAGGAGAGGATTTCTTAAGAAAAGGGACCACTTAGACATCCTGATCTACCACGGAAAAACCAAACAAATGCACATAAGCACATATTTGCAGTGCGTTTGAGACTGAGTACAGTACTAAGTACAGTAAACCCCTTGGTACTTTCCAATGGACAGCTTCCAGAAAACACAAATAGCACTAATAACACAGCCAATTAAACAGGTCTTCTTGCCTCCTTACAGTTCCTTTTAAATCAGACAGAGCTGAGGGACAAAGACCTGCGCTCATGGTGTGAGCCTGGCATTGCATTCCCACTGCATTCCCACTGGAACCCCACTGCAATTCCACTACATTCCCACTGCAACCCCACTGTATTACCAATGCAACCCCACTGCATTCTCACTACAACCTCACTACATTCCCACTGCAACCCCACTACAACCCCACTGCAACCTCACTACATTCCCACTACAACCCCAATACATTCCCACTGCAACACAAGGACAGCCCTGCTGTGTGTACAGCACTATGTGGTGATGAAGACAGTGCTGAAGGGGTGAGCACAGTACAGCAGGAATGACTGTATTAGCATGTCTCCCAACCCCAAAAAGCAGAGCGTTACCCCTGAATTTAACCGCAGTTGCATGGTGTGGGCACAGCTGTGCAGATAAAGCTTACACCCACACATATACAGCGTAGGGGAGCAAGCGTGAGAGTTTAAAAACTAGCTCTGAAATAAGAGCACCGCTAGGTATGCAGCCACGCCGTGAGAGTTTAGAAGCTCTGAAATAAGAGCGTCGCTCTAAAAGGGTTGCCAGGTATGCAGCCCCGCCGTGAGAGTTTAGAAACTGAAATAAGAGAGCCTCACTAAAATGGGTTGCCAGATATGCAGCCACGCCCACCACAGAGCACTGCTTCTTCAACCACAGCGTTCGCAAACGTACCAGTCTGCAAGCGCGTGCGTGCGTTTGTCTGCGTGAGTGATGCGGGTGTGTGTGTGTGTGCGCATTAAAGTGATGGTATAAACACTCAAAATAACCCGATAGACTGTCGTCGTATTTTATTTGCTTTGGGTGCACTGTGGAGTGTTTAAGTGCGTTTGGTAGTGGATGCTACCGGTTACCTTAGAGTTGCGCTAGCATTAGCAATGTGTGTATGTCCAAAAGAAGGGACAGCATGAAATTAGCTGAAAATGGTTTCCATCAATCAACTACATCATGGGTAAAGGCCGGTATACACTGTGCGATTTCTGCCACGATTTTTCAGTCCCAGACAAAATTTGCGAATCGTAGAAGAATCTTTCGTCGTGGCCGAAATCGCCCGTCTTAGATCGCTCAGTGTGACATACTCTCCGACGGCTGATTTTGTGAATCTTCGCCTACGACGGAGGACTGACAGTGTCAGAAATTTCGGGCCAAAATCTTGCAGTGTGACCGCTGCTACGACCAAAGACTGTGGAAGTTTCATGGACAACCAATAGGAGAACAGCAACGCATGACGTAAGAGACAAACTCCTTTGTTTTCTCTATAACGTTACCGGTTTGCAAGCGCTCTCAAACCATTTCGCGTCCCAAATAAACAGCCTTAAAATAAGTTGAGAAACTCGTCACTAACAATGTAACGAAAGCGAAGAAAGGAAGAATGTTTCCTTTGAAGCACATCTCTCACTTCAGTAAATTTCGCCCCAGCCCATCTTGGATGAACAAACAAGTGAATGAATGCTCGGCTAGCTGTGTGCAATGTTGCCATATTCTTATATTAATTCCCCCCAAAAAACTCCTGAAAAAAGAAAGTTTTGTGAATGTGATGCAATTGATTATCATTTAGCTATCAGTGACTCTTACAATTTATTTGTGCCAGAGGTTTATACGCCGTCAATGCACGTAGTGCGGGTCCCTACTGCAAGTAAGTTAGCTACTAGCTAGTTTTCATTGGCATAGCTAACATGGCTAAACAAACAGCCTATCAATCACTTCATTTAAAAAAAAAATATATTTTTTAAAACGACGCTTGTGGGAGATTCAGACAAGCAGCTTGGATCAGACTCGGGCCGCCGAGCTTTGCGAAACCGCGGAGCTTGCGCGCAAGATAATACCAGGGGAGGTGAAGTAGCCTAGCCTACAGTAAAACTAGTAGGGATGCAGCGTAACGCTACTGTAAAGTCTGCAGACACTTTCCGGCGGTGCATAGAGAGTTTGTGGAAGTATTTTAGGCAGGCTTGTTCAAAACACAAGAACAGCAAACAGCATCGTGTAGCACTTGCTAAATCAGCGCAGTTTTACCTGTGAACATTTTTGTGCTGAAATGTCGGTGAAACGCCGTCTCGCATTCAACATTTCCATTCATAGCGAACGACGCTTGTGGGAGATTCAGACAAGCAGCTTGGATCAGACTCGGGCCGCCGAGCTTTGCGAAACCGCGGAGCTTGCGCGCAAGATAATACCAGGGGAGGTGAAGTAGCCTAGCCTACAGTAAAACTAGTAGGGATGCAGCGTAACGCTACTGTAAAGTCTGCAGACACTTTCCGGCGGTGCATAGAGAGTTTGTGGAAGTATTTTAGGCAGGCTTGTTCAAAACACAAGAACAGCAAACAGCATCGTGTAGCACTTGCTAAATCAGCGCAGTTTTACCTGTGAACATTTTTGTGCTGAAATGTCGGTGAAACGCCGTCTCGCATTCAACATTTCCATTCATAGCGAAACCGCATATGAAAGTATTACATCGTAACGTTAATAACATGTGCAAAGCAGGATATTCCACTCCACGGGCACAGGGAAACGGAGGAGGCTTTATAGAAATATTATCTTTGGACAATGATGACATTATAACCATAGCCTTTTCAACACCAAGCCCTGCCCTACTGTCATGTAGAAAACTTTCACACGCCAATTCAAATCCATCAAAGGTAGGCCTAAGTTGTGTTTATATTTTTTTTAATGATTTCTGTGCCCACCTTTTGTGTGTAGTTATGCGTTCAACTTCAAGTGGCTGTTGAAAGTTAGGCCATAGCCTATAATCTCGTAGCTGTGTGCGTGCTACGAGATTATAGGCTAACGTTCATTTTCCTTGCCTCTCCACTGGAGGTCAATTGGATTCCGATCCGTTAGGCATTTTGCTTTTCTAAATGACTTTTTCGTTGAGCGTCTCGCAACTTTGTCTGGTCATATTAGGAGCCAGATTGCATAGGCTATAGGCCTATGTACTGGTTTATAGACTAGCCTGCTATAGATTGTGTTTGTTGTACAGAAAAGACAGACAGTGTTTGAATATTCTGTATGGGGTCAACATTGTTGTAGGAGTGTTCCCATGCGAACCATTGATTTACAGTTTGTTATAGACTGTCTGTTGGAGTGCGTATTTGATCATGTCAGATGACGGAGGCTACTTTAGCCAAATCGTAGGATAGAATCTCTGAACTTATTATAGAACGCTTTGGATCTTATCGCACAGTCTGACTACAACGAAGACAATAGATTATCGTGGCTGCATCGCACAGTCTGACATGCAACAATCGTAAAGGACGGCAGAAATCGCACAGTGTATGCCGGCCTTTAGTCGTAATTGAGACATTATGTCCAAAATTCCGAACTATCTCTTTAAGCCTTGGCCAAACACGCATTTGAAATACTGCCTAATGTACACTCTCACGAAAGAAGAATCTCATTCTAAATATTGGTGAAAACAGACTTGCTTTTGAAACAGGGATTTTACTGGCAACTTGAGGGTGAAAGTATTTCATATACATATCTCACCCAGGTCTGTGTGCGGGGACCCATGTCACTCAGAACTTTCAAGACAAAATAACTTCACAGGAACAATCACCAGAATAATCTTCAAACATATTGAGACTCTGAGATGGTGTGGTCTCTATGGTAAAAAGGCACAGCTTTTCTACGGTACAGATGCACGCATAGATCCTATGGTATAGAGGCACAGAGATTCTATGGTACAGAGGCAGGCACGCATAAATTCTATAGTACAGAGGCACAGAGATTCTATGCTACAGAGGCACACAGAGATTCTATAGTACAGAGGCACAGAGATTCTATGGTACAAAGGCACGCATAGATTCTATGGTACAGAGGCACAGGGCCAACTGTTAACCACTGGCAAACGGCTACCTAGACTTTCCTCCTTTGGGCGTAGAGTGAACACTTACCCTTCCAGGATTAAATCTAATCTGTATATCGCCTTTATTAGCTGACCTGAGGAAAGACTGTGACCCTCAGGCCAGGTACTGGTGGAATCTCACGCTTCACTTTTAAAGGGCCCACAGGACAGCAGCCAAAAGCAGGATTCTCCAGTAAATTACGCCAAATGTCAGAGCAAATCAAAACCTAGCTGCTCGCAAAGGAGGTCCAAGCGTACGCGCTGTAATCGCCTTCTCCCGCTGCAAATCTGCCTGTGAACGACGGCGATGTGAAGTGAGGTGAAGTTTAAAAAAAATTTTTAAGTTATAAAAAAATAAATACATAAAATTACATTTAAAAAGAGTAGGTAGAGGGAAAAAAATCCAGTGACATGCTGTGACAAAACGGAATACTGAAACCATAATGGTGAAAAATGGTCTTCCTCTCTCTCTCCCTCTCCCCCTCTCCCTCCGCCTGCGTTTCTCAGTCTCTGTGAATTCAATCCGCTCTGGTCAGTCGGGCCTGTCTGTGTCGGTGGCTGTTAATGGCCAATCGGTGCTCACTCAGCCGCCACCTTCTCAAGGTTCTTTATTCTTTTTTCTTTTTCCTTTCTTTTCTTTTTTTTTTGAAAGCAACCACTGCGGTCAGGTGGTGAGCTGCAGTGACAGCTAGGAACAGGAGGACATTTACGAGTATGTCTGCGTGCGTGTGAGCATGTCCCAGTTTGGGATGTTGTGTTCCTTGTCGTGTGTATCGCTTGGTTGGCCGCAAGTGGTTGAGCCGCTTGCCTGAGGCTGGGAGAATTAGCGCAGTGAGCCGAGCTTGCCTCTCTGTTCCTCTCTCACCTTCTCTCCCTCTCTCCCCTCCATCTTTCACCCTCCCTCGCTCACCCACCCTCTCCGTTTCCCTCTCTCTTTCCCCCTCTCATCCCACCACCCCCCACCTCTCATTCTCCCTTGCTCGCTCTCTCTCTTTCTCTCTCCCCCCACCCTCTCTCTCATTCTCCCTCGCTCTCTCTCATTCTCCCTCGCTATCTCTCTCATTCTCCCTCGCTATCTCTCTCATTCTCCCTCACTCTCTCTCATTCTCCCTCTCTCCCTCATTCTCCCTCACTCTCTCTCATTCTCTCACCTGTAGTGCCAGCTCCTGGATGTGTCTGAAGAGCTCCACGTCTTTCTCCGTCAGGTTCTCCTGCCCCGGTAACCTGTCCTCGTCATCATGCCACTCATCTCCACACTCCTGATTGTCTGCGAGAGACGGACGGATGGACAACCATACAATCAAAAACATGCAAAGCAGAGGCAGAGAATTTGGAATGTCACAGGTGCACACCTTTGACGTCGAACAGGAACGTCATGTAAGAATACAAAATACTAGTGCCCCCCCCCCAGTCTAAAGACAGTCTAGGTCAACTGTAGAGTAAGAATTTAACTTTAACTGCATCATTCAGAGTAAGGACAGGAGCTAAACTGGTCTAGTAACACTGGTCATTGATAGAGACATTGAAAAACAGTCCATTTAAAAATCATAACCCTGTTAAATTATAAAATAAAGTGAATTGGGAGGGCAGGCAGACATAGACAGACGGGCGGGCGGACGGACCCTCACCTCCGGTCCGCTCGTCGGCCTCCCCCTTGCGGTTGGCCTTTTTTCGGATGCGGGTACTGCTGGGAGTAGTCCACCACCTCGGCACGGGCCTTGCGCCCATCGGGGGAGGGGGTGAAGAACTTGGTGAGGGCGTCGATCAGGCCCTTGGTCTTCTTGTTGAACCGCAGCCCTCCCCCGGTAGAGTCCTCCTCCCGTAGGGAGAAGAGGAGGCGGTCGTCACCGGGGTAACCCTCGCAAGAGGAGGAGCTTGAGGAGGACGGCGGCGAGGAGGAGCCTTGGGAACGTCGGTCAGCGCCGCCCATGCCCCGCCGCCTGCGGCCACGCCCCCCCGGACCCCGGAACTTCTTGAACGGCCTCTTTGTCCTGCTGGCCGAAAAAACGGATTGGTCACCTCCTGGAGCTCCGCCCACAGTAATGGACTTTTAAAAAAATATTTTAGCGATCCCAAACTCCAGTGTTGGAGGGCCACTGTGCCCGCTGCCTTTCAGAAGTGTCTGAACATTTATTTAAGCGCTGAATTCAAGCCACCGAATGGCTAATGAGTTTCACACGCCTTGTTTTCCATGGCATACACTGGCTGCCGACTGAAAGAAACCCACACAAAGCGAGCCGTTGCTGCAACCCCTTCAGAAAATCTGAAGGATTCCTGGAGTTTGAGATGCCCACATTAAAGGCATGAAGTATACCTGCAGAACGGCTCTGACACACAATGTGCTATAATACACACATCCTACAGCTAACAGACGTATACCTGCAGAACAGCTCTGACACACAATGTGCTATAATACACACATCCTACAGCTAACAGACGTATACCTGCAGAACAGCTCTGACACACAATGTGCTATAATACACACATCCTACAGCTAACAGACGTATACCGGTAGAACAGCTCTGACACACAATGTGCTATAATACACACATCCTACAGCTAACAGAAGTATACCTGCAGAACAGCTCTGACACTAGGCCTGGTAAATTAATATTCGATATTCGAATATTCCTCGAATATGAAAAAAAAAGCTACATTCGAATATAAAAAAATACTATTCGATTATTGGGCGTGGCTTCCGCTCAGTGTACAAAATATATATTTTTATTGGATCAGAGAAGTGCGCGCTGCCCTCTTCCGCTGTGTGTGTCCCTTACTGGCCTATGTAGTGAGCGAGCGAGTCACGTGTCATACAAGCCCGCTACAACACTTTGAACATGGCTGAAAAGGAACCAGGCACAACACAAACCGGGGATTGTAAAAATTGTAAAAAAAAAAAAAAATGACGTTCGAATCTGAAAATTAACATTCGAAAAAAATAATAAAATGCAGCGTCTCTTTATCGCAGATAAAAGTGTCTGTCTTCCTTTCAACTTGGGTTGTGTTAAACCAAAAATAAATTTCTCATTTTAGCGTCTCCTCTGTACGGGTCATTGCTATGCTTGTACTGGACGGACACGGCACTTTCATTTAATAGCAGATTGAAAATCAAATGTATAGGCATATTCGTCGAGCTGAAAAGAGCCAATAATTCAATAGCAGCAGCATGGCAGAGAGTTTCGGAAACCAGCTCAGCCGCGGAGAGTGATTAGCACTCCGAGCAATCTAAAAAGCCCCGTTTGGAAGTACTTCGGTTTTTGGTCAGTGAATGGCAAAATTGTGGAACCTCGAGACAAAGTTGTATGCAAGCTTTGTAAGCTACGTTAAACGTTAAAACTATGCTACGTTAAACGTTTAAAACTATGCTGATCCCAGTTCCCTCTCCAAAAGGTCAAAGATGGTACTTTTCTGTTTTTAATAGCACTTTATTGTAAATGATCCCTCAGGATCAATTCTTTTTAGTAACATTTCTCGAAATTGTGTGCCTTAATTTTATTCAAACAAAAGCATTATAAAAGTGTGTATGTAGATTTTAAAAGCCATCTCGAATGTTAACGTTTTAAAAAAAAAACTTGACTGCGTTCATGTTTATGTTGAAATTAAATGTACCTATACTAGTTATGCGTCTCGTTGTATTGGTTTGTGAACCTAACGCGCAATAACACAGCCCGAAAGTTGGTCAAATTGTAACATTTTAAAATTGTAATGGATATTCGAATATATTCGAACTTATGTGTTTTTTCAGAAGGAATATTCGAATGTGATTTTTGGCCAATGTTGACAGCCCTATCTGACACACAATGTGCTATAATACACACATCCTACAGCTAACAGAAGTATACCTGTAGAACAGCTCTGACACACAATGTGCTATAATACACACATCCTACAGCTAACAGACGTATACCTGTAGAACAGCTCTGACACACAATGTGCTATAATACACACATCCTACAGCTAACAGAAGTATACCTGTAGAACAGCTCTGACACACAATGTGCTATAATACACACATCCTACAGCTAACAGACGTATACCTGTAGAACAGCTCTGACACACAATGTGCTATAATACACACATCCTTCAGTTAACAGAAGTATACCTGCAGAACAGCTCTGACACACAATGTGCTATAATACACACATCCTACAGCTAACAGAAGTATACCTGTAGAACAGCTCTGACACACAATGTGCTATAATACACACATCCTACAGCTAACAGAAGTATACCTGCAGAACAGCTCTGACACACAATGTGCTATAATACACACATCCTTCAGCTAACAGAAGTATACCTGTAGAACAGCTCTGACACACAATGTGCTATAATACACACATCCTACAGCTAACAGAAGTATACCTGCAGAACAGCTCTGACACACAATGTGCTATAATACACACATCCTACAGCTAACAGAAGTATACCTGTAGAACAGCTCTGACACACAATGTGCTATAATACACACATCCTTCAGCTAACAGAAGTATACCTGCAGAACAGCTCTGACACACAATGTGCTATAATACACACATCCTTCAGCTAACAGAAGTATACCTGTAGAACAGCTCTGACACACAATGTGCTATAATACACACATCCTTCAGCTAACAGCAGCTGCTGCTGGACAGGTGCTTTCTGCAGGTATAGCAGCTCGCCACCCACACAGGAATCCCTTCTGTTTCCCTGAGCGTACACAGGGGTGCAATGGCACCGTCCCAGAAGTCAACAAGTGACTTCTGGATGTGATATTTGGAGCTGATTCTCCTCAGGAGTCAGGACAGGTGAGGGGGGTGGTGGGGTCAAAGGGCGCGTGCGCGGGTGGTACCTGTTTTTGGGACGCCCCAGGGGTGCGTTTGTAGCGCCGTTTGATTTGTGCTGCTTTTTCGTGCAAGAGCTTCCTTCCCTTTTTTCTTGGCCGGCAGATCTGACAGATCCACATACCTGTGGAAAAATAAACAAATAAATACGGAAACAAACGCAACCCATAAATACCCACCTCAAATTCCGAGCGTCCAGCTGTTACATTATCTTACATCATCACACACAAGCCGTTTCACAATCACAGCCAAGCTCTACATCATCTGTGAGCAAGACATTATATTATCTACAGCAAAGCCATTATATTATCACGACCGAGTTGGTACATCATCGCAGCCAAGCTGACGCATAGCAGGTGCGCTGCCGTGGAAAAGCTGTACATTATCGTGACATATTTGGTCTGTTACCACAACAAAGCTGTTACACTATCCTGACCGAGGCGTTACATTATCTTGAGCGAGGTGCTACATTATCGTGACCGAGGTGTTACATTATCGCGACAAAGCCATCAAGTTAAATAGCTTAAATAACCAAAATTTGTCACACAGCCTCTCCAATGTTATTTAACACTTTGAAGAGTAGGTTTTTTTGGAATGTTTTTGTCAAAATTCTAAGTCAATGTTCAAGAACTTCATTGCTTTCAGTTACCAGTAGTGATAGTTGCATTATAATGTTCAGCTAAGAACATCCTAATCACGTTTGTGATTATTACACCTTAAAGGGTTCATTACAGTTCTTTATTGCACTTGGGTTCTAGTGATGTGTTAAGGTGCGGTTGCAGTGTTCGGACTGGTCCTCTGGGGCGGGCCGCTTGCGTCAGAGCATAATTAAGGGCCTGGGGACGAGGGGGGGGCTAACCTTTTGGCATCCGCATCAGTGGGGGGGTCACAGCACTCCATGTGGAAGCCCCTGTCACATGAGTCACAGAACAACATGTTTTCCTGTGGAGAGAGAGTGAGGGAGGGAGAGACAGAGAGAGAGGTGTGTCAGTCAACATGGGAGCACTCTGAACACACACACACATACACACACACAGTCTATGGCGTGTAGACCCACTGCACATTCCGTCACATCATTCACCAGACTTTTCAATCAGGCAGTACCACAGACGGCTCTGTCGGAGGACGGAACGCACTGTGTTCGTCCAGACTCTGACGGTCCTGGGAGAAGACCACTTGCAGTGGATCGCTAAGTAAACAATTTGAGTGAATCAATAAACGCATCATTTCTACGGCCTTTTTGACAACTGGAAAATAGCCTTTACAAAAAAAAAAAAGGGATCCGTTTGCACGGCGAAGCGTTGGCGGCTGGCCCCGGTCACTCACCGCGTTTTTGCCCTGGTCCTGGCAGGAGCTGCAGGTCTTACACTCGATGCACTGCCACCACAGGGCTTTGACTCGAACCGTGAGCTCTGGGGAGAACTTGAGACACGACGGGTGGCCTGGGGAGTAGGGGGCGGAGTCAGAGAACAGCACACATAAAAGCAGGCCCTTCGCTCCACGTTCATCTAAATCCGCCCGGCATCACTCGCTAATCCGCTACTTTACTGATCTTTGCCAAAGCCAAAGCCACAGATTTACAGTTCAACTGGCACCCCGCAATGATCCCAACGACATGTGGACCGTTCCCGTCTCAATCTGGGACCCGTAGGATGGGATGCAGGAATTCTTTTAATATTTAATATTTGTATTTGAAAGCGATATTATAATTATAATAATAATATGCTAGTATGGTATAGCATTAGCAGAAGTATAAAGTAAAAAAGTGTGTGTGTGTGTGTGTGTGTGTGTGTGTGTGGTGTCTAACACTGATTTAAACAGTAAGGAAAGTGATCTGATTGAGGAAATATTAATATTAATATTAATAACAATAATAATAATAAGTAGCAGTAGTATAAAGGTATGTAGTGGCTGTGGAATCTGATATTAGCAGTAAGGGGGAGGGGGCTGAAGATGATTCCGTTGCTCACCACTGTTCGTATAATAATAATAATAATAATAATAATAATAATAATAATAGTATGGAATAGGGGACACGACAGAGCCGCTCTCACCGCTGTTCCCACAGTCCGCGCAGGAGATGAGCTCCTCTGCTTTCTTATCCCGATTCTGCTCCTTCGTCCCCAAACAGAAGCTGCAAATGGGAATGGGTTCTGCTACCGGCTGAGAGAGAGAGAGAGAGAGAGAGAGAAAGGGATGGAGGGGGAGAAAGATTTCTCAGATTACTCATACAGTACATTCACATACAGTTTTGTGCATATGTCCGTGTATAACACTGTAATAACACTGTAATAAACATGCCAATAAAGCACCTGGAAATTCAGAGAGAGAGAAATAATGTGTGTGAAAGATGGAGTGCATGAGAGAGAAGGAAGGAGGCAGAGGGAGAGAGAGAGGGATGGAGACAGGGGGGAGGGAGGCAGAGGGGTAGGGGGGTGACAGAGAGAGAGAGACAGAGGGCGGGAGAGACAGGGAGGCAGAGGGAGAGAGGGAGGGAGGAGGGGAGCAAGACAGAGGGATAGAGAGAGAGAGGAAGGGAGGAGAGAGACAGAGAGAAGGAAAGAGATGCAGAAACTCATCAGGTCTGTTGTATATGGGAATGGCACATCCTGGCACTTCCACACTGACAGTCTATAACTGAGCGTACAGCGGAAATGAGACCAGCCTGGAAGAGGTCCAAAACAATCCCTTGCTTGTCTATTCTGATCTACATCTATTATTCTATTCAACACCATGCAGATCTATTCTGATCTATATCTATTATTCCATTCAACACCATGCAGGTCTATTCTGATCTACATCTATTATTCTATTCAATACCATGTAGGTCTATTGCAATTTACCTCCAAAGATCCACTGTAGGTATAGTGTACTATCATGCAGTTGTAAAGGTCAATCCTGCAGCCCAAACACACCCTTCCTGTTCTCTAAAGCCTGGAACAGTGCAAATCCCACTCCGGCTCGGACGCTCCCGTTACACGCGCTGCACATCATCCGTTATATTCTCTGCACATTCCTCTGTTACACACTTTCTAAATCACCTCTGTTACAAGCCTCGTACATTACCTCTGTTATACGCTATACAAAGCGCCCGTTTCACATTACACGCCCTGCACAGTACCTGCTACACACCTTTTCCAGCACACAATTACACGCCCTGCACAGTACCTGTTACACACCTTTTCCAGCACACAATTACACGCCCTGCACAGTACCTGTTACACACCTTTTCCAGCACACACATTACGCGCCCGGCACAGCGCCTGAGTTACTCGCCCGGCACAGCGCCTGAGTTACGCGCCCTGCACAGCGCCTGAGTTACACGCCCTGCACAGCGCCTGAGTTACGCGCCCGGCACAGCGCCTGAGTTACGCGCCCGGCACAGCGCCTGAGTTACGCGCCCGGCACAGCGCCTGAGTTACACGCCCAGCAAAGCGCCTGAGTTACGCGCCCAGCACAGCGCCTGAGTTACACTCCCTGCACAGCGCCTGAGTTACACGCCCAGCAAAGCGCCTGAGTTACGCGCCCAGCACAGCGCCTGAGTTACGCGCCCAGCAAAGCGCCTGAGTTACACGCCCAGCACAGCGCCTGAGTTACACGCCCAGCACAGCGCCTGAGTTACGCGCCCAGCACAGCGCCTGAGTTACGCGCCCTGCACAGCACCTCTGTTACGCGCCCAGCAAAGCGCCTGAGTTACGCGCCCAGCACAGCGCCTGAGTTACGCGCCCAGCACAGCGCCTGAGTTACGCGCCCTGCACAGCGCCTGAGTTACGCGCCCGGCACAGCGCCTGAGTTACGCGCCCGGCAGAGCGCCTGAGTTACACGCCCTGCACAGCGCCTGAGTTACGCGCCCAGCACAGCGCCTGAGTTACGCGCCCTGCACAGCGCCTGAGTTACGCGCCCGGCACAGCGCCTGAGTTACGCGCCCGGCAGAGCGCCTGAGTTACGCGCCCTGCACAGCGCCTAAGTTACGCGCCCGGCACAGCGCCTGAGTTACGCGCCCGGCACAGCGCCTGAGTTACGCGCCCTGCACAGCGCCTGAGTTACGCGCCCGGCACAGCGCCTAAGTTACGCGCCCGGCACAGCGCCTGAGTTACGCGCCCGGCAGAGCGCCTGAGTTACGCGCCCTGCACAGCGCCTAAGTTACGCGCCCGGCACAGCGCCTGAGTTACGCGCCCGGCACAGCGCCTGAGTTACGCGCCCTGCACAGCACCTCTGTTACACGCCCTGCACAGCTCCTGAGTTACGCGCCCTGCACAGCACCTCTGTTACACACCCTGCACAGCACCTCTGTTACACGCCCTGCACAGCACCTCTGTTACACGGCCAGCATATCACATGTTACTGCCATTATCGGCACATACAAGGGCCTTGTGCCAGTCAGGGCACTTTGTGGCGACAGACTCTCACGGGCCATGTGAGACCAGTCACGGACTGGAGCACAATCTAGCTGCTTCCACGGCTGGGGTTCAGGGCGAGGCGTCGCTCGCATTGCGGGCCGTAACGGCTCAGCTGAGGCACGGTGTCGCTCGCGTTGCGGGCCCTAACGGCTCAGCTGAGGCACGGTGTCGCTCGCGTTGCGGGCCGTAACGGCTCAGCTGAGGCACGGTGTCGCTCGCGTTGCGGGCCCTAACGGCTCAGCTGAGGCACGGTGTCGCTCGCGTTGCGGGCCGTAACGGCTCAGCTGAGGCACGGTGTCGCTCGCGTTGCGGGCCCTAACGGCTCAGCTGAGGCACGGTGTCGCTCGCGTTGCGGGCCGTAACGGCTCAGCTGAGGCACGGTGTCGCTCGCGTTGCGGGCCCTAACGGCTCAGCTGAGGCACGGTGTCGCTCGCGTTGCGGGCCCTAACGGCTCAGCTGAGGCACGGTGTCGCTCGCGTTGCGGGCCCTAACGGCTCAGCTGAGGCACGGTGTCGCTCGCGTTGCGGGCCCTAACGGCTCAGCTGAGGCACGGTGTCGCTCGCGTTGCGGGCCCTAACGGCTCAGCTGAGGCACGGTGTCGCTCGCGTTGCGGGCCGTAACGGCTCAGCTGAGGCACGGTGTCGCTCGCGTTGCGGGCCCTAACGGCTCAGCTGAGGCACGGTGTCGCTCGCGTTGCGGGCCCTAACGGCTCAGCTAGGGCAGGGCAATAAAACGATATTGCTGTAACAAATATATTAGGCGCATCTACCTTGCAAACCGTCAGTACGGCTGAAAGTTATTGATATTTCTCCTCGCTTCTGCTCTTATTGGTAACGGAACCATGACTGTAATAAAGTTTGCTAATGCTAGCTATCATAGCTGCCTATACCTGCTGCAGACATGAAGCTTGCTGAAGCATGCTCACCGTTTATAATAAATAACAAAGAAACGTGGACGGGCAGTTGTGAATGCGATAAAAGCTTAGGATTGAATCAAATCTTCACAACATGTTTGTATAAGTTGATTTACTCACGAGCAGGCGTCTGCTGGGTCCTAATGCTTATTTCATTATATGTGAGATAATCAGAGGGAAAAAGGCAGAGAAATCTGTGCTTAGGGCCTATAAGAAAATTTGTGCATCTTTCTCAATTTTTTGCCTTTTTGAAGCATTTTATTCCTGGATGTGAAGACATTTTGGTTCCACTGAATGCTTATGTCAATCCGTTGTTTCTAAAAAAAAAATAATAATAATAATCTATTTTAAACCATAATTAACCTCCTGGTTTCTTTAGGGTTGAGTCATAAGCATAATACTCTACTCTAAACTTTAAATGGAGCATTGTTAGGTGTATATCATGATAATTATCAATATCGAGCAATATAAAAAATATTATCGTGATATACTTTTTTGCCATATCGCCCAGCACTAGGCTCGGCTGAGGCACGATGTCGCTCGCTGTGCTGGCCGTAACGGCTCGGCTGAGGCACGATGTCGCTCGTTGTGCTGGCCGTAACGGCTCGGCTGGACGCCATTCCATCACCCTCATAAACCCAGTGTGCCGGGGTGAGGGGACAAATCGAGTGCACAGGTCAAAGGCCAAAGGAAAATTGCCACATTTGTCTGCCTGCTGAACAAAAGCAGCGACAAGAACACCATGGGTCAGAGCAGAGAGCAGACTGCGCTGTACAGGGTGTGTGTGTGTGTGTGTGTGTGTGTGCATGCATGCGTGAGAGAGAGTGTGTGTGTGTGTGTGAGAGAGAGAGAGTGTGCGAGTGTGTGTGCATGTGTGAGTTTGCGTGCATCTCTCTCTCTCCACAAAGGTTAGGTCAGCCATGGCCCAATAACCTTCTCCAGTCACTACATTACATCGAGTACATCTCTTACTTGTGTAGCAGACACTCTTTAGACTGACTCACATGTTTAAATTCTATCTACTTACACAGCTTCTTAAGTACAACAGCCAGGGTATAAAATTAACACCCACCACCAGCCAAATGCTGGTCAAATTTTGATTGCGGCTGATACGATTTTTTCTCTAGCAGAGCCACTTTGGCAGGTAACCAACCAGGTTGTGTCATATTGTAAAAGGTAGTGCAGCTTGTAAAATTCGAAAATGGCTGGTGATTGGGCAGTGACTGAAAAAAGATAATATCATACCCTGACAACAGCAGTGCTTCCCCCTGCAACCTCTACAAGCCCAGTTCCCTAATTACTACATTACCCACAACCACCCTCAATCCACTCCTGTATTGTTTTCCAGCTTTTATTGGACAGCACAGTGAAGAGAGACAGGAAGAATGGGGCAGTGAGAGAAGGAGAGACATGCGACAAAGGTCACATGGCCGGATTCAAACCACCAACATCGCGGCTCGCAATGAGCATGTGGACAGAGACACGCCTCCAATCCACTCGTCGACTGACCTCTACCGCGGCACAATCAAGCTGAGCTACTGTGTATTCCAATTCTGTGATTTTTAATGAGCTTATTATCATTACAAACATGTGTAATCTGCAAATTGCAAATTAATGTTCATATCAATATCCATTCAGTGGATTAGGCAAACTCAGCATGCAACGTGATCGCTGCTCGCTGCAGTCAAACCAGGACATGAGTGAGATAGATGCACCTGAATCATGTAGCTGGCAATCCAGGCGTGGAGAATAGAGATAAAAATAATGCATGGAAATAATGTATGGACATTATATCAGGATACAAATAGCTTTGAACATGACGTACATCACATATCACAGCGCTTATCTTACCCATAAATCCGAGCCGAATCCCAACGCAATGGAATTTATTTTATTTTTTATTTTTTTTTAATGTTCCAGTTCTCTGCCATGCTGTGAGCCTGCTGGTCAGAACTGACCCAGAAGCACATTTTACACGGGGACAAGCCGAGCGGACCCATTCAGAAACAACCCAGCAGCACATTTTACACAGGGACAAGCTGAGCAGACCCATTCAGAACCGACCCAGCAGCACATTTTACACAGGGTCAAGCCGAGCGGACCCATTCAGAAACGACCCAGCAGCACATTTTACACAGGGACAAGCCGAGCGGACGCATTCAGAAATGACCCAGCAGCACATTTTACACAGGGAAAAGCTGAGCGGACCCATTCAGAACCGACCCAGCAGCACATTTTACACAGGGACAAGCCGAGCGGACGCATTCAGAAACGACCCAGCAGCACATTTTACACAGGGACAAGTCGAGCGGACCCATTCAGAACCGACCCAGCAGCACACTTTACACAGGGACAAGCCGAGCGGACCCATTCAGAAACGACCCAGAACCGGCCCCATTGAGGCAGCAGAGTAGGTTTATTCCGCAGTGAAGGGGTCGGGGACTGCAGCCGATATCACACGGCGGTCTGCTCTGCTCTTACCGCCACTCTGTGCTGTATTATCCTGAGCAAAGACACTTTTTTAGCGCCGAGCGCCAAGCCGAGCCTCATAAATCTCTCTGAAGAACAAAGTGGCAGCAGCAGCGACGGCAGGAGGCCACCTGGAATGTGTGAGTGGAAACAAGGGAGAACGATGGGACAGACACGGGACAGAGGCGGGACAGACGCGGGACAGAGGCGGGACAGACGTGGGACAGAGGCGGGACAGACGCGGGAAAACAAAGAAGAAAGACGGGAGAAACGCAGGACAGATGCAGGAGAAAGGCGCTTTCGGGAGCGTTTGGCGATAGAGGAGTCTGAGGGAAGGAGCAGCGGCTGATCAGGGGGGGGGGGGGGGGGGCAGGTGGTGAGACATTCCTTGTGGGCTGCACATAGCTGGGAGCAGGCCTGGGCAGGGAGGAGAGGCTGATTTATGGCCTTCATTTCGGTGTGAGTCAGAGCGAGCCTGACGAGAGGACGCCTCTCCAACCTGCCCCCCCACCCCACCCCACCCCACCCCACCCCCACCCCACCCCCACGACACCTCTCTAACCCGCTCGCCCCACCCCCCCAACAACGACACCTCAATCACTCCTGCCAGTTAACCCTAAGCGATTTGTGGGTACGATTAGACGCCTTCCTCGACTTGTGGGGCTCAGACCAGAGCGGGGACCTGAAGAAAACATCCTCCACTGAGGCGTCCCCCAACATCCCCCCTTTAACCCCATTACCACAGTAACATGCGCCGTAAAGCGCAGGGTTGCGTCTCTCTGGGCTCCTCAGACAGAGGGGAAGAAGAGACTACACATACATTCCAACCACTGGCTCCTCTGCTACAGAACGAGGGAGAGAAAGAGGGAGGGAGGGAGAGAGAAAGAGAGAGGGACAGAGAGAGAGAGAGGGAGGGGGAGAGAGAAAGAGAAAGAGAGAGGGACAGAGAGAGAGAGGGAGGGGGAGAGAGAAAGAGAGAGGGCCAGTGAGAGAGGGAGATGGACAGAAAGAGAGGGAGAGCAAGACGGAGTGAGAAAATGAGGGAGCGAGACAGAGGGAGAGAGAGGAGGAGATAGAGGGGGAAGAGACAGAGAGAGGGAGAGCGAGACAGAGGGGGAAAGGGAGTGTGTCTTTGGAAGCTAGGTAGTGTCCTTTTATTGAGTCAGTAAAGGTGGCGTCAAGCACAGACAGCTCATTTTTCATACCGGTATATACGCACACGCACGCACGGACGCACGCACACACACGAATGGGTATCCAGAGAGTACTTCAAACATAACTGTTTTCAAATTTTAATAAGCAGCTCATTTCCTATTATGTGAAGGGTTAGTTACCGATAGCGTTGTTACTTTACAGTGTTAATGTGATCAATATGATCAATATGCGTCTACATCCAGACATTCAGCAAGAGTAAAGGAGCGTGTGAGAAGGACAGAGAGATTGAGAGAAGATGAAGAGAGGGGAGAGAGCAAGAGACAGAGGGAGGAAGGGAGGGAGGGAGAGAGAGGAAGGGAGAGGGAGATGCAGAGAGAAAGAGTGAGAGAGATGGAGAGGGAGAGAGTGAGAGAGAAGGTGAGGGAGAGAGATGGAGAGGGAGAGAGAGGGAGAGGGAGAGAGAGGGAGAGGGAGAGAGAGGGAGAGGGGGGGGAGAGAGGGAGAGAGATGGAGAGGGAGAGAGAGAGAGGGAGAGGGAAATAGAGATGGAGAGGTAGAGGGAAATAGAGATGGAGATGGAGAGAGGGAGAGAGGTAGAGGGAAATAGAGATGGAGAGAGGGAGAGAGGTAGAGGGAAATAGAGATGGAGATAGGGAGAGGGAAATAGAGATGGAGATAGGGAGAGAGGTAGAGGGAAATAGAGATGGAGATAGGGAGAGGGAAATAGAGATGGAGAGAGGTAGAGGGAAATAGAGATGGAGATAGGGAGAGAGGTAGAGGGAAATAGAGATGGAGATAGGGAGAGGGAAATAGAGATGGAGAGAGGGAGAGAGGTAGAGGGAAATAGAGATGGAGAGGGAGAGAGGGAGAGAGGTAGAGGGAAATAGAGATGGAGAGGGAGAGAGGTAGAGGGAAATAGAGATGGAGATGGAGAGAGGTAGAGGGAAATAGAGATGGAGATGGAGAGAGGTAGAGGGAAATAGAGATGGAGAGAAGCGGTCCTGCTGCTCTTGTCTCTTCTCCCGTGGATTTTTTCATTAACATGTTAAACACACGTCCCCCCCACACCACAAACCCATGCACATGCACAGACACACACACACACACGCACACGCACACACAGAGGAAGGAATGGTTCAGCAGGCAGGAGCAGAGGAAGAACAGGTGTGTGGAAAGTCTTCCGACAGAAGAAACACAATTTTAAGCTTCCTCTATCTGCGCATAGCAACTAAGCCTCGAATTGCGAGCCAAGATGGCGGTTTGGGTTTCTGCACGTCTCTGACAATAAAAAAAAGAGTCTAATGTGGAAATGTCTGCCCTGTACATCATGCTAAATCAGATGATCATCGATATGACAGACGTCATATTTTCAACATTCTGAAATCAAAATGTTCAGAAACACAAATATTACACATGGCCCCAAATATTCTTTCTCCAAGCTTTCCAAATTCTATTTGGGAACAGAACTGGTATGAAAATGTGCAAAAGCAGAAGTTTAATTGGCAGTCATAGCGAAACAAATCCGTTACCTCTGTATGGAAATGAAGTAGTGTCACATTAAACAGGGTATAGCTGGAGAGACCAGCCACGGGTGGAGAGTGTACTGAACGCCTAGTGTCACATTAAACAGGGTATAGCTGGACAGACCAGCCACGGGTGGAGAGTGTACTGAACGCCTAGTGTCACATTAAACAGGGTATAGCTGGAGAGACCAGCCACGGGTGGAGAGTGTACTGAACGCCTAGTGTCACATTAAACAGGATATAGCTGGACAGACCAGCCACGGGTGGAGAGTGTACTGAACGCCTAGTGTCACATTAAACAGGATATAGCTGGACAGACCAGCCACGGGTGGAGAGTGTACTGAACGCCTAGTGTCATATTAAACAGGGTATAGCTGGAGAGACCAGCCACGGGTGGAGTGTAGTGAATGCCAGGAATCCCAAAAGTGCGTTCCCTCTTAACCCAGAGCTCGGATCGCCTTATCCCACCCTTCTTTTCAAATTCCCAGATTCTGTGCTGCTGGAATCAATCCTAGCCTACATTCCAACTTGGCTTGGGCTATATCGAACGATGGCGTGTGTGAGTGAGAATAGGTAGAAGTGTGTGTGTCTGTGTGAGTACAGATGGGTAGAGATGTGTGTGTGTGTGTGTGTGTGTGTGTGTGTGTGTGTGTGTGTGTGTGTGTGTGTGTGTGTGTGTGTGTGTGTGTGTGTGTGTGTGTGTGTGTGTGTAAGGATGGGTATATGAGTATTTTGATTGTTTTTATGGCTCTTAATGATTTACTGGTTTTATGGTTATGAATTTTTAAGGTATTTTATTGGGTTTATTGTATATTGATTGTATTTGTTGATTGTTTTATTATACATTTTTTTTATTTTTTTTTTATTTCAACGATGAGCCAAGTTGGGCTGAATGGCCTGTTGCCGTCGAACCCTTTTTTTATTTTTATGTTTATGTTTTATGTATATGTGTGTGTGCGCGCGTGCAATGATGGGTAGACGTGTGCATGCGTGCGAGAGAGAGAAAATGGATAGACGTGCGTCCCTAAGGCTTAGATTACATTACACACTGTGGATACTGTTACCAGCGAGAGGATGTGCTGGATAGTCCATGTCACATTTTCCACATGTTTTAGAAGACAGCTCCCGTCCATAAAGCTGGCTGGAGCCCCGAAACTTCCGACCCCTTTTGTGGAGAGCGCAGAGAAGCACGTGATCTCAGCCGCAGTTTCGCATCACGGCGTACGTGTCGAGCTCACAGCCGCCAGCGGGAGAAAGACGCTTTGTGTGCAGCTCAACAGGTGAACCTGCGGTGCACCCGATGGGCCAGCGGGGGGCGCATCACCCCGCCCGACAGAAACCCTCCCCAAGCGGCATTACAGCCAACCGTGTCGTCCCTTTGGGCCTGATGGCCACAGACAGCACTGGCACAGTCCGGATCAGTACCACACCGTGGGGCCCGTCTGTGCACTAGAACAGGACGGGCCTCCCAGCCAGGCTTGGCTGCGGAGCCCAAACCGTCGGCCCTGTGGCTCTCCAGCACCAGGACAGCAGAGCGGCGTTTTAGAGTGTCGCCCAGGAAACCCGGAGATAAAGCAAGCCGCTCGGGCCCGACACCGACAACAATCGGCACAGCGATGAACAACACCGCACGGCTGCAAGGGAGCGCGAGAGAATTTCCTTAAATGAAGGTTGCCTTGGAAACAAACAGGAAAAATAGGTACAGGCCTATAGTAAGGGAGTCTGACCCCAACAGAGACAGAAAAAGGTCACAACTGGGAAAGGCAGTACGAAAAAAAAAAAACATTTCCCATGAGTCAATACGTTTATAGATACACTACATTTTTTCCCTTTCTTTCTCAGATTTTGTTAAGATGACAATGGCCTTTTTATTTTTAAAAAATTTTTTTTTTAAAGGCAGTTCTCTGAATGGTTGAAAGGGAGCTGATATTGGCGCGGGTTCGACAGAAACGGCACACTGAATTACACTGGCACAGAGACGGAGCCACACCCGCAGTGGCACAGACTCAGGGCCCGGGTACCAGGTTCTGGTCGGGCGGTGCTCTCCGGGGATCATAAGCGCGAGAGACTGAAGTGTGACACGCGAGCTGTGAAAATAACAGGAAGTGAAACGGCGGGCAAGGCGAGCTCGCCGTAACGCCCAGCTCCTTTTCAGCGCTGTTTGTACGGCGTTACCTGTAGGGGAAAAAAACAACTGGGTGTGTCCTGTTTACGAGGTATTGGAGTGTCCTAGAACAACGAAACATAACGCAGGCCAGGCGATCCAGTCAAAGGCACCAGGTGAGACTCCAAATGGGGTCAGCGGCCCGGCCTAGCCGATTGGTCCTCCCAGATGCTATCCGATCGGGCCCGCTGGCGATTTAACCACTCCCCGGATATAAATCACACTGGTGACTTAACCCCTTGCCCCACATGAACCACACTGGTGACTTAACCCCTTGCCCCACATAAACCACACTGGTGACTTAACCCCTTCCTCCATATAAACCACACTGGTGACTTAACCCCTTCCTCCATATAAACCACACTGGTGACTTAACCCCTTACCCCACATAAACCACACTGGTGACTTAACCCCTTACCCCACATAAACCACACGGGTGACTTAACTCCTTACCCCATATAAACCACACTGGTGACTTAACCCCTTCCTCCATATAAACCACACTGGTGACTCAACCCCTTCCTCCATATAAACCACACAGGTGACTTAACCCCTTACCCCACATAAACCACACTGGTGACTTAACCCCTTACCCCACATAAACCACACTGGTGACTTAACCCCTTACCCCACATAAACCACACTGGTGACTTAACTCCTTACCCCATATAAACCACACTGGTGACTCAACCCCTTCCTCCATATAAACCACACAGGTGACTTAACCCCTTACCCCACATAAACCACACTGGTGACTTAACTCCTTACCCCATATAAACCACACTGGTGACTTAACCCCTTCCTCCATATAAACCACACTGGTGACTCAACCCCTTCCTCCATATAAACCACACAGGTGACTTAACCCCTTATCCCACATAAACCACACTGGTGACTTAACCCCTTACCCCACATAAACCACACTGGTGACTCAACCCCTTCCTCCATATAAACAACACAGGTGACTTAACCCCTTATCCCACATAAACCACACTGGTGAGTTAACCCCTTACCCCACATAAACCACACTGGTGACTTAACCCCTTACCCAACATAAACCACACTGGTGACTTAACCTTTTACCCCACATAAACCACACGGGTGACTTAATTCCTTACCCCATATAAACCACACTGGTGACTCAACCCCTTCCTCCATATAAACCACACAGGTGACATAACCCCTTACCCCACATAAACCACACTGGTGACTTAACCCCTTACCCCACATAAACCACACTGGTGACTTAACCCCTTACCCCACATAAACCACACTGGTGACTTAGCCCCTTGCCCGACATAAACCACACTGGTGACTTAACCTTTTACCCCACATAAACCACACTGGTGACTTAACCGCTTACCCCACATAAACCACACTGGTGACTTAACCCCTTCCTCCATATAAACCACACTGGTGACTTAACCCCTTCCTCCATATAAACCACACTGGTGACTTAACCCCTTACCCCACATAAACCACACTGGTGACTTAACCCCTTAACTCACATAAACCACACTGATGACTTAACCCCTTCCTCCATATACACCACACTGGTGACTTAACCCCTTACCACACATAAGCCAGGTGACTTAACCCCTTACCCCACATAAACCACACTGGTGACTTAACCCCTTAACTCACATAAACCACACAGGTGACTTAACCCCTTACCCCATACAAACCACACTGGTGACTCAACCCCTTCCTCCATATAAACCACACAGGTGACTTAACCCCTTACCCCACATAAACCACACTGGTGACTTAACCCCTTACCCCACATAAACCACACTGGTGACTTAACCCCTTACCCCACATGAACCACACTGGTGACTTAACCTTTTACCCCACATAAACCATACTGGTGACTTAACCCCTTACCCCACATAAACCACACTGGTGACTTAACCCCTTCCTCCATATAAACCACACTGGTGACTTAACCTTTTACCCCACATAAACCATACTGGTGACTTAACCCCTTACCCCACATAAACCACACTGGTGACTTAACCCCTTACCCCACATAAACCACACGGGTGACTTAACTCCTTACCCCATATAAACCACACTGGTGACTCAACCCCTTCCTCCATATAAACCACACAGGTGACTTAACCCCTTACCCCACATAAACCACACTGGTGACTCAACCCCTTCCTCCATATAAACCACACAGGTGACTTAACCCCTTACCCCACACAAACCACACTGGTGACTTAACCCCTTACCCCACATAATCCACACTGGTGACTTAACCCCTTACCCCACATAAACCAGGTGACTTAACCCCTTACCCCACATAAACCACACTGGTGACTTAACCCCTTACCCCATATAAACCACACTGGTGACTCAACCCCTTCCTCCATATAAACCACACAGGTGACTTAACCCCTTACCCCACATAAACCACACTGGTGACTTAACCCCTTACCCCACATAAACCACACTGGTGACTTAACCCCTTCCTTCATATAAACCACACTGGTGACTTAACCCCATACCCCATATAAACCGCGGTGGTAGGCCGCTTGTGGGAACTGAATCCTGATCCAGCACATCTGGCGGTAAAAGTCAGGAGAGAGGCTAGAGATGGATCTTTCCGCCAAACACAGACTCCTACACAAACACGCCCCCCCCCCGGGTGTGAAGAGCTGAGCACATCCCTCCCTACGATGGGCCCATCGTAACTGCTAACTGCTGTGGGGGGGGGGGGGGGGGCGGGAAAAAAAATGAGATGTTGTATCTATATATCCGCGACCTCTGTTTGACTCCGACCCCCCCACCCGCGGCCCGGCAATGACCCCCTATTAGAGCGAGTGAGTGAGTGAGCAAGAGAGAGAGAACGGCCGTGTGTGAATGCAGCAGGACGCCGTAGCACACGCACCTCACTGCAGCGGGGGCAGGGCTGCCCTTTTGTACGTTCCGCACTGACTCCACTACCCACCCCCCCAAACCACACTGCACCTGCGTACGGCCCGGCCACCCCAATGAACCAGCGTACCGCCACAGAACGCTAGCCTGCCTCCATCCCAGGCAAAGATGCTTTTTTTTTTCTTTCTTATTTATTTCTAAACACAGCTCTTCGAAAGGCATTCCAGTGCATTGCAGGTACATTACACACTTTCAGGTGTTTAGCAGGTACAGAGAGACTTACATTATTTGACATAATTCATGGGATATTTTTATGAAGCATTTTACGTTAAGTACCTTTGTTTCAGGATATGGCTGTGCCTCATCTGAGAATCAAACTGGCAATCTCCAAGTCACAAGCTTAGCCCATCGTTATATTACTCTGCCAGCCAAAGTAATGTACAAAACTGTTGAAATGTGGGACTACCTTTCCGGAATCTCTCTTTTTTTTTTTTGTTCTGAGTAATTCACCGCATGCTTGTCGAGCGTTTGACCTCCCAGAAGTTTGACTCAAAAGACAGATGGTTTGAGGCAAGGTCTGTGACAAATTAAGCCCCGGCAGTTATACCGTGGTTTGGACTGTCTCCTGCTATAAAAAGTCTGTTCTGGAAACGCCCGTTTGTCAGGTTTAAGCAGACCAGTCGCCACTGGAAATGGCAAAATGATAATCCTGTAAATCCAAAAACACAAATGTGAACAGCGATCCTCAAACATCCTTTCTGTAAGCCTTTGACAGTTCAGTCTGAAAGGAAGCCAGGGGAGAGCGCATTGAAAAGCTCAAAAGACAAGCATGTTTTTTTTTTTTTCTCTCTTGTTGTGAGTGGGAGACAGTGTGGCCGTATGCAGGTCGCAGGTCGAGCTGCATGGTTGCGAGGGACCTGCGCAGGACGGCTCGCTGTGCATAGCGGAGCACAGACGCTCTTCCCCGCGAGCGCAGACGCTCTCCGGTCACAAAGATGACAGGACCTGCGGAAAACGATAATCCCACAGAGGGTCCTGTCTGCGGACGGCTCGCGGCGGGCGCATGAAATGCGTGTCGCGGTCACGGGCTCCATGCGGCAAACCGGAGCTGCTGATACTCAATGCGGCGCGCGTCTGACCGAGATCCCCCGACCCTCGGGCTCCGGGGTTCGACTGGCAGAGGATTCGATTTTGGCAAGCGGGCAGGCATGCCTGTCGCCGCCGTGTCTGTGGAAAAGGGGGGCGCGGCAGATCGAACAAGCCCTCTTCCTGCTTCACCTTCCTCAGCTGACTCCTCCCCCTTTCCTCTCCTCCGCTCCCTTCCTTCGTTCCCCTGCGCCACGCGGGGACATGGGACCTAACCCCCCTCCCCACCCAATTCCTATCCTGGATTTATTGCTGGGATGTTTCAAAGGCGACTGCTGTGGAGAAACTTCAAGTCTTCTTTACACAAACCGCTACCTGCATGTTACAGTAACATCTCAAAGACATGCACTTCACACTTACTAACTGACCAGTCAGTCTGTCAGGGTATGAAACTGAAAGTAGAATAATTTCAATAATTACATCATTACACCTGATCCAGATATTCTCACTGATGCAAAAGGGAGAACATTACATTTTTGGAAAAGGGTTACACTTTCCTGTGATAGAAAACTCAAAGAATACTATAAAAAATGAAGACAAAAGTGGCGTGTCTCATTTGGGAAAGTCAAAGTTTCCTACAAAGAATGATCAGAATAAAGTCAAACAGTTTTCACAGCAGACCACAGACAGCGAGTCACTGAAATGTATCATTCACAAGGATGAGAAGGTGTATGTTCTAATGAGACCATGATTGCCGACGGTTTGATTACTGATCAATAACCGAGGGTCTACCTTCGGCCTTTGTTTACGTCATTTGGTGCATATTTGTTGTGTGCACTTCATCTTGCTTTTCTACCCAAGATGGTCTTAAACTGATCGATCACACTGAGGTTTGTTCTGTGCGCTACTGAACCCTATTCACACTGTGCTAAACCTCTCAACAGATACAGTTTCCCTCGTTCTACTTTGCAAAGTGCCAGAACTCCACATTTCTTGCTAATACTCTTGATCGCAATTTTTCTCCCAAAAACTGTCCCGTTTCGTGGCGCAATGTTGATTTCTCGGAAGCGCTAGCAAACCGAGCCGCGGCGGCGGCTGCACCTCTTTAGAACAGACCTGGGAGTTCTGATTGGACAGTGAATGAAGGAGGACTTCCGGTTTAGCAGGCTTAGCGCGGAGAGAGTGTGTGGAATGACAGGGTGAAGCGAGACTGTATGGGGGGAGCGGAGTGGGTGTTTTTGCACCCCTTACCTTGTCCTTCTCGTGCGGCAGCAGTCGGACGGGCGGGAGGGAGTCTAGCGACAGGTTGAAGGGCCCCTCGGGCTGTGGCCCCCGGCCGCTGAGGCGGTACAGGGGCCCCTGCTTGTGCAGCCGGCCGTGAGCCATGGCCCGCTTGATGGCCACGCGCAGCTGCTGGTGGAAAACAACGGGCCCCATGGAGCTGCTCCCCGACAGGTACGCCGCCACGTCCCCCTGGCACTTCAGGAAGCGCTCGACGCTCTTCAGCGTGGAGCCGCCCGGCTCGTGGAGGCCCTCCAGGGCCCGCTTAATGAGCTTGTTCCAGTCCAGGCCCGGCTTCCTGCCGGGGTGGCCCCCGCCCCCGCCGGCCCCGCCCCCTCCTCCACCACCACCGCTCCGGGGCTTGGGGAAAGCCAGCCGGCCGGGGTTGTCTGGGTCCTTGTAGGAGTTGAGGCCCTTGTTGGAGACCTTGAGGATGGAGCCATCCTTGACACTGAGCTCCAGCTGCTGCAGAACGGTCTTGCGGTCCAGCCCGTGGGACATGGACACGGCATTGCAGATCCGTTCCTCCGAGGGCCGCTGCTTCTGCTTCTTCACCTTCTTGATAGCCTCCAGGATCCAGTTGGTGTACAGCGGGTTGGCCAGCTTCACCATGGCTGACGGTTGGCTGCTGCTGCTGCGGCGTCGGCCCGACGACACGCCCATCCAGGAAGCGTCCCGTGTCCCGCGCCCGGGCCCCCCCGCACCTCCTCCTCCTGCTCCTCCTTCTCCTCCGCCTGGTGACTATCCTTTGTCCCGGGGACGCGCTAAGAGTCCCTCAGAGCCTGAGCACAAGCAGCCCGGCAGGGAGCAACTCACCATAGCACAGGCCCCACCGTCACCCCCCCCCCCACCACACCCCAAACGCCAACACCACCGGCCGGCACCACCTGCGCCCCCTCTCCCAGCTGGGCTGGTGGGAGGGCTAGGGAGAAGATGAGAGCGAAGGGGCTCTGCTCTCTGACCGCGGCTGCTCGCCGAGTCTCCCCGAAAGAAGCCCAACCGGCGGCCTTCCTTTGGGCAGGCTACACCAGCACTCTCCCACAATGCAATGCGCCTGCACACAGATGTCTGGCGCTCAACTGCAAACCTGTTGCTTTATTTCCCCCCTTTTTTGGCGACGGGAACAACAAGCAACAACAACAAAAAGGTTTAGGCCCAATATCTTTTAGTGTTGAAGTGAAATGTGGTCGAGGACCACCCTCGTTCCCCAGCCGGTGGAGTTTAGAGAGGGCCGCAGCCTTGTGGAAGAAGTGGATTCTGGTAGGAAAGTTTGTGTGCAGGTTCCTGCGGAAGAAGTTTATGGAAGCAAGTTCTGTCTGCGTTGTGCTGCTCCGGTTCTCCTTCTCCACCTCCGTCGTCTCCTCTTTCTCTCTCTCTTTTTTCTCCCTCTCTTGGCTGCTGTGGAACAGATATCTCACTCCAGGGAGCAGCGTGGGCTGATCACCTTCATGCCGACTGCGTTTCAGCAGCACGCGTACCCTGCGGAAACAAAGCACACACACACCGTGGGGGTCAGTAACTTGCGTGCGCACACACACACAACCACACACACACCACAGGGGTCAGTAACTTGCGTGCACACATACACAACCACACACACACACACACCACGGGGGTCAGTAACGAGCGTGCGCACACACACACAACCACACACACACCACGGGGGTCTGTAACGTGCGTGCACACACACACACACACACACCGCATGGGTCAATAACGTGTGCACGTGTGCACATGCGCGCACACACACGTGCAAACACACACATACACACACTGCAGGGGTCAGTAACGCGCATGCACGCACACACACAAACAGGTCTCCAGGTATGCCCCTTGAAGGTGGCACTTATAGAACTGTGACTTTGCCCATCTCTAGTTGTCTTTAGCAGTGCTTGCCTTGCCTACCATGGGAAATACACTTCTCTATGGATAAAAGCGCCCTGCCAAATGACTACACTGTAAAGTGTAAACAGAGAGTAAACTCAATAACACAGGAGCTGTCGATCACTCAGGCCCACGTGTCACAAATCACAGCAAAACTGCCCCCAATCTGCCACTACCACCCCCCCAGTCTCAAAGGGGGACACCGAAAAAGTGGGTTGAATGTGGTCCTGCACATGCATTTGATAACAGGGGAACAGGCGACCAGAACGGAGCAGAAGGTAATGACTGTAAGTACCCGATCAAAACCAAACACCGTCTGTAACTTCAGAGAAATTCAGTTCCAGGTCAGACAGCCAGTGCATCCAGATCTACGGTTTCCACCGTCCGAGACGGGCAGTCAGTGCACCTCCAGAAACAAGAACACAACACGCTCATTTCCCAGGATCCAGTGCAGCGACACCGGAGCGCCATAATGTGCAGGAACCGCTCACGGAAGCAATCAATCTCCACGCAAGGATGACAAAGACCCGGCGCCACCTGGAGCCAGAGCAATCCGCCGCACATGCTTGCATACCGTCGTTCTATCGCCCCTCACCAGGCTCACAGACAGCTCACATGCCACCCCTGCCTGGCTCCTGCCCACTAAGCCACCTTTTTTTTTTTTTTTTTTGACTGGTGGTTTGCACTCGCAATAGCAAGGTTGTCCCCCTACCTGCCTGTTCTGCAGCTGCCTCACCTGCCCTGCTCATTCACTTCAAAGCAGCACCCTCAACAGGCTTTTGCAGGCAACTCGGACACCCTGAACTATATTTCCCAGAGCCCTCAGTGGCCAGACCTTTTTAGAAAGTCTCATTTTTATAAAACGCAGTACCAGACTATAGTGAATTGCTACAACTTAAAACTGTTTTCTGTAAAGGCAACAGATTTTCAAAAACCGACACACATACAGACACAAACACAAATTACAACCGTTTTGTTTACTTATGGGTAATTTGTGAGGTCACGGTTACAGCCAATTTCCTACAAGCCACCTGGCTGACAGCGAACCTAAATGTGCCAGTATTCAGCCCCAAATCAAAACAGAAACGTTTTTTACCAGAGAAATTGAAACTGGTACATGACTATAACCAACAAAGCATGGCTCACTCTGTAACGCTACTTTCAATTTAGTATTTCAACTTACTGGTCAGCAAGAGAACAGTGGGCTACATAATAATAAATAAATAAAAACAATGGACAAGATCAAGGAAATAGATGTTCTCAAAATCTGCATCTGCACATCCGAACATTGTTCAATAATCTCCAGTCCTTACACAGCTAGCCGTGTGGCTATATTTACAACCCCGCTTGTTTTTCAGGCTTTGGGCTATAACTGCAACATTTCTGTGACTTTACGGAACACAACAGTCTATGACAATCCCATGTGCAACCAAGAACACAAACGCAACAAAATCGTGATTTCCTAAATCTGTTTTCATCGTCCTCTGCCGGGACGATGGGTCTAACCGTGCACACATACACATTGTTTACATACTGCCAGCTAACGTTAGACTTGTAGTAAGATAGCAGGCTACTAACCTTTCGCAACAAGATTCAAACCACGCGATTCAAACCGTGCGAATTAGCTCCAAAATAGAGGGAAACGTGTAGCGTAGGATCGGGGCAATAGTACCTCGATCCGATCAACAATGACGTGATTCCAACAACGCCCGAGGTTTCAAACAATAACAGGCTACCCGTCCCTCACACGGGCACTTTTCTATTGAGCCTAGCTCGCTACCCCACGGCCTACAAAGACACAATGTACTGGTGGCCACTGAAGGTGTCTGACTGTTCCACAAAAATATGGATTTATTCAAAACTAGCAGCGGACGATATGGCCGCTCGGCCTCGGTCTAAGCCTCGGTTATGAGTACAAACCGTGCCCGCTTGTCGCGTCCCAACACACGGCTGGCTAACTCCCCCCTCCTCCTTCCACTTCCTTCCTCCCTATATCACCCACCCTCCCACGTAGCGCCTGCGGTGCGGTGAAGACAAGGCCGTTGGAGCGAAGTAGGCCTCGGCTCACTCGCCCCCACCCTCCCCTCCACCACCGCCAACCCCCCCGTGCCCCCCCCCCCCCCCTCACTCTCTCCATCTCTCTCTGTACCCCTTTCCCTCTACCTCTCGCGGTTCCCAGAAAGCCAGGACGGGTCCAGCTCGGGTTTGTAAAGGGTAGGGTCGGAAACCCCCCCGAGAAATATGCCCCCCATCCCTCGCTACTCACCGGGATTTCGAGTCGAGTTGCCGGGGAGGATGTGCCAAAAATCATTCGAAACAGAGACAACAACAAGAGCAAAAATGCAGCCAGAGACCAGAGGCTCCAGAGCTGCCGCCATCTTGGAGTGAAACAGGAGCTCGAGCTCGACTGGTGGGGGAGGGGGAAGCAGCTCGCGCCAAGGGAGCGTCTGCATCGTGCAATCCCCACACACACCGGAGAGGCAGGGAAAGAGGTAGTAAGGGACGGGTGGGGATAAGGAGGCTGTAACTGTGAAGGGTGAATATCTGTTGTACACATGAAATGGAAGAAAAGGACAGATGGTGAAGCGGAAAAAAGGATAGGTGTCTCGCTTTCTCTAGCGTGCGCGCACACAGCGATACGACCATGTTAGGGACCGTCTGAAATTTTTCTGCAGCTGGCGACGTGGTAAGAAAAAAATCAAAGGCAACGGATTGTGGTTTTAATGTTAGAGGGTATTTAAAGATCAAAGGGAGCCCCCTCCATTCCTCCTGTTTGGGTCGACATTGCATCGCAGACATCCCTCTTTTTTGTTAGAGGCAGCGAGTGAACTGATGCCTTCTTTGAGCAAATAGCCTGGTTGCTCAGTAAACAAGCTTGCGAACTGATGTGTGTTTACACATTTAAGCTCGGGATGTTCACGATGATAATGTGCAATGTTTGGTGGTAAGCGTTGCTCGAGAAATCATCTGCAATGAGTAAAACCGCGATTGCACGCGGTACACGGTTGTGGGCGGGAGGGTGGACAGGTGAACGTAGGCTACACACGCGCGTCCTTTCCCGCCCGTATTCCGCATTTCACAGGCGTGTTTCTCCTGCATTAGGTATCTTAAGTGATAAGATTAAACTAATTAGATAACAGCTCCACATACTAAGAGGTCAGTGAAATGTCTGAAACGTTTTTTTATATTCTGATATCTGGCATACTCATGTATGCGTTATCTAAGTTAAATGTGTAACCAAAGTTGACATAATTATACCAAGTTCAGTATACACTTTTTGAATGAGGTATAGGCTACTGTCAATTCGATATTTTATTTTCACCCTGAACATTATAGCCTACCTGAAGGCATTTTCCATTCTGATTTAGTGAAGGTCAAAGTACACTCATTTAAATTAATACACACACAAAGCAGATATTTTTTTATATAAATGTATATGTAGACTTATGGAGTTTAGTACCAAATAACTCACATATAACTTATGAACATATGTAATTTCATAGTGTTTATATGTTAATAAAGCCATCTTATGACAAATCAACCATTTAAAATACATAAATGATCATGAATACAATGCATGATATTGGATTTTGGAAATAAAGCATTTGATTTAAAGGGTGTAAGTGTATTATTTAATTATCTTGTTTTTCTTATGCTGTAATTTGTTTAAATGTTGTCTGTAACTTTGTTGTGACTGCTGCTGCCACGTCTGGTCAGGACACAAATTAGATTTTTAATCTGAAGAGGTCTCTCCTGGATAAATAAAGGTTAAATAAAATAAAGTGTTACAGTATGTTACTTGCTTTTGTTTCGAATGCTTAATAAACACTACTTGGAATGACTGTTTTTCTCTTTGTTGAGCACTCTCCATGACAATAGTTAGATTTATAGTAATAAAATGCATACGACCACTTATGTGCTTTCAGAATTATGTCTGGCATTTTATTAAATGTTAATAATACCAATACTACTCTAAAGAAAAGTTTGTGCCACCATGAAAACATGCAGGATTGAAGAATTGTGTGAATAAATCTATTTACTGTGATTTGTATTACACGCATAACTTAACTTGTAATCAAGAGAACAGAATCAATGCACAGAGAGCTGATCTGAATGGGAACCACTGCCGACAGTTTTTGAAAAAAAATTTTAAAACTGATGTTTCATCATAACTAGACAATTCTTTGCATTCTAAAATAAAAGTATGACATCTGGTGGAAAATGCTTCGTCTACACCAGGACGTTCTTCTGCCCTGGAAAACCCCCCGTATATGTGGTTTTGTTGCTACAACCAAATTCCTAGTTAATGAGGATAATTTAAAATTGTAATAGAGCTTTTTATTCGGGTTTGAAAAAAAAAAAAAAAAGAATAATCAAATGGAGGACCCAGAGCACTAAGGAACTGTATCACATTTTAATGTCACAGACTCACGCTTTTGCCATTTAATTGACTGGATGCAAGTGCGACGCCTCCAACAACTTAACTCTGAAATAACCAGGAGAACATGGCAACACTCTCTTAGTGACGGGTCAGCAAAGGATGATTGCTGGTAAGTTGCACCCATATAGTAACCAGCAAGAGAGCTCCAAGGAAATGGGTTTTGGAGGCATCGTTGAACGGACCATAAAAACAGAAGCGTGCACTAAACTAATAATTATTTGCCATTTGGATAATTACTACAGGTTTAAAAAAAAAAAAAAAAGTCATTAGCGTAATCATCTTTGTGGCATTGATCTTCGTGCTTCACATTGTGCGCTATAATGTCATAGGGTAATCTTGATGGTGATAGGGCACTGAATCAGTGGCTCTGTGAGTGATTGCAGTCAATCAGTTCAATGTTGCAGAGGGACAAATTGTGCATAGTTCCTATTGGGGGGTTGGGAAGAGGGGTTTGTTGAGTGCTGTGTGGATAGCTCGATCCGCTATGGCTGCTTTTGTCCGTGTGAACCAGGGAGCTTCCTGCTGTGGCTGGCACACCGCCAAGCCCCAAAGACCCCAACCCCACCGTTTGCTTGCTCTCTTTCTCTCTCTCTCTCTTGCGCACGCACGCACGCACGCACGCACGCACACACACACACCCTGGAATGGGCTGAAACACACAACGGAAATTTCCAGGCCTGTCCAGCTTATAGGCTGCCGTCCAGCTTATAGGCTGCCGCCCCCCCCCCCCCCCTTCCCCAAAACACCCCCCACCCACACCCATCCCCCTCCTCAATCCAACAGGGACAGACAGCAGCTGGAAGGTGAAGTGCATTTGGCCTGCTAGAGACAAAAAGCCTGGGGCTTGCCTGGACACTGACCCTCCAGGCGGAGGTTTGGGCCAGCCCTTCTCACAGCTGAAGTACCTGGAGTACCGCCTATCCCCACCCACCTACCCATGTATAATCCCCCCTCAAAAAACAAGTGCCCTTCAGCCAAGTTCTTACCAAGTCTTTTGTTAGTATGGCTATCTAAAAAAAAGAATACATACACTACTCACAAAAAGTTAGGGATATTTGGCTTTCGGGTGAAATTTATGGAAAATGTAAGTTCACGCTACAGTGATATTATACGTATCATGAAAGTAGGGCATTTAAGTAGAAGCATGCAATGGTGATTTCCTCATCTCAAACAATTTATTGAAACAAAAGCCAACAACAGTGGTGGGTATACCACAACAAAAATGTCAATGTCTCAATAACTTGTCATGTGCCCTTGAGCATCAATTACAGCTTGACAACGACGTCTCATGCTGTTCACATGTCGACTTATTGTCTGCTGAGGCATGGCATCCCACTCTTCTTGAAGGGCGGCCCTCAGGTCATTGAGGTGCTGGGGTACAGAGTTACGAGCCTCTACACGGTGAGTCAGCTGATCCCATAGGTTTTCTATGGGATTCAGGTCTGGAGAAAGTGCAGGCCACTCCATTTGAGGTACCCCAGTCTCCAGCAGCCTTTCCCTAATGATGCGACCTCGATGAGCTGGAGCATTGTCGTCCATGAAGATGAAATTAGGCCTGTGTTGTTCATGCAGGGGCACAATGACTGGATTAATGATGTTATTCAGGTAGTATGGGCTTGTCACTGTACCATTCACAAAGTGTAGGGCAGTTCTGTATTGACTAGACACACCTGCCCACACTGTAACACCGCCACCACCAAAGGGTCGTCTGGTGACAACAGTGGCTGATGCGTAGCGCTCTCCTTGACGTCTCCAACATCGTTGGCGGCCATCATTTCTGCTCAACGTGAATCGACTTTCATCAGAGAACAGCACTGAGGCCCACTGGTCCCTCGTCCAGCGTAAATGCTCCCTGGCCCATGCAAGACGATGACGCCTGTGCCTGGTGGTGTGGTCAGGTACCCTTGCAGGTCGTCTAGCACGCAGACCACGCTGATGTAAACGGTTTCGAATGGTCTGACATGACACTTGGGTGCCTCTCACCTCCCTTAAATGTGCCTGGAGTTGAGTGGCATTCATCATCCGGTTCCGCAGGGCACTGTTCACAATGAAGCGGTCATCAGTGTGGGATGTGGCCAAAGGACGTCCACTTCTATGCCTTTCTGTGACTCTTCCAGTCTCTCTGTATCTCTGTTGCAACCTGCTGATGACACTCTGTGACACTCTAAGCTCAGTGGCCACTTCCCTCTGAGAACATCCTGTTTGAAGCCTCGCAATGGCGAGGTACTGTTGATCAATTGTTAGGTGTCGTCTTGGTCTCATGATGTCAAAATGTGAACAGCATGATGAAGAGGACTGTTTAAATACCAATTCTAATTGAACCAGGAAATTTATTAGTCGATTCATGGATCAAACACCTGTTGTGAATTTTGCCGTTCAGCTCCTTGTTAGAGAACAGCAAGTTGTGCAAAAAGTACTGAAACATTGAATAGTTGGACATGTGCATTCAAAAGTTTAGAGAAGGTCAAATTAATTTCACCTGTAAAGGTTATAGTGCATTTTAGGTTCATCCTGAAATTTCACCCGAAAGCCGAATATCCCTAACTTTTTGTGAGTAGTGTATGTGTGTAAAAATATGATACTAGAGAGATTTTTTAAAGTGATTTTCATTTGTTTACCAAAGTGTCTTGTGTTTACTTTATGGGAAAGTTTTACTTGTATGTGGTACTTCATATAGCCATGTAATACATAACAAACTCATGGGCCAGACTTTCTTGAACTGTTGTAAATTTAAACTTTGTTTTTGATTTTTACCCATTAATAGGACACGAAAATGTGAATTTTTTTACACTGTCATAATTGATGTGGAAATATATACCTATCCTAATGGACTACATTTCTTTCAACCAAATATTTTTTGAAGACGTTTGATATGCCTTTCTAAACCCCACTTTGCTTAGTGAAAGTTGTCGCTCGTATTCATATGGGAGAGCAAAATTAATCAGGCTCATGTACGTAATTCATTGTGTCCTGAGAGTTACGTACACAATATGCCGTCGGCAATCATGAAAAATAAATATATATAGGATCAATCTTTGTTAATGTCATGCATAAGCCAAGTAAAAAAAATATATGCGCCCAAATTCATACACTCCACGATACTTTAAAACAAGGGGAATATATAATGCTGACTTTCTTTCCGTGTCCCAATCGTTACGTACATAAGCATGAATCGTTTACCCACGTGTTTCATGGCTGGTGGATTGGTCAACCTAAAAAAAAATTGCATTACTGTCTGGTACGAAACTACTAAGAATTGCTTTGTTTCAATTGCTGCCGACGCTACAGGAGCCTGATAACCTTGCGTGTCCAAGCTTCCTCACGCGGTTGACTTTTTTTTGTATCCCTTCACCTCCGAAAAACCTCACAAATACATCTACAATCCTAAGACTTGAAGCAGATAATTGGAATGATAAAAGACGTCACTGACTGGCTCTTTGTAAGGTTCTAACGTCTTTGTTGATAAGATGAGATGTGGTTTCACCCAGGCCTGGATGATGATGACAAAATTGTACTTCCTGAACATGTTTGTCTTCACAAATCTCTTCCGTGTCCACATGGTATTAAACTCAAACTTGGCTCACAGTAAACCCTTCAATATCCCCAATTACCATTAACAACTTTTTACCTCACAAAATGCTTTTTTTTGGCAGCTGCAAGACCAAATCCAGCCAGACTATTTTATTTGGCAGAGACGGTCTCTCTAACACTAGTGGAAACCTTTGTCAGTTGGTAACTACCCTCCCCAGGCACAGATCTCTGAGACGGGGCTAAACCACGTAGCAGAGGAAGTGTGGTAATGCAGGTTGTTCACATTGAAGTGTAGAGCGACCATGGGCTGTGTACAAATCAGAGCCCTATCTGCTGTGTACTGTGTACTAGCATGTGTACTGCTTACTGCATAGTGCAGTATGGAAAAAAATAAATAAATGAAAAATACCCTCAATACTATTATCAGCGAAAGCCCAGAAATAAGTATATCATCCAGGGATTTAAAGTACACTACATTTAGAGAACATTTCACATACTTTACTTTCTCATCCTGTGTACCCAACTAGCATACTCAATAGTATAGAACAGGGGTGGGCAATTACAGTCCTAGAGGGCCGGTGTGTATGCAGGTTTTTGTTCCCACCAATTACCCCAGCTAAATGAGCTAATTGGCTGTTTACACAAACACTGGTAGATCAGATCACATTAAAATGTTTCATATAGGGACACAAGAAGTCTTCGGCTGTCATTCATGTGCTTATTAAGAATTGTAGCTAAAATGTCATATGGCGTAAATACTAGGGCTAATTAGGTAATTAAGGCCAGAAGTTGGCATGAAAACCAGAAACGGATACGGCCCTCGTTGCCCACCTCTGGTATAGGACGATGTTGTTTCGGACACAGACCCGGTGTTTGAAAAAAGAAGTTGAAGAGGACACTGGAGCACCGTTACGTGGAAGTCCATCTGCAGTGCCCCCACCCCACCCCATCCAGTCAGGTTGTGAACTTGGCGCCCTCCCTTTCGCAGTCCGGCACTGGCGTCCCTCGGCTGGGCATCTGGAGAAAGAGCCGGAATGCAAGCAGCAGGTTTCTGCGCAGACCTGCGTTTGCCAGGTAGGACGCACCTCTGATGACAGCACGGCCGTGCGGACCTCCTATCTGCATTCCACAGGGGTTGCTGGAGGGTGTGTAACATCTGCAGCTGAAGCAGGCACCAGCTGGCCACTCCTCACCCCCCCCCCCATCTCCCTCCCGTCTCCCTATGGGTCACAACCCCCCCACCCCACCCACAAATGTTTTCTCTCCAATGACTTACCGACGCGTCTCCGCACCTAACCCCTCTTCTTGAACTTCTGTCATTTTAGCGTGATGAATTTTCAGACCATCCCTGGTCTTAAGATTTAAAGTGACAGGAACGCTAAGACTTTGGGCGCCTCCAAGTCCTCTGAAGTCTTGTCCTCCCTCTCTCTCTCCTTCCATCTTCATTCCACGGATCTGAAGTGACTACTGATTGAGTAGGCCAGGCGTCTGCCATGTTGCTTTCACCCGTCACTGAACACTTAACAGTATTTGGATGCAGGCCTGCAGTTCGGAGCTGGTGCAACGGAGAAAAAAATATTCAACAACGAAAACTTTAAAGCCCAACAGGAGCTCACCTCGGTGCAGTAGCACCCCTGCTGTCCTGGTTATGAAACCCTGTGCGAGACGCAGGGTGCGTCCCAATATTCCTCACCTCCTTTCCTCCACTTGTCTCCTACTCGGAAGCATGCAAAACTGCCTGTACGCTTTCAGTGCAAGGAGTTGCACTTACAGTATACAATGTACTTGAGATTGCGGTTTGCGCCGAGACATGAATTAATTTGTAACCATTAACATGTAATTCAAATGTAATCAGTCACATTAGATTACAACACAAAGATCGGTTTCCGGGGCACGGAGGAGAGGAGGTGGTAGTGGAGGAAAGGCATTTTTCGAGTATTGGGACGCACAGTCAGACACATTTCCCGCGCACTGCTAGTTTGAATCTAATGAATAAATGGAATGGAATAGATGTCTCTACATTTTATTCATGTAGTTGAAATGTAATGATATATTCATGAAGCCACTATTTTATATTGTTCATTACCTGCATATTTTTCCTCACTGTATACAATATGTCTAGCCCCTGTGCCAACAGTAGGAAATTGACAGGGAATGGTAGGTATTAATATTATACATGATTGAAAAACCGACTCTCAACCACATTCAACAGCACGTATTATTTGAATAGGAAATGTTTGTGTCAATATTGGCTCCTGAAGCATCGTATGATCTCTCTGCTAAAGGTCTCAATTACATTTCTGCACTGATGTTTGATTAGCTGAATAATGATTTAATCTGCGTATTGTGAAATTACCTTTATTAATCAAGCTTTTTTTTTCTTTTTACAAGTGCCTCCCAAACTGAGGCACTGAAGCAGTTGTGGAGTATCATGAGATATTACATTATAAAAATATAAATGTACTTTTTTAGGTAACCGACATACTGTAACACAAAGACAGTAATACTGGTTAATTTAAACACGAGTTGTTACATTGCACATATTTGTTTTGGCACAAATGATAGAAACACTGCATTTATAAACAGATTTTGATGATTAATACAATATTTTACAACAATTTATGTTCTTTCATTTTGCCATAATAAATGTAATATCAACAAAAAACAAAAATGAATAAATAATCAGCATTTGTGTTAAATGGTAATAATCATTACACATTCCCACATGTACCAACATAATTGGGCAATCTAATGCATCATGCTGCTGGACATTTTATAATAAGTGTGAACACGTATTTCTTTGTCCAATATTTTAAACCAAAGAGGATTTCTTGGGTAAGGAAACACAAAAACGGGACTGTTGAAGATTGGAAAAAGGTGATGTTTGCGGATGAAAATAAATTTGAACTATTTGGTAACAATCTTCAACAGTATGTGAGGCGTAGGAGAGGGGAGAGATTGTGTTTTACCAGCCATTGATTTTCCATAAATAAAGCAGTATATTTGTGAAATATTTGTTATTAGTACTAAACAACTTCTTTAAGTGCAGCGTTTCCATAATTTGTGCCAGTACTGTACATGGTTTAAAAAAAATTCCAATCATGAAAACGGTGAGACTGCAGTTTAATAACGGCAGGGGTGTGTTATCATTAAGCAGGTGAGGGTTTAAAAGGTTTCGGAACCACGGCTCTGAAACATGTCTACTGTTGCTTTAGGGACTTCCTGTGAAATCAAACCTTCAAAGGTCTAAATCCTTTATAAAAATAAAAATAAATAAATAAAAAAGGGAAAAGGAAATTCTGCTACAAGGTGAAAAGGTTAGAGCACACGGCAATAATCTGTTACACCTGCGTTTTTTTTAATTTTTTTATAGCACCTCCGCATCTAAAGTACTGCAGAATTGGTGATATGCGATGAAGCTTGTTTACGAACCTAGAATCCCTGCATTGGCTAATGAATGTTCTGTGCATTATCCTGTGAATGTATCCCCGAATGAAGTACGGCCGTTAAAGCACACGAGCACTCGGCCTCCTTTCAGCGAGGGCGGGCGATAGAATCTTGCAAGGTCATTGATCACAGAACTGCAAAGCAGCTGATTATTCATAATGGAAAACTCTTATTGGCAGGCGAGTATTAACCGGTTAATAAACCACCCTGGATGAGCAAATAGGACAAAATCTGCTCTTGCTTTTCTAATCTTGTTTCAATTTCACATCCTGACCCCGCCCCCCCCATATTCTAATGCCTAACCAGCCAAAAAAAAAAAAAAAACGGAGGACAGTGTTCATTACAGCGCTCATTAATGTCATATTTTAAGAATCGTTTATTCTTTACGACGTAAACAATCACTGGCGGAATGGCATTACCGTCCCTCAACAATAACAGCAGATTAATCTGCCGCTCGGGTTAAACGGGTAGTCCTGCCGGCCGTCAATCCCGCCACCATAGGCTATGTGGTGAACACGTCACACGCTTAATGCCCAAGTAAACAGAGCCATTAGGGTCACAGCTAGTTCACTGTAAATACTCGCTGACTGGCAGGCTAGCTCGCTAAAAGCTACTCCTGGCATTTCACATAGGAACACATCAGCACAATTATCACCCCCCGCCCCTCCCTCCCTCTCTCTCTCTCTCTCTCTCTCTCCCGACGACCCCCCACCCCCCGTCGCCCTGGCCTCCTTAGCTCCCCATCACACGCATGCTGTGCAGAGGCCGAATGATGCTGCCACGCATTAATAATAGATAAGGCTGCTCAACAACACAGTCCCCCCCCGAAACAGCCTGCGGACACCGAGCACTTCATCTACCAGCTGTGTGAACACTCAACCTGCTTCACGCATCCCCACAATCGGCAGAATAACAGACCACTTGGCAGCAATCGCACCGTTTGTTTGGAGTTTAGAGTTGCCATGATCAGGCCCCCGTGATGGGGGGGGGGGGGGGGCTGTAACTGGATAGGGCCCAGGAGAGGTCAGCAATATTGGCGAGATGTGTTTATTTTCATAATTAAACAACCCCCCCCCCCCCCCCCCCCCCCCCCCGGGGTCTGCAATCACAAGTACTACCCCCCTGGTACGCGTTCACAACAATTCACCCACCCTCACCGGGTCCAAGATCGCAGTGCTCAAAAAATTTTACTTAGGGGCCCAAAGTAGTCAGGGATGGCCCTGGCCATGATCATATGGAAAAATCAACATTGCTCCAACACTTCTGTTCTTTGTGTTACAGTGCGTGTGGTGATGTAATAGGGGGGAGAAATGGGAAAAGGTCAACCCAATTGGCCCCTGGGAAGCTTGCGTAAGGACTGAGGGGCACCCCCCCTCCCGCGATGGTGATGTCCGTATCGAGATGGAGGCGCGCAAGTTCCACGTTCCAGGGCAAGAAATCTGCCAAAACTGAACTTACAAACTGACTGAACACAGGAGAAAACAGAAGCAGCGGATTCACCGCCCCGTTTAATATTCACTGAGACCAGTTTGACCATCTAACACCAAACAGATTTTCTCTGAGAAGGGATGCCAGCATTTGAAGGCAGATTAAGATTTTCATTTCAATGAATATCGGTGGACTCTTATCGAAAATTATTTTGTACACATACTGGGATGTTAATTATTTTTTTAAAGGGTAAACACTGATTTCTGATATATTAGTCTGCAGGTGTCTTGTAACATGAAGAGGTTGGTAGTGCTGCTTCCTCCAGCCAGGCAGTGAGGCAGTGTACCCCCCTGTAGATCTCTGGGCCCTTGGGGAGGGTCAGAGGAATGGACAGTGAGACAGCTGGGGAGTGTACAGGGTGAAGACGGGGGAGTGTACAGGGTGATGTATTTGGTGTAGACGGGGGACAGCCAGTGACAGAGAGAGAGAACCATAACAGAAAGAGAACTGGACCCCAGCCCTCGCACAAAAAAAAAAAAAAAAAAAAGCCCTCCCTCCAGCTGTCAGCTAGCCTTCTATCCCATGGGGGGTTGCCACGGTGACAGGCCACATGTCTTGGGGGCGTCGTCTTGGTCAAAGGACCCTATTGTTCTTGAGCTAAGCCGTCTTCGCTGTGCCCGTCTGTCGGGGAGGTGGGGGGGGGATTCACACCCAGACACACACACGCAGTGAAAACACTCACACTTGTAAGACGATATCGCACTACAACTCGCAACAAGAGCTCGCCATGGACTCGCACTCCCACAACAAAAGAAAACGCGGACGCATTTTTAAAGTTTGATAGCAAGAGACAATTAAATTCGTAGGTAGGACACATTCCAATTAAAATATCAAGTGACGTTGATACATGAATGAACCCACCCAACCAACTACAGCTAGCAGTCAGGTGTGGAAATCAATCACTTCAGAACATTTCATAATTTAAAAAATAAAAAAAAACTTTACTGGGTAACAAGAGAGGGACAATGTCACCACAAGGGGGAGACAAAAAAATCATGGGAAGCTTTTGGCACATGAAATCTCACCGTCTCCACCAGATGGCGACACATCACCACTATTGCACCCATCGGGAGGATGAATGATCAAAGTCTAAACAAAGACAGCTTACAAAATAAAACAAATAAATGTGTATGGCCTGAATGGTAGACTGAGTGAAGAGTTCCAAAGTCCAGCGACGTGGTAAACGGACTCATCAAATTTTATAGTCCTGGCAAGAAAGGACAGAGGGTCCACACAGTCATGCCCTCAAATAACTTCAGGGGAGAGCAGAGGGGCTCTCCACACAGTCATGCCCTCAAATAACTTCAGGGGAGGGCAGAGGTGGGGGGGGGGGGGGTGTATACTAAAGAGAGAGAACTTCAATAGCATTTCAGAGATTTTACTCAACAGGGCAAGCCTGAATAGAACAACCTTTTATGACTCAAATGATTTCCCCAAAGACATTATCTACCACTAAATAAAGTTAATCGGACATCTGTCCAGCACTGCTGTTGATCACAGGATTTAAAACTCAGTGCATTATTTCAGTAGCTGATGAGCCAAATTGTTTAATAATAATTTAAAATCATTTGATCTCAATTACTACGCCCACATTAGCCAACCTATGCACTTGCAATAAGGACTACTGAGCCCGCTCTAACTGCTAAACTATGACAGCTGTTTGAAGTGCCTTTTGGACAAAACAAAGCACATCCCATTTCACGAAAGAAAAACAAACACTCTGCCAGAAACGGTTATACATCCCTTCAGCTCTGCCTCGCGATACGTGACACAAGCTCCCTCATGACACTAAAGGCCCATTGCTGTAGAACTCCTGCTGAAAAACAGCAACAGCCAAGTGGGGTTTTTTTAAATTTATTTTACAGAGAGCAGATTACTGTCGTCCTTTAAAATGAGCCGTCGCCCATCGCGCTTTGTTGGCGGCGTTTCTCAGAGGGCGGGGTCCTCGGGGAGAGTGGGCGTGGCACGGGCGGAGCTTCGGCGTCCCCGGGTCCGCCTCCGCGCGGGTCGGAGGTCGGTGGGGGAGGAGCGGGGCACCCAGGCCAGCCCGATCGCCGAGGGGTCCTGGTGGCTCTGGTTCCTCAGGCTGCGGCGGACGGAACGCCGGCCCTCTCTGGGCGGAGCCCGCAGGACGTCCTCGATGCAGAACTCCGCCTGCTGCCAGGGGGGCGGGGCCTGTTCTGCCCCGCCCACCACATGCATGGGCGGGACTGTGAGCTGCCCGATTTCATCCACTCCTGTGTCGCCGTCTGCGCCCGCTTCCACTCCCCTTGTCTCCGTCGCTCTGTCCGAGATCTCCCCTCCCTCACCTCTTACTTCCCTTCCCTCCTCCTCCTGACTCCACCCCCCTCCTGTGCGGCTCTGCGCTTCCCCGTCCTCCTCCTCCTCCGTGCGGGATCGGGGCTGGAAGAGGGAACTCCTGCGACCCTTCAACCTGTCCGTAGCTCTGCTGCGCTGGGCCGCGTTTGACCTCTGACCCCCTCCGCTCGCGGGCTTCGGCAGAGCGAGCGAAGCCTCAGACTCAGGGTCCGTGCTGTCACTAACTCCGTGCTCCTCCTCCCCACTCAGACCCCCACTCACGGAAGCATCAGGCACCTGGGCATCGCTGTCCTGGCGGTTGCCCGAGGAACGGTCGGGGCTGGCGGGACTGCGGAAGGGCTCTGTCCCGGTGGCGGTTTGGTCCTCGGCGTATGGGCTGCTGAGCGCGAGCTTCCTCCTGCCCTTCCCTCTGCGGCTACGCCCACACGCCCCCCGACCCCCCCGCGACCCCCTCCGCTCCTCAGGCTCCCAAGCGGGCGGCGGCGGAACAAAGAGGGGGTCTGCGCTCGCGGCGGGAGCCGTTGCTTCGGCTGCGCAGTCTGAAGCATCGCCCGCGGGGAGGCCTGCGGACTCTTCGGCCTTGCGGCCGTCATGGAGACCGTTTACCGCTTGGTCCCCGGCAGGGATGCAGAAACGCCTGCGCCAGAGGGCTGCGGCCGCGACAACGCCAGCCGCGAGATCGCCGCGGCCGGTCTGCACTAGGGGAATGCTGGGATTGGGCGTCCCTCCGGAGTCCTCTGTGGAAAATGAACATGGCAACACAGTTAATCCCCTATGAGTGAGTGTATGAGTGTGTTTGTGTCAGAGCGGCAGTGTGAGTGTGTAAGAGTGGTTGTATCAGTGTGTATTGTGTAAGAGCAGCAGTGAGAGTGTGTAAGAGTGGTTGTATCGGTGTGTATTGGTGTGTAAGAGCAGTAGTGTGAGTGTGTAAGAGTGGTTGTAGGTGTGTATTGGTGTGTCAGAGCAGCAGTGTGAGTGTGTAAGAGTGGTTGTATGAGTATGTATTGGTGTGTATTGGTGTGTAAGAGCAACAGTGTGAGTGTGTAAGAGTGGAGTGACCCCCCCTGCTGTGGTCACTCCACTGGCTGCCAGTTGCAGCCAGGATCAGGTTCAAAGTTCTGACCCTGGCCTACACTGCAGCCAATAGAACAGGCCCGCCTATCTGCAGGACTTAATCCAGAACTATGTTTCTGCTCGACCACTTCGCTCTTCTACAGCAGGGCGACTCGCACCCCCCCCCCCCCCCTCCGTGTCAACGGCTCTCGCTCATCCCGACTGCGGAGCTTTTCCACCTTAGCTCCTCAGTGGTGGAATGAACTTCCCATTCCCCTACGTTCTACTCGAACCCTGCCTGCGTTCCGTTGAGGCCTGAAGACACACCTCTTCAGACTCCACCTTGACTGATATTCTAACCTAGGACCTCATGGTACTAGTTCCCTGTGTTTTCCTGTCTGTTTGTTACAGTTTATAATAGTATTTAGAATAGAAGTGTAGTATAGCTGATTTACCCACAGCTTACTGTGAACTACAGTCAACGTTCATTACTAGGGATAGCTGCTACATTATGGGAAGGATGTGCTTTGTCTTGTCTGTTCTGTAGTGATCTTGATGATGTCTCTGTATGCACTTATTGTACGTCGCTTTGGATAAAAGCGTCTGCTAAATGAATGTAATGTAATGGTTGTAGGTGTGTATTGGTGTGTCAGAGCAGCAGTGTGAGTGTGTAAGAGTGGTTGTGTAGATGTGTATTGGTGTGTCAGAGCAGCAGTGTGAGTGTGTAAGAGTGGTTGTATCAGTGTGTATTGGTGTGTAAGAGCAACAGTGTGAGTGTGTAAGAGTGATTGTAGGTGTGCAAGAATGGTTGTAGGTGTGTAAAATCAGCAATGTGACTGTAAGAGTGGTTGTGTAGGTGTGTAAGAGCAGCAGTGTGAGTGTGTAAGAGTGGTTGTGTAGGTGTGTATTGGTGTGTAAGAGCAGCAGTGTGAATGTGTAAGCGTGGTTGTAGGTGTGTATTGGTGTGTAAGAGCAGCAGTGTGAGTGTGTAAGAGTGGTTGTAGGTGTGTATTGGTGTGTAAGAGCAGCAGTGCGAGTGTGTAAGAGTGGTTGTAGGTGTGTATTGGTGTGTAAGAGCAGCAGTGCGAGTGTGTAAGAGTGGTTGTAGGTGTGTATTGGTGTGTCAGAGCAGCAGTGTGAGTGTGTAAGAGTGGTTGTAGGTGTGTATTGGTGTGTAAGAGCAACAGTGTGAGTGTGTAAGAGTGGTTGTAGGTGTGTATTGGCGTGTCAGAGCAGCAGTGTGAGTGTGTAAGAGTGGTTGTAGGTGTGTATTGGTGTGTACGAGCAGCAGTGCGAGTGTGTAAGAGTGGTTGTGTAGGTGTGTAAGAGCAGCAGTAAGAGTGGTTGTAGGTGTGTATTGGTGCATCAGACCAGCAGTAGGACAGTGTGTGGGGGGGCGTTACCTGGCGTCTCTGCAGTTTGGGGGTGCATTGTGGTGGGGGCACAGGAGAGGGTCTCAGTAATGGGGCTGAGGGTGGGATTCTTAGAGGCGTAGTCTCTCTTCCCATATAGAGAGCGGTCAACCTCCTTACTGCCCCAACGCCGCTTACCTGCAGAGCCCTGTAACAAATACACATACATCAGTACTGACACACACGCACGCACACACACGCGCGCCGCGCACGCACGCACACACGCGCACACACACAAATAAACTATAAGACACCCTGCAGCCATGTACCTTAGATAAGCCAGTCAACCCTTTCAGCTCCACTAACACTGCCATTATAGGCTGTGAGCCAGCCAATCACACGTGAGACAGAGCCTTGTGTTGTATTATGGGGTGGCAGAGACTGCTACCTGCAGCACTATGGAGTCCAGGAGGAAAGAGAAAGACAGCTGATCTATGTACATCTCACTCACTGTGGAATTACTCAATTTCTCCTGCCGCTGTGAATCACTGCTTACAAATAAGCATGGTGTTCCAGTACGGAGAGAGATGGTGTGCGTGTGTGCGCATCAGTACTGCGGTGTGTGTGTGTGTGCGTATGTGTGTATATCAGTACTGCTGTGTGTGAGTACTGCGGTGTGTGTGTGTGTGTGTGTGTGTGTGTGTATATCAGTTCTGCTGTGAGTGAGTACTGCGGGGTGTGTGTGTGTGTGTGTGTGTGTGTGTGTGTGTGTGTGTGTGTGTGTGTGTGTGTGTGTGTGTCAGTACTGCTGTGTGTGCGTAACCACTAAACTGTAGCAAATGTTCCCTGTCCAATGCTACAGGAGAACATCACAAATCCACATTTTCGTTTAGATTTTCTGCTGCACTGTTAATGCATTGGAATTGGAATACAACATGTTGGGAGACTGTGTGGCAGCCGACTCAACCCAAATACCAATCCCCCCGTAAGGCCCTGGGTTCGAATCCCCGCCACAGCACTTTCTATGGCATGGTCCCAGGCAGACAGTCAGCTCTCCTTTAAAAAAAATAAAAAAGATTTTTAAAACGCCACGCTATGATGTCCTTTTTAATTGGCTCTAGTTGCTAAGCCAACATCTGTGAGACACACAAGCCGCCACAGCTGCTGAAACCGTAAATTAGCATGGCCATCGCCGGCCGCTTTCGACCGCGCAGAGAAACGACATCGTTCTTGTTCCGCACGAGTCAGAGGTGCCAAAGTTCCATTACCTCCCAAATCTTTCCAATCTTAGCGTGGAAAGCTCGGACGTTTTCCACCGTCTCCAAGGCCTGCTTCGCATTAGGGAAACTTATGATTCCCATGTGTGGATTCCTACTACAGTCAACCTCCGCTCTAATATTGTGTCTATTTTCCAGAGAAGCTACTGAAGCGATTCTCAATTTTAAGAAAGAAAGAAAGAGAGGAATACAAAGTAATATGGAGGGTAAAAAAAAGCCTGCCGCTCACACCGACTCTGGTCAGAGCTGAGGTTATTGTACAAGTTCATTTGTACACGACCCGAGTTCTTCAGGTTATTTTTTTAACCTGCGCGGTGAAAAGTCTCGGTCAAAGTGCCGCTGGTCACACAAGTGTGAAATTGGCCAAACCACACGGCTGAGCATGAAGCTATGCATTGTAATTAAATGGGAGGTGAACGGTACCAAATTAAAAATTGTAATGAAAACCGATTTGAATATCAAACGTCTTGGGCAATTATCCGAAGCACTTGTTCAGCTATACAATTTATTTAATAGCTTAGAAGTTTTTTTTTTTTTTTTTTTTTCAAATTACCTGGCAACTCAACTTGTATTAGCTCAACAAAACCGAATAATACTAAACATAAGAACCGTAACATTTTTCTATGGACCGTAATGAAAGCTTACACTGTATAAATGGATATTTCATAAGTGCACCTCCAAAGATTTGTAGGGTGCTTGTAGGATACTAACTGCCCAACGCGTTAACCCCTGCATCATAGTTGCTCTTCTACAAAAAGTGCACAGAAATCCATAATGCATACGACATCATTTATGCAATGAAGATACCTTCTTTAAACACCCTGTGCAATCAAAATCAGCTTTTAAAAAAAATTATTCAATGTAAAAAACCAAAGAATTAAGAATTCATCTTACTTTCTTTCATCCTGCAGGCCATAATGTTCTTATACTGACCACTAGAGTAGAATTTGGACCTGGTTATTTGGAGACCCTATTTGCGACATAATTAATGGCGTTTAGTTTTTAACCAATCAGCTATTTTTTTTATAAATCTGAAAGAATTTAAAGAATTTTTTTTTTTTAAACACAAGGGGGGAAAAAGTGAGTGCAGTGAGTTCACAGAAACGCAGCACCTGACCGCACTCTGGCCACAGCTGACCACACCTCGTCTAAATGTCCATATTTTAACAGTTCTTCAGAACAGAAACTGTGGAGTTTGCAATAAATTTACTTTGAAGCCTTTTTCCCCCCCCATCCCTTAATCAGCCCGCAGATTGAGCCTGCGGAACAGCCCGCAGATTGAGCCTGTGGAACAGCCCGCAGATCGAGCCTGCCGAACAGCCCGCAGATCGAGCCTGCCGAACAGCCTGCAGATCGAGCCTGCCGAACAGCCCGCAGATCGAGCCTGCCGAACAGCCCGCAGATCGAGCCTGCCGAACAGCCCGCAGATCGAGCCTGCCGAACAGCCCGCAGATCGAGCCTGCCGAACAGCCCGCAGATCGAGCCTGCCGAACAGCCCGCAGATCGAGCCTGCCGAACAGCCCGCAGATCGAGCCTGCCGAACAGCCCGCAGATCGAGCCTGCGGAACAGCCCTCAGATCGAGCCTGCCGAACAGCCCGCAGATCGAGCCTGCCGAACAGCCCGCAGATCGAGCCTGCCGAACAGCCCGCAGATCGAGCCTGCCGAACAGCCCGCAGATCGAGCCTGCCGAACAGCCCGCAGATCGAGCCTGCCGAACAGCCCGCAGATCGAGCCTGCGGAACAGCCTGCAGATCGAGCCTGCGGAACAGCCCGCAGATTGAGCCTGCCGAAAAGCCCGCAGATCGAGCCTGCGGAACAGCCCGCAGATTGAGCCTGCGGAACAGCCCGCAGATTGAGCCTGCCGAACAGCCCGCAGATTGAGCCTGCCGAACAGCCCACAGATTGAGCATGAAGTGATTGTGATGCATCCCAAGGGGCCAAGACTGGGCTTTTGTTTTGAAGCTCACTTCCTGGTTGGGCTGGGAGCGGCAATTGTGCCGTTGCTCACTAGCGCCACTGCGATTGGCTCCAGTATAGGTCTTTCACCATGTAAGTCAATGGCAGCAATGTGGTCAAAACACTCAGTCAATAAATTTTTCCCACAAAAAAATGTAATTGCAATAGGTGCCTTTCCTTCATCTAATGCCTCTGCATACGCTGATTTTTTTAAATATTGTGTCGTTTGGACAGGGTATTAACATTTGTTCATGACCAATCAGAGGGACAGGTTGAGTCCTCTTCGGCTCCACGGAGCAGGCGCAGTTTGTACAAACGGGCAGCGAAAAAGACATAAAGAGCTTCAATTCAGTTTTTACGAGGCCGTGGAAAGGCAATGGGTGACGTCACAGTGGTTTGTCCATATTTTTATAGTCTATGAGGCATCCCCAGGTTTTAGTTGTGAGCAGTGCCCCACTTCTCATTAGATCCATATTCTCAGGAAGGCCCGACCCCAGGCGCTCATGGGTCCTCCAGCGCAGTTCTCTCCCAGCTGGCCTGCAGGGGCATTTCGGTTACTGAGCATCGCGTTGCTTTAAAGCCCTTTAAACAAGCAGCCTGCACTGTGCTCTATAAAAGGTTTATGATTATAAATAGTTTGTTATATCTGGGCTGCGTGGTGGAACGTCCTGCTCAGGGACTGGGGTTTTACAGCGGCGGTACGGCTTGCAGGTCTGTGGCCAGCTCTGGCTGTGTAACTGCTGACTCTAGTGTGCATCTCTGCAGGGCGGCACATTACTGCTGCTGCATCTCTGCAGGGCGGCGCATTACTGCTGCTGCATCTCTGCAGGGCGGCACATTACTGCTGCTGCATCTCTGCAGGGCGGCGCATTACTGCTGCTACTGCATTTCTGCACGACGACACATTACTGCTGCATCTCTGCAGGGCGGCGCATTACTGCTGCTGCTGCAGCTCTTCAGGGCGGTGCATTACTGCTGCTGCAGCTCTGCAGCGCGGCACATTACTGCTGCTGCTGCAGCTCTTCAGGGCGGTGCATTACTGCTGCTGCATCTCTGCAGGGCCGCGCATTACTGCTGCTGTAGCTCTGCAGGGCGGCGCATTACTGCTGCTGCATTTCTGCAGGGCGGCGCATTACTGCTGCAGCTCTTCAGGGCGGTGCATTACTGCTGCTGCAGCTCTGTAGGGCGGCGCATTACTGCTGCTGCAGCTCTTCAGGGCGGTGCATTACTGCTGCTGCATTTCTGCAGGGCGGTGCATTACTGCTGCTGCAGCTCTTCAGGGCGGTGCATTACTGCTGCTGCAGCTCTGCAGGGCGGCGCATTACTGCTGCTGCTCCATCCCCTGAGGTGGGAGGGATTGGGTCGGTAGAGCTGCAGACTGCAAGGCCGCAAACGAGACTGGGTGTGCCTGCTGCGCTCCTCCACAATCGTCTCTCTCACTCCTCTGCCAGTGGGGCGTGGAATGAAAACAGCACTGGTGGCTCGCACTTGGGAGGACAGAGCATTTGCCTCCCGAAACGTTACAGGGCGCTGCAGCGATGGCAGGGAACTACGACAACCACCGAGCGTTCCAAATTGGGAGGGAAAAAATAAAGAGTGGGGTGTAATATAAAAACAAATAAACGGCATCCATGTGGAGGCAGCTTAAGAACTGTGGATTCTGCCGTGGTCACACCCTTTATGGTATTCATGCTAAAAACACACCTTTCCACGGTAGCACAATAAAATAAAGAGCAAAGAGCCGTCTGAGCTGCACCATTCCTCCACGCCAGACTCAAGTGAATAAAAAGACATTAGTATTCATCACAAGCGGAACGTGTCTGTTTGGCTCGCCCCTGAGAAAGCAGCTGTCAAAGGCAGGGCCCGGGTTGGCTCTGACGTTATCCAAAGGCTTACGGACACACCCATTCATTTCTATCGACTTGACCACACCGACTGCAGACTGGTTCATCCGAACCATCATCACAAGGGGGCGACAGAGCTCTTCAAACCGCACGTTAACAAATGGGTACACTTGGCGAGGTCTGAAATCTTAATTTCTGCAATCTGCAAATCTGCAATTTTCCACAAGTTATTGTACACTTTGTACACAAATCGAGCGCCGGGACAGTTTATTTTTTAGGTTTTACACAATGAATGTTAAGAATATTTTCCTGCTGCTGTATCGAATTTCTTTGGTTTCATTAACATAACAAGAAGTAATGTTTATTATAATTACTTGAGAATAAAAGTGGAGAATTTCGTCAAGATGGCTTGCTACTTGGCAGTACATGCCTGCTGCGGTTTTTTTGTCAGCACACTATGGTGTCCTTCCAAACCTACATTACCATGAGAAGAAAACGGGTCTAAAATAAAAATCATTCATCTGTAATATTAGCAAGAGGATCCTGGTCTACAGTGATCTAAATATTGGCATTTGGCCATTTTGTAAAGAAGTTTTTTCATCAAGTCGCTCAAATTACGAGATGTAGGTCTACACTTTGGTTTCAGTGAAAAACAGAGACAAGCGAGGATAAAAACAAGGACAGTACAGATCTCCCCAGCGAAACGGCGGAAAGCCATCAGCTAAGCACGGCATCAGCATTTTCATTCAGTCTGTTTGTACACATTTGGAAAATGAGCGCTACCGTTCCGAGCAAGCGCCTATCCCCAGATTTTCGGGAATTTGTGATGATTATTTCGCAATTCGACCGTTCGGGCTGCATTGTTACACATTTTCGTAATACAGGGGGGTTTTAGAGCAGAGTAGGATGGGATTTAGACCTTATTTGTGGTGTCAGACTCGGGTACGAATGGTGACCACAGGCTTTAGCGAGCTCTACAGTGCAGACTTGACAGATGACGTTTGATAGAAGAGTTTACAGCCTCTCCTTCACTCCCCTGCTTTTCTCATGCATTACAGCAGCATTCAAGTTAAAACCCTGAAAGTCAACACAATGGCCGTCTACAGGTCTCTGCACATTTCAGTTCTACTTCCCGTAATAGAGAGATAAGGCAGCAGGGACATCACCAGACGGCTGGAAGCACATTAACAGCCAGATGTGACGTGTGAAAGGTCTTCAGCGAGTCCGTTATCCCCCCCCCCCCCCCCCCCCCCCCGGCCTCAAAATAAATTCCCCCACCACTTGTCGTCTTCCTCTCCAAAACCTGCAACAGGCAAGGAAAAGATACCCCCTGGATTTATAAGCACTGTCGGCTATGTGAGCAGACCACGCTGTGTATTTCATACGATGCCGTTATTGCAAACCCTCGGTACCTGGTTAAGAGGCTCACGGAGAGCTCTCAACTGTGGGAGCCCTTTCCAACGCTGTGCTTGCGATGCCAATGGCTCCTTCCCCAATCGCCATCCATCAGGGGGAAGAATATAAACACGCTAAATGGATAGCTCGCTAATTTGCAAGCTGCAAGCTCACCACGAGATTTAGTGGCGCTCGGACGACTCTTGGTTTAGAATAAGTCTCTTGCTCGAGATAAAAATTTGAAACAAATCATCCGCGACCAGTCTGAGCCAGTTCGCGAGTGAGCCCGTTTTCAAAATGAAAGAAAAAGAATCTGGCCCTTGTAGTGGTCTTGCAAAACCCTTCAACGTATTCATTATGAACATTTTTATTATGAAAATTACTTATTTTAAAATTGGCAAATTAATTGACCTCATCTGGAAAATACCAATCTCTTAGGACAATGAGTTGTATGGCTGTGGTGACATCACACCTCCTCCCATCCCCCACAATGCTCTGCTCCAAGGTGCAAGTGACCTTTAACCCGTACTATGTAATCTGCCACCTCCAGCCTGCAAGTATAATATTTATAACGGATAAAATAGTGCCTAGTCTCAAGTGATCGCAAATTTACATAGTTTGTCAAACTAGTCTAAAATATGATCAAGATAATGATTCATTCAACTACAACAGTGAACAGCTCATTCTGGAAGCATCCTCTGTCACATTTATCCCTCTCTCACGGATCAGCTCCCGACAAAGCTTGTGCTTTTATTATTATTATTTTAGCTCAGAGGATCCCTGCGAGGTATGACGACAGCTGCAAAAACGACATGAGACGGGGAGAGATAGGGAAGAGGCGTTTGGTTTAGAGATGCGCACTGATGTTTATTATGCGCCGTTAGCGCCTCCCGGGAGAGGGGTTGTTGATGTGTGGGAGAGATGGCAGCAAGGTAAGTGGTAAAAACTACCACAAAAAAACAAAAACAAATATAGAGGCCCTCCAAGATGTATGTGTGCCCTGTGGCTACATAATACTGTCGCAGTCACCACTACCTCAGCTGCCCTGGGTTTCCGCATAGCGGTTACATAGCAGTTACATCGCAGTTACATCGCAGTTACATCGCAGTTACGTAGCGGCTACGTAGCGGTTACAGAGCGGTTATATTGTGGTTTCATAGCGGTTACATCGCACTTACGTAGCGGCTACGTAGCGGTTACATTGCGGTTACGTCGCAGTTACATCGCGGCTATGTTGCGGTTGCATAGCGGTGTTTCAGTACGGCGGTAAAAGCTATAAACCGTGACAGCTCCAAATGGAAAACGCAGCTTCACCCAGTGAATTCAGGACATGAGTCACAGGCCAGATACCTGAGCCTCCAGCGAGCCGCCGTTGAGATTTCTTTCCCCTCAATCAACAGGAGGCTGCTAAAATCAGACGTCAGACCCCAACCTTTCCATTATAAAAACAGAATGTAACAAAAGGCGCAGATTAGAAGTCGGTTGTTTTTTTTTTTTTCCCCCACCTTTCAAAATGTGCTGGAAGGACAACTGGAGTTGGCGAGTACAAGCCGTGCCTTGCTGCAAATCACCAGCAGTTCCGCATCCCATTTTTAACATCAGAGAAAAAGCACATATAACATCAATGCCCTTACACCGTTTCCAACGCTATTCTGCAGGATTGTCCATTTCACGGGGACCAAATGTACTGGATCCTCATTCGAAAACGGCATAAAGACCAGGACAGTGGGCATAAAATTGATTGAATATGACGTTCCATATTAAAATGGCAATTTTTCACAATTCTTTTTTCCCCCCAAATACATTTACATGAACACAGGGCTGCGATACAAATGCAGAATTACACACGATCGTTAGTGAAGACAAACTGAACTGACTCAAAGAGAAAGTTGCCCAGACTTTGATAAGTGAAAAAGGATTAGTAGATTGGATTCTGGGTAACTCGGAATAAAATTGCTGGTCATAAATATGCACACACTCTCTAATACTAATTAATAATAAAGCACTATAATAATGGACTCCTTATCCGGACAACTTCACTGGGACTAACCCAAAATAAGGAAGTCTGGCGCAAACAGAGCACAGAACCAAAGACATTTATGGGGAACAGGGGAGACTGAGGATGACGTTGAAACGTCTGAGTCAAAGCTTTATTATTATTGTATATTAATAAAGCATTACAATATGCACATGACCTGAACTGAAGAACAGTCCGTTCAATAGAGCTTCCTCCTTGTTTATATATGACATACTCTGAACAATAGTGAGCGCAGCCCAGTGAAAGCGGTGCGTTAAATTTTAATGTAACAGGTGCGCATTCGGAGGAACTACTGGAGAGCTGACAATATGGACGTGTATAGGAGAGGGAGGGAGAGCAGGGGGGGGAGGTAGACATAGGAATTGGAGAGAGCGAGAGAGAGAGAAAAGGGGGAGAGAGAGCAAGAGGGGGAGAGTGAGAGGGAGAGAGAGGTAGAGATAGGAATTGGGGAGAGAGAGAAAGCAAGAGGGAGAGAGAGAGGTAGAGATAGGAATTGAGGAGAGAGCGAGAGAGAGGGGAAGGGATAGAGAGAGGAGTTGGGGAGAGAGAGAAAGAGGAGATAATTACAGTATGTTTGCTAACAAGCAATGATTGACCTGGACTACAGTCATCTTGTTAATTCAAATGTATTTTATTCAAATCAGTGGGACTGAATGAGCTATAAATAGTCAGAAAAAAAGGTAATTAATGCCAGATCAGATCACACAGAAAGTCTGCTTCACTTCCCAGCAATTAAGTGTTTATACAAAATGGCCAATAATTAGAAATATTCTCGTTACCCCCAAAATAACCCGATAGGGAGGGAGGGGGGAGGACGCACACCCAAAAATGTAGCGATGTGCAGACTAACAGAAACAATGATAAAAAAGGGAGCATCGTGCTATAATGCTCACATATTTACATGTTTTGACACAGTGTCGTCCTCAGCGCATATGCTGTGTAAATGCTGAAGTCATATATAGTGCAGGTGATTAGGCCCATGTTACAAATCCTTACCCATGTTAACAGTTGAAATACTAAAGAATGTTCTTACATCTAATATATAATAAAATATATTACGTAAACTACAATTATGTAAGTACAAAAAATGGGATACACACATTCATTTTTATTAATTATTTTTTATTATTACCCCCAAAATAAGATTTTTTTTTAAGCTCCGTTTGAAATACTTTTTGACAGAATACACACTACCTTTCACATTTCGAGATAAACGGACAGTGCGTGAAATTCAGACGTACAAATTAAAGGCCTAGTTACAGCAAGTGGATTTATCAGGAGGAGCCAGGTCTCTGACAGGCGCTAACGGTAGAAAGGCACGACGGGTGTCGCCTCAATAATGCCGTCTGTCAGTTAATAGGCTTTTTAAAAATGATCTATATCGAAGTTCGCTGTGCCCATCGCATGCTGATATTCCTGCTGCTTGTTATAACACACAAAAGAAATTCTTTATCCCGACAAAATGTCAATTTGTGCCCTGTGTGCGGCCGGCTTTCGCTTTGTTTCCCATAAAATATTTAAAAAGATTGAGAAATCATGTCACTACAGCAGCCTAGGAGACATAATAGAAAGGGAAGAATACAGAGCAGCCCCAGACTAAAAAAAATCTACATTCAAGACATCACTGCGCCTGGAAAAACATGGCCGACCATCTTTAGGCTTGCATCAGTCTCAAAGAGAAGGGTTTATTTTCTGCACACAGCAAGGGCATACAAAGACGCTTCAATGACACTGCAGTACTATTCTCATGCTGCGTTTGCTCTCGCGGCAAGTGGGGTGGAACCTTCAATTAAACGAGGTTGCGCAAAGCGTACTGATTGGCCAACACTTGCCACGCCTTCTACCCAGCCCCCGCCCCCCCGCGCTGTGTGTTTTTGGGCAGTTAAAATGGTTAAAATGACCCAGAGGCACCTTTCTTGGATCTTTGATGACAGCACTGATATCACCACACTGACCATATCTAAACAATCAACTCTCATGTTCTTTCCGTGTTCCGTTCTCCTTAGAGACAGGAAGCATTGGTTAGTAACGGGGGTTTCCACTGCTGTATCAGCTTATGACAAGCTGTAGAATTTATAACGTTTAGCGCTAACAGGCCGCTAGCGCTCCCCCAGAGTCGACCATCCATGGATCTACAGTAATATCTATGAAGCTAACAGCTAACCCTTCTCCACTGCGTTTCATTGTTAAAATAAGGCCCTATACAGGGGGCTAGCATGCTGCAACGGCCGAACGCAGCCGAACGCAAGGGCCGAACGCAACCGAGCGCAAGGGCCGAACGCAACCGAGCCCAAGGGCCGAACGCAACCGAGCCCAAGGGCCGAACGCAACCGAGCGCAAGGGCCGAACGCAACCGAGCCCAAGGGCCGAACGCAACCGAGCGCAAGGGCCGAACGCAACCGAGCGCAAGGGCCGAACGCAACCGAGCGCACCTGAACCGCTGAACCTCTGCCTTCTAGAATATTCCTTCCGCTCACCCAACCTGCCATAAAACATTCACAGGGCAAGTCAAGGGCCAAAACAGACCTGCAACATACCAATAACACCTCAAAAAATAATTACAAACAACTTCAAGGATGTTCACTTGAACTACTTACTCGTTTAACTTGGTCAAATATCAATCAACTACTGACTTGCCGTTTATTCCGGTGGAAAGTGGTTACATATATTATTATTATTATAGACTTATTAATACCGATTCAATTGTTTGCTTGTCCCCCACTGCAAAGTGTAATTCCACAAGTCTAGAGGATTGCAAGTGTAATACATTTCAACTGTGTAGTTTATTTAGCATTCTTGCTTAATGGCGCTGATCAGATGCAATTAAAGGCCAGTTTAATCTGGGCTTGGCCTAATGCGAGCGTCGCTATCAGACTGAAAGCATCTGCCATCGGTCAGGCTCTAATTAACGCCACAGGAAACAAGACGGCTGTGAATTTAACACGTCGGCCGTTAAAGTATTTCAGTGGGCCGTTAACGCCGCCACACCTTGAAAGGAACAACACAACTGGCCCCGCCCCCCCCGCTCCCACAGGGTATGACACCGAAGCATGTACTCAAATACTCAAAACAGCGTTTACTGGGGTCAGTGGAGCGCTTACGCACTTTACACACCAAACTCAGTCCCCTCAAAGGGAGGGGGGATGACACCTGTTGCCAATAGGTTTGGGACGATGGTCGATGGAATCGACTATTGACAATGGCTGAACCCATCGGCGATGGCTATCTATCTTTGTCGATGCCTGGACGATTTTTATTTTTTAAATTCTTAAAATAAAAATAATAATTTCACCTCTCATTCTGTGTTTTTAATAAATTTTCTACTCTACCATGCATTTACAATGTAACGTGTTGTCTGCGTCTTTGAAATGTGATCGCCTATGCAGCGCAACGGCGCCATAATTTACCTGGATTGAGCAAAATCACGCTGATAGCCTACCTTCTGTTAGACCACAGTGCAACTAACTATATCATTTCATTCAGGCCTAATTAAATAAATTATATTTTGTATTCAATAGTGCTATTTATAAACTATTGTTCAGTCTAGAACGGAGTGTAGGCTTAGGCTATGGAGTGGTGAGCTGTAGCCATATAGCCTATCCCTCAACAGCCTTTTTATTCTAACAGCACAACAAGCTTACCGGTGTCGGACTCGGGGCATGGAAACAAATATAGCCTAATATTGTACAGTCTGACTGTAGACTAATGAAAGATGTGATCAGAGAAATAAACTAGATTGGATGAAAAGGTGGCCGCTATATTCCTATATTGATACACGGAACGTGTCACTGAAGCGAAACATTGAAACGATTTAGGAGTTGCTATAATCTTAAATTGATTCAACAGGTTTATGTAGAATAGTAAATAATGTAATTTACAATGTAATATAGCCTAGCTTAACCATTTCATCAGTGAAAAAAGTCCCCTATAACGAAAAAAAATCTTCAGTCAAACGTAAGCCTATAGGTCTTGTTGTCTCTTTATTTCATAGGTTTAGGCTATAAAAGGTCTCTGATTATCAATAGAAATAATTCGTTTCAGGGTAAATTATGTATTTTTGATTACATTAGGTTAGTTAAAAAGGTCTAACCCGATAGTGCTAAGTGAGAGAAGTTATGTGCAGATGGAGATAGACTGTGCGGGATGGCACGCGGCATAAAGGGGATCTTGTGAATCGCTCACTACAAGACTAAAATGATAATGAACGTGATGACTGCTCGTCTAGCTTCTTCACAAAATGAAATGAAGTTAGTAAAATGAAACGAATTGCTATAAAACAGACGAGGGCGCAGAAAGGCTTAGGGAAACTATAGCTCCTGAGCGCTGACCGTGATGCTGACTGTCTCGTTGGTCAGCGGCCAGGTGAGATAAATCCTCTACTATATAATCTAGAATAGACGTGAAATCTGTTGTATATTATTCTTTATTATATTTGGACAAAATAGTGAATACAATTCGCAATGGTATGCCATATAAGTAAGCAAAAGACCCGCTGTTCAATAGCCCCCGCCCCCACCCCCGCGCACCCCTCGATAGAATCGACCATCGGCGATGGCTAGAGGGCTCGATGGGACGATGCTGCCTTGCACACGATGGCACAAGACTAGTTGCCAAATGCTCTATCATCCTGCCCTGAGATAGACAGAGCTGGTTGCTACAGTGAGCTCGTCCCAGCATCATCGGCGCGGTAACAAGGGGTGGTGGGAACACTGACCTTCATCTTGCCGGAGGCAGAGACAGCGGCGTTGCGGCTGGGCCTTCTCTCGGCCGCGGGGTCCGTTACCTCGGCCTGCGGCAGAGGATGTGGGGGGGGGGCGCAGAGAGACAATGAGTCAGACCCTATCAAACATTCATAGCCCCTGACCTACAGAGAGGGTGCATGTTAAATTAAGTGCCCCCCCCCCCCCTCCCCCGCCAGGCGGTATGGCGGGTTCACCCCTGCCCTCCCACCTTCCTCTTTCTGCTGCGAGACCGGGCCGGACGAGGTTTGTTGACGGGCGGCTCAGGGGCGGGGCTAGGGGCGAGCTCCGTCTTCAGCTCCACTCCTGCGGGAAAAACAAATCTCATCTTTACCAACTACGCTCTGAGGCTTTATTAAAGCTGCCATTTTAAAATTAGGGTTGGGAGGATCAATTTCATTTCAATTTGGACAATTCAGCAATTTAATTCAACTTAAAACCACAAATAGCTACAAAAAATAAAAATAAACGTGGATGGTTCTATTCAGACTTATTAAATTAATTGCATTTAAAGTAATTTCCTGAATTAGACCCCAACACCCCTATATTTAGCCTATAGACAGGAAGGCAGGAAAGAGAGGGAGGAAGGGAAGATTAGAGAAAAAAAACGAGTGATAGACACAGAGAAAGGAGATGGAGTGAGTGAGCAGGTGAGGGGCGGAGCCACACCTGTCTCCGCCTCCCCAGAGAGCGTCTGCGGCGGGGTAGGGGTCACGTCAGGTGAGTGAGGTTTGCGCTGGTTCGACTCTTCACACAGTCCAGGGGCCACATCTGGGCCACACACCAACGGGGGCGAAACATGGCACAAGCCAAAGGAGAGACATGGAGGTGAGCTCACAGCTTTCCGCTTCTGGATCAACACCTAAAACAATGGCCTCCTTGTCTCCTAAAATAACACCAAACGCATGAGAACGCGGGTCTTACCGGTGTCCTCATGTGAACCCACGGCCTCCTCCACCGCTGGGTCAGTTATCCCAACAGGAACAGTGATCTGAGGGCACAGAGGACACCGGTTCATTTAAAAACCAGAACATTCTCCTGCATTACTTTCTACGCTATTCTCATAAGCACTCAGTTTCAAAAGGCTTACAAAGCAAGTGTGCAAATGGCCGCCGTGTCTGTTCGGTTTCTGTTGTACCGAGGCTACGCAAGCATCAGATCCAGCACGTTTTGACCTTTGACCCCTAGCTATGAAGGAAAAGTGTTTGCCGTGAGGAAGCGGCGGAGCAGCTCACGGTGCGCTTGCCGTCTGCGGCCTTGCAGCGCTGCACTTCTGCAATCGCAATCATTATCAATCCTCCCAAGTCGCGCTGATGTCAGCCTCACCATCTGGTCCGTATTTTACCGTCTCTGTCGCTATTTTTAAAGACTGACCTCCTTGTTGCTAATGTTGGACGGGGGCCATTATTTTCCAAGCAATTCAATCTGTACCCCCCCCCCCCCCACACACACACACCTTATGAACTTCACTCTCCTTGTTATGTGTGAAAACAAAATAACAGAGTTTTCATAGGCAGATTCAATACAAGTCATTTGTACAGCAGAAAATTCATACGTGAAATACAAATAACAGGTGTTTTTAAACAGCACAACATTCAAACGGGGAGAATGCAAGAGAGCACCCAATTTTTCCACCCCTCCTCCCGCCCTCCTTTTCCTCAAATTTGGAACGGTTGTGGGCCATTTGTGCTGCGACGGCAGCCCTCGTTTTTAGAGAGCGCAGACGAGCGAGCTCTGGACCTCGGCAGTCCCTGCAGCTGGGCTGCGCAGTCGATGCGTTTCAGACAGACAGACGGACTGCAGGTACAAGACTCACGAGGTGAAGTCTCCATAGCACAATGAAATGGGGGGGGGGGGGGGGGGGTAATATGTGTGTGCTGAATGAACCACCACCTCCCCACCTAACTCCATAGCCAATTGGCAATCGCCCCAAAACGATCATCCAAGCCAAAGCTGTTCCACAGTCAGAATTAGTTCCCCGACGCGGAGCGAGCCAAACGGGGGAGCCAAGGCCAAGCTATGACACGCTCGGGCAGCCATATTCACTCCTGGGGAGAAGCAGAAGCGTTTATGTTTTGTTTTCACCTTAAAAAAATAAATAAATCAGTAACCAATTGAGACCCAAGAAACCAGGCGAGGCAACTGTATAATCAACTGCTTTAACTGAACAATTAAGTGTCAAGTAACTGTTAAAGCCAGCAGATCTTCTAACTGCAGAGTACTGTTGCCTGGTGCTACACCTAAAAAATATTATACAATATCGCTCGAGTGAGGGGGAAAATGTGAGGAAATGGCATTTCTTTCCCACATTTTAAGATTATTCTGGCATTTCCGTGACAAGCCGAATGCCATTATTACAACAGCTATAAAGTATTACCACCGGTCTTGGACTTGCCATTTCTGTTGAATACGGTACCATCTCTCAGGTTTTCACAAATGAAAATTTTCACTTACTTGGCTTCATGCATGAGTAATTCACATCATAACTATCATCAACCCTTTCGCTGAATAATATCTCCAACACTAGACTTGTTTTAAAACATTTTTTCCACCGTCATGTGGTCATGATTTAACAAGAGAAAACTGCCAGTAGATCTTTCACAAGGAAGTATCAGGGCACAGACACGACTTCAGTTTGGGTCCATTTCTGTAAAAGGCTCATTTAGGCCAAAGTTACATCACATTTATTATCTTTATTAGGTTAGACAGCCTCACCCAAAGGGACTTTTAACTGAGTCTCCCCATTTATGCAGATGGATACTTAAGAAACATTCAAGGCTGAGCACCTTGCTCAGGGCGGCAATGGCAATGCCCCACCTGGGAATCAAACTAGCAACCTCCCTGACCATTATACTACACCTCCATCCAATGCAGACCCGAACCGATCTGTGTCAACACTTAATATAACAAATTTAGTTTCATTAGTTATTATTCACTATTGTTATTTATAAATGCTATTTATTTTGTTGTTTGTGCCTGGCTCGTATCCCTATCCTTACATATAAAAAGGGAGATATTTAAACTGACAGTTAATTCTGTTTTTTGTTTTTTTTGATATTGCTTCAGTTTTTAGTGTATGATCTTGACTGGTCCGGATGATGTTTGTGTGCAACGAGGGACATTTTGAACATTTACAGAATCTTCTGAAGTCCAGCTGGCTTTAGAATGGCTAGTATAGGTCTAACCATATGGTCTAAAGCAGGGGGGTTTTCAACCTTTTCTGATCCAGGGGACTCCGCACCCAGGGGACGCCTTTGAGCCTAGGTTAAAAAGGGTCACGTTTATAGCAAAAACAATAAAGTAAAAAAATGTTTTATACTCTGAAATATTTTCCCCAATCTTCATATAGTCATTGCATATCAAGTCTGGCCAGGGACTCCTACAGTACCTTCCTCAGACCCCCTGTTGAAAACCCAGACTCTGAAGCAAGAAAATATACTTCAAGTAGCTCCAAAGCAGCTCACACAGTAGTGTTCTGCCTCCAGAGGAAGTACCAGTACAAATAACCTGATTATACTTCAGAAATTCACATTTATACTCAGTTTTGTTTTGAAGCATTTCATATGACTACCGCGCTCAAGGTAAAACATGTTTTTAAAAAGCACCAGCACAACATAAAAATGGCTATTTATGTTTATATAATTGTTAATAAATGCAATAACATTGTGTTCATAATATACAGCCTCTGCAAACAGTCACTGTACAAGCTGATTTGGAGTTACGTGAAGTGCATTCTCTTGCTTTAGACCATAAGCCCCTAAATGCCTTCATATCAGCCAGCAGTTTGGCAGAAAATATATAGAAATGTATGAAAGCATCTAAAATATCTTTCATCAGACACAAAAACTGTCTGGGCCAATCAAAAAAAACATACACTAAAACTGAATAATTTTTTAAAAACCCAGAAAATGTGAGCTATCCCTTTAAATAAATGTAGCTGCGGGTTTGATTCATCCCTAGGCTACAAAAGCTCACCGCAGGAACACTACCTGGGAGGTGTCCAATTAGCGGGCAACATCAGGGACGCCGATACAGAAAGACTTGACAGCGAGTGACAGTAAGCTGGTGAGATAGCAACAAAGATGGATGCACTTCCCTCTCTGTAAAAGTGTTCTTTAAATAAATAAATAAAATAAAATAAATGAGGCCGCTTTATTCTTCAAGGACAGTGGGACGCGAATGCTTTTGGTGAATTTTACATAACCTGTCCATCATTTTTCCAAGTATTTTCGAGGGCCGTGGGAAGTCTGACCTTTACTTGCTCCTCCGTGCAGATTGTCTGTACCTCGTTGTCGTGGAGACCGGAAGGCGACGGCGACGAGGGCCCGGTGAGCGAGGGGCTGCCGAAATCGGGCTGGGGGAGGGACAGGGCCGACTTCTGGGGCGTTTTGAGCAGCGAGCGGAGCTGGGGGCCCCCGGAGGCCAACAGGTGGGCGGGCGTACCCCCTTTCTGCAGGGGTGTGCTGGGGGGAAGCCTCTTGTCGAAGAACTCGGGGGACAGGGGCACCCCGAAATGCACTCGCTTCCTCTTGGGCCTTGCTGAGTTCCCCGCACACTCCGCCACCTCGTCTGCAGCTACAGCAAAGACATTTCACCAGCGTGAGATCACCGTCACTACCAGTGTGTGTCAGTGTTAGAGCAGGACTATTCTACCGCCGGGTCACTACCAGTCTGTGTCAGTGTTAGAGCAGGACTATTCCACCGCCTCGTCACTACCAGTCTGTGTCAGTGTTAAGAGCAGGACTATTCTACCGCCAGGTCACTACCAGTCTGTGTCAGTGTTAGAGCAGGACTATTCTACCGCCGGGTCACTACCAGTCTGTGTCAATGTTAGAGCAGGACTATTCCACCGCCTCGTCACGACCAGTCTGTGTCAGTGTTAGAGCAGGACTATTCCACCGCCTCGTCACTACCAGTCTGTGTCAGTGTTAAGAGCAGGACTATTCTACCGCCAGGTTACTACCAGTCTGTGTCAGTGTTAGAGCAGGACTATTCTACCGCCGGGTCACTACCAGTCTGTGTCAATGTTAGAGCAGGACTATTCCACCGCCTCGTCACGACCAGTCTGTGTCAGTGTTAGAGCAGGACTATTCCACCGCCTCGTCACTACCAGTCTGTGTTAGAGCAGGACTATTCCACCGCCTCGTCACTACCAGTCTGTGTCAGTGTTAAGAGCAGGACTATTCTACCGCCGGGTCACTACCAGTCTGTGTCAGTGTTAGAGCAGGACTATTCTACCGCCGGGTCACTACCAGTCTGTGTCAGTGTTAGAGCAGGACTATTCCATCGCCTCGTCACTACCAGTCTGTGTCAGTGTTAGAGCAGGACTATTCTACCGCCTCGTCACTACCAGTCTGTGTCAGTGTTAGAGCAGGCCCATTCTACCGCCGGGTCACTACCAGTCTGTGTCAGTGTTAGAGCAGGACTATTCTACCGCCGGGTCACTACCAGTCTGTGCAAGTGTTAGAGCAGGACTATTCAACCACCTCATCTTTACCGGTCTGTGAAAGTGTTAGATACTTTCGACCTTGATGTTTCAGTTTATCGTGTCTTGCTGATTTAGCCTTAAGACTTAGCCATAGCTTAGTGTGTGAACCAGACTGTGTGACCTTCATGTCTATAGGATAGCTGCTACTTCATGATAGAACTATACACCATCTGACCTGTCTGTAGTTGTTTCAATGACATTCGGCAAGCACTTACTGTACGTCGCTTTGGATAAAAAGTGTCTGCCAAATTAATGTAATGTAAAGTGTTAGAGCAAGACGATTCAACCAGCAGCCCACGGGGTCAAATATGGCCCTTCCATCACTGAGAAATCAGATGCATCAAAAAAAACTAACTGTACTGTTCGGCATCTATATTGGCTGTATAGCTCTGAGCTGCAACAGCAAGTCAAACCAACAGGAACAACAAGACTAAAAAAAAACTAAGATCAAGCCTTCGCTGAACATTCCCCCAAAAAGAGAAACACCTCAACTGTATGTGTAGTCATAGGTCACAGTAATCAAGGACTCCATTTTATTGTACTTTTCACAATGAGGAAAGCTCACCTCATCTTCACCACCTGTGTTTCTACAAAACCAGCACAGTACAGGTGGTATTGCTGATCTTTATGGAGTGTCACTACTGAAAGCTCAGAGCAGTCTCACCTGTCACTACTGAAAGCCTGGTAAACAAAGCTCAGAGCAGTCTTACCTGTCTCACCTGGGCGTGTCGTCAGGGGAAACGGGGAGGGGGAGGGCAAAGACTCACTCGAACCCAGGTCCACAGGGCCCAGAGTTAGAGGCAGGCAGGGGCTTTGAGGTCCTGTGCGCCATGACTGCTGTTGGCAAAAAAATAAGTAAATAAAAATGAAAAACGAACAAAAAAGGGTTTTAACGGTTTACACAGAATCCTTGTGTAGCTGCTGTCACTGATGCAAGGGATCATGGGCCGTTGGAGGCTCATCCTGTTAAGGCTATGTTATAGTGCACGGATGGGCTCTATGGTCTGGTACCAACCATGCCACTGCCGACTGTGGCCGGCAGCACTGTAGTGCAACACATAATTGGGAGTTAGTGTCACCCAGGAATAGGGAGCGGTTTCAGCCGGCTCACCAGTGGAACTCCCCCGGCAACAGACGGTTTTTAAAGTGTAATAAGAATAATCGCCACCATGCGTCTTATCTGCTATTTTACAATTTTTTTTTAAACACACCTGATGCAGTAGTAAACAACCAAAACTCAGAGGCCACATGAAATGCTCTCAGGGAAAAAAAAAAACATCACCACTGATATCCATTTGGTATTGAGCTTCCAAGCGATTGAAAAACAGAAGCTATACAACCTTGCTGATGATTGGCCGACCTATCAAGACCCAATAGATATCAGTGATGATGTGTTTTTCCGCCCCGAAGCATTTCAGATGGCCTCAAACAATTGGTTGTTTACGACCGCATCAGGTATTATTCAAGAAAAAAAAAAGAAAAAGACTAAAAACATCCGATATGCCGCATGTCGGTGATTATTCTTATTAAAAAAACATGTGATAAGGTATATTGTGCAGCCCTGTTGAGCTTCACGTATGACTGAGTCGATTGCAGTGTGAAAAGCAGCAGTGCGTCAGAGGAGAGCACACACTTGTTTTGCAGCCCTCCCAAATTGCCAACAGAGGTTTGCAACAAGCCTCGCAGCGGGAGCGTGATTGGGTATTCCAAACTTGTAGACGGGGGGGGGGGCATTCATTAAAAAAAAATTTTTTTAAAAGACAGAGTGAAGAGGCTACTGAAGACATTTTAAATGCTGGAGAAAAGCTACCAACAGCAGCACTGTCAATGGAGGGAAAGAAAAAAAATGAAATAAAATTCAACAGAGTAGCCGCATCTCAGATTTGACGCATCTCAGAAACTTAGCCCAAAGCTCATATGGCAGTGACCGATATTAAACAAAAGTGTTTCTAGCAGGCTGGAAAAAAGGCAATCACAAGGCACAGTAGCAAAAAATAAATAATAATAATAAAATAAATAGTTTAAAAAAAGAAATCACCAACATCGCAACAATGACTTTCAATTATAGCTGACATTTAGGCCGAAATAATAGAATAGAACCCATTACATTTCAATGGAGACTTGAAGAGGATAGCATTTGGAAAATAACCAGTTCTTTTTTAAACATGATTCCAGAAAAATGAGACATGCCAAAACTGTTGAATTCCTTGTTTGTTTCCCCCCTCCCTCCTATATGTAAAGCAACACTTCTGTTGAATACTTTCACCGAATGTAACCCAATGTAACCCAATGTCTGTCTCTACTATTAAAAACAATAATGAAATGGGGGAGACCCTCTCTACCTGTGATCCCATCTCTACGATCCCATCTCTACCTGCAATCCCATCTCTACCTGCAATCCCATCTCTACCTGCAATCCCATCTCTACATGCAATCCCATCTCTACCTGCAATCCCATCTCTATCATCTCTACCTGCGATCCCATCTCTATCATCTCTACCTGCGATCCCATCTCTACCTGCGATCCCATCTCTATCATCTCTACCTGTGATCCCCTCTCTATCATCTCTACCTGCGATCCCATCTCTATCATCTCTACCTGCGATCCCATCTCTACCTGCGATTCCATCTCTATCATCTCTACCTGCGATCCCATCTCTACCTGCGATTCCATCTCTATCATCTCTACCTGCGATCCCCTCTCTACCTGCGATCCCATCTCTACCTGCGATCCCATCTCTACCTGCGATCCCATCTCTACCATCTCTACCTGCGATCCCCTCTCTACCTGCGATCCCATCTCTACCTGCGATCCCATCTCTGCCATCTCTACCTGCGATCCCCTCTCTACCTGCGATCCCATCTCTACCATCTCTACCTGTGATCCCATCTCTACCTGTGATCCCATCTCTACCATCTCTACCTGCGATCCCATCTCTACCATCTCTACCTGCGATCCCATCTCTACCTGTGATCCCCGCTGCTTTTGACATCTGAATAAATCGAAAATAGAAAAGGGGGTGGACTGGCCACTATATTCACACATTTTAAAAATGAATTAATATTAACCCTTTGAAAAGAATTTGTTTTTGGAATGGTTTTTCCATATTTGTAATCTTACCCCTTAAAGGTTTAAGTGTAAAAAACAGAGGTGAGTGTAGCTCCTCTTACCCTCCGGGCCTCTGCGGGACTGCAGTGTGTCGGGGAGAAGGGGACGTCGTTACGGTCGCTGCTCCGAGGCCCAGGAAACAATGGTGACCAGCACACGGCCTCCTCTGTCTCAAAGCTGGTCAGCTCAGCGTAACTGGGCTCGTCCGTGCACACCTCTCCCACCTCTACCTGTTCAGAGCACAGAGAACTGGGCTTTTCAGACCACACCTGTCTCATCTCCACCTGTTCAGACAACACCTGTCCCACCTCCACCTGTTCACAGCACAGAGAACTGGGCTTTTCAGACCACACCTGTCTCATCTCCACCTGTTCAGACAACACCTGTCCCACCTCCACCTGTTCACAGCACAGAGAACTGGGTTTTTCAGACCACACCTGTCTCATCTCCACCTGTTCAGACAACACCTGTCCCACCTCCACCTGTTCAGAGCACAGAGAACTGGGCTTTTCAGACCACACCCGCCTCATCTCCACCTGTTCAGACAACACCTGTCCCACCTCCACCTGTTCAGAGCACAGAGAACTGGGCTTTTCAGACCACACCCGCCTCATCTCCACCTGTTCAGACAACACCTGTCCCACCTCCACCTGTTCAGAGCACAGAGAACTGGGCTTTTCAGACCACACCTGTCTCATCTCCACCTGTTCAGACAACACCAGTCCCACCTCAACCTGTTCAGAGCACAGAGAACTGGGGTTTTCAAACCACACCCATCTCACTTTGACCTGTTCAGAACACACCTCTCCAACCTCCACCTGTTCAGAGCACACCTCTCCTACCTCCACCTGTTCAGTCCACACCTCTCCACCTCCACCTGTTCAGTCCACACCTCTCCACTTCCACCTGTTCAGTCCACACCTATCTCACCTCCACCTGTTCAGTCCACACCTGTCCCAGCTTGTAAACATCAAGGCAAACTCGCGGGTTAGCTAACACGCATGGGCTTGCCACTTATAGGCAATTGGCAAAATATCAACAAAAATAATAAAAATGCTGATTTAACAACAAAAATGAAGAAGCAATTGGAACAGAAATGAAGTTCTCCATAGGTTACGCATGTGTTTTTTATAACGATAAACATTTGCGAGTACAAAGCAAAGCTTCCATCTGTATCCTGCCAAGACGCAAGAGCCTGGAGGTAGTTCTGAATCGTGCTCACAGAGCCCAAATCCTTCTGCCATTAAAACATGCACATTTCTCTCCAGCATTTTGCTGGACGGACATCACACACGCTTCTGAAAAGGGTCCAGCACCCCGTGACAAGCTTCCCAAATACGAGCCTCTGCTTCTGCAGCCTGGAGCTGGCACGTTCTTCCAGTTACCTGCTCTGGATAGCCAGGTGTGAGCCGAGGACTGAGGATGTCAAGAGAGGCCGGGGGGGCCAGGACGATGTCCTGGAAGGGACCTGTTCGGCGCCTCTTGGAGCAGGGGGGTGCCGCAGGAATTGGGCATCCTTGAGGACCCCAGTTCTCCTTCCCGCCCACAGAGGTGTGCCCATCTGAAACACACACACACACACACACACACACACACACACAAACACATTCAACAGCTGCCCAAACTTCCTTCTGGAGCCTTGGACGGCAGCCGACTTGTTGAAAACACGGCACCAACTGTTTCTTACGGGAATATCAGGATTAATTTCACCAAATTAAATTTTGTACAACAAACTTGACAGCAGAAAGTTAAAATGAAAGTACACACACAAACATCGCATAACTGCCCTTGACTAAACATTTTTTACAGGCAGGACACAGGTAATTTAACTGACAGATGGATAATCTCAGCCCTCTCTCTCCCTCACCGCTTTCTTTCTCTTCTGCTGGCCTTGGGTTCTCCTCTATCTCCATTATATTCTGGAAAGAGGCCATTTTCTGCTTCAGAGTTGAGGACCCACAAGAGAAGAAGGGGCTGGCTTGCCGGGGCTGTGAAGAGAGGCATCATGTTTAAAGTTTTTAATTTTTTATTTTTTAAATGAAACCCCCCATTTTTTCTCCTCTAATTTGGAATGTGCACTAGTTTTTCCAGGGCGCAGACAAGGGCACACACTCTCCTCCACCCTTGCCCCGACTCCTGAGCTTCTCCACCCAAGCTCCACAGTGGTGGAACGACCTCCCCATTCCTCTACAAACTGCCCAAGCCAATCACTGCCTGCTTCCTGTCGTGGTCTGAAGACGCACCTGTTCAGACTCTACCTTGACTGACCCACCAATCTAGCACCACTTTCATATAGCACTTGTTTCTTGTTTTTTTGCTTGCATCCTGTATGTTAATTCTTTAACAGCTCGTGTAACACTAGTGTGTCTAGCCAAAGCTTACTGTGTGAACTAGACTTGATGTTCATGTCTACGGACAGCTGCTACTTTATGATAGAACTTTACGCTATCTAACCTGTTTGTAGTTGTGCCAATGACCTTCGGTATGTGCGTATCGTACGTCGCTTTGGATAAAAGCGTCTGCCAAATTAATGTAATGTAAAGGCACATCTTTACAGTCAGGCTCACACAGAGACTTGTCAGAGGAACACACTTCAGGCACAGTTAAAGGCAAGTAAATTTTCTGTAGTTTTAAAAATATTTTTTAATCTAGTTTTAGTGAATGTTTCCGATTGGCCCAGACAGTTTGTGTGTGATAAATCATATTTTAGATATTTACAGATATTTCTGAAGACCTGCTGGTCTTAGAATGGCTGGTATAGGTATCAAGGCCAGTTTATAGTCCAGCGACAGTGTGTCGCTCGACTGAAATCGCAGAACTTTCATAAACATTCTATTGTCGCGCTACATACACTGTGGTCGTTGTCGTTCGCAAAAAGTATAAACGCACTCCAGCGACAGTTTACACTCAGGGGACAATGGAGGAAGAAGCAGCTTTAATAGGCGAACCTACATCTCATTATGTCTTCTGCTTTAGCCTACCCCTTTTTTGTCGGAGGCCTCTGAAATAAAGTTTATAAATGTCCATTTCGAGGGCACCGTATATTATTTGAAATGTCAATCACTGCGTCTTTGATACACTTGTAGGATGTGGGTTTTGAACGAGGTAGCAAATAAAACGTTTGCAATTAAACCTCAACATTACATTACATTACAGTCATTTAGCAGACGCTTTTATCCAAAGCGACATACAATAAGTGCATACAGAAACGTCATCGAAGTCACTCCAGAACAGATAAGACAAAGCACATCCTTCACATAACGTAGCAGCTATCCCTAGTAATGAACGTTGAATGTAGTTCACAGTAAGCTGTGGGTAAATCAGCTATACTACACTTCTATTCTAAATACTATTATATATAACATGTAACATTGATGAAACTCATATTAAACGTTAATGAGTAGGAAAAGCACGGAGGGCATAGCCTACGTTAGGGATGTAAATAGCTAGCTACAAGACGGGACTCATTGGGGGAGCAGCCTACAATTCTCTAGTTAGAGAATGAGGTTCAAGAATGTGGAGTAGCCTAGCCTATTTCACTCGCTATCAGAATGCCACGGATCAGATGTGCTGTCACTGAGTCTAATCACTAAGTTTAATCTGGCAAATCTAAGTTAGCCTACTGTGAAAGCAAATAACTTTGCAATGCATTTGCAGGCACCTACAATGCTACAAATGTGTAGTCAAGCTGAAAATGTGTCTTTGTAACCATTCACAATAGCCTACAGACTAATAGGCTATCGTAGGCTAAATTGTAGCATTGGAAGCGAGCTTGTTTTGGATTGTAACGTTCTCAACCTCTAGCAAAGCATCAATCGGTGAAATTACATTGTTATTATTATAAGGCTATTTATAATAATAATATAAAATTGTGCCCATTTATAATAATATTCACGCGCTTGCTAGGTAGGTAAGCCGACCCTATAGCTGCACGCACAAATTTTTCCAACAGAGAAATCTGTCCATTAACAGTTAGCTTATGTGCTAGCTAGTAAGTTGACAGCTCAACCGAAGCCTCCACTGTCCGAGACAAACGTTACCATAACAACAAAGGTCAAAGTTGAATTTATTTTATGTCTCAGCGACATCTTCAGCGACCGTCGCAGTGACCACAGGACGACAGTCGCCCGAAGTATAAACCAAATGTCCCTGCAACCAGCGACATCCATGGCACGTCGTCGGTCGCAGCGACACTCTGTCGTTGGACTATAAACTGGCCTTCACTCCTTACACAATTGGCTTTCATAGTAACAGCACTCTACGGCTGAAATCTAGATGTTAAAACACTTTCAGCTGACTACATTTTTGTTATTGTGAACATAACCCAGTTCTGTAGACAGATGCCATGCCATGACAATAAAAACAGGAGTACGGAGTCAGGAGTGAAGTGTGTGTGTGTGTGTGTGTGTGTGTGTGTGTGTGTGTGTGTGTGTGTGTGTGTGTATCAGCGTGTGCAATCTGTGCATGTTACCTGTGGGGTGCTGGGTGGAGTTTTCTGTCTTTGCTGGGCTATGTAGCGAATCAGAGAGTTGGTTTCAGGAGAGCCCCGTGCCCCAACTGTGGACCTCCGTCTCAATTTTAGCTGGGACAAACGAGACTTATCTAGGAGAGAGGAAGGGAACAGCTGACCATCTAAAGGCAACAATATAAACTACCAAAAAAAAAAAAACACCATTCATTCAGTCAGTGTGTAAAAGAAAGATGGTATACATGTAGGAAAATAACAGACATGACAACACATGATGACAAACAGCCAGACTGGAACATCCACACAAGGGATACTCAAATATGGACCTTGAAGCCAGAGGTACTGCAGGTTTTCATCCTTCCTCTCTAATTAAGGATATATTTAGACCTGGGACACCAGGCATGTGGAATCTACAGACATTAATCAACCAATTAAGCATTGGGAAGAAAAAATAACCAGTGGTATTAGCATATTTGGACATCTAGGATCTGGGCGCACAAGAAAACCACAGCGGTGAAAGCTGCCAGGTGTCTCACCTTTGCCCTGAGAGGAAGGGACAAAGCTCTCTGCCGAGATGCCCAGTTGACTGGGGGTCACCTGGGAGAAGTCTAGCGGCTTATTGTACAGGAGGTGGGTGGGAGGTGAACAGAAAGCCAAGCCGTCAGAGACTCCTGCCTTCCACTTCTGTTCATCCTCATCAATGTCAAAGTTCAGCTCTGTGCTGGCCATCTCACCACCTGCAATACAAGGCCATAATACCATCATGTAATATTATTGTACAACATGAACCTTAGTAAAGTTAGCTAGCCATCTAGTTACAAAAGGACAAACTGGAAGCTACAAGGAAAACTACCATGCAAGCTAGCTTACCGTTAGCTATATGGCTAGTACAAGCAAATAGCGTAACGTTAACTTGTACGTTAATTCAGGAGTACCTTTAGCAAAATATAACTCTACAGTTCGATATAACTCTACAGTTCGATATCAGTCGACAGCGAGCGTTAGACATGTACTATTGCCCAGTTATTTGAATAGCAAAGGTTGTTGCTAGTTAGTGTTATCTGGCTAGCTAACGTTACTTCATTACACATGACGTTTGGCTATGTTCTTGCATTTTTTGGCAAGTGCACTCACATGTGGATTGTACAGTCACTCACTGAGCTAACTGCATCTTAACGTTAGCTACAAAAACTTATTAAACTAATTTAGCAATGACTAACTTGCTTACACCTTCCTTGCTAAAGGTTACATAGCCAGCCAGATGGCCGTCTGTAGCCGGAAAATGTAACGTTAGCCGTTAGCTATCCACACGCAAACTAGCGTCGTCAGCCAACGTTAGATCAAGGTCCAGATTGATAGCTAACGTTAACTGATAGCTAGCAAAGTACAACGTCGAAAATCTAACTCAAGACCTTTCAAAAATCTTACCTTTAAAGCCAATATCGTAAAATAAAAGGTATGTGTTACACTAAAGTCGAATGCATGCGTCTAAACACACTTTTTAAAAAAAGGTTAAAACTGACCATCAAGAAACTATTCCTAAAATTCAAACTACGCTCCACTTTCTGAGTTTCTGGTACACTATGCAGTGCCAAGAGGTCCAAATATCCATCCGCGACCTAAACCAGAAACAAAACATTAATACGCAGGATTTATGATGCACACAAATCACACATTTATTTGTTAAAAATGTAATTCCCTTTTAATGTCTGATTTACAAGTGAGGATAAAAGCAGACAAATATTCAGGGACTATTTTTTGGAGGAATAAAGAATCAACATGGGGTGAAACGCCTTTCGTTGAAGGACTCATTTCATACGAATGGACGAATTGAGAGCGACATCGTCAGTCACGTGTCCTGAAAACGTCCAATGAAATTACGATGAGGGCAAGTTTGAAAAAAAAAGAGACTATTTACCGTAATGTTCTGTAGGAAGCACGGAACAATTTACAATTCCAAGCTTACCTGAAATAAAAACATTACGGTATACCTTGTCCTTTAAATCAGGGGTTCCCAAACCGGTCCTGGGGACCCCCTGTGTATGCTGGTTTTCGTTGCAACCACAGTTGCAATCCCAGAATTTTAACAAGCTGTTAATTTTTCTTAATCAGGTGCTTTTCATGTTTGGAGGAATTATTCACCCTCTTAAGCCACATTATGTCAGAAATAGCTATGCATGCCATGTAGAATAAACTCCCCATGTTCACGTTGTGCTTACTGTGCTATATTGCAAAAATTACATAAAAAGAAGTTACAAAATTATGTATTTTCACTCAAATTAAAGAGTGAAGTGAATCAATAGGCTCCTAATTATGTTGTTGAACACGTGTTTTTTTTTTGTTTTTTTTTAAAGTAATTTTTTCTTTACGCTTATTAACACAATGCAGGTTTGGCTCATTATCATTTGCTTTGTGTTTGAATTCTTTATCTACCAAATGGTTAGTTTTAGTAGCCATGTGTCCACACTTTCACCAATTAGGAGCCTATTGATTCAAATCAGTCTTTAAATGGATCTGTTAAATAATTTTCTTATCTTTTTAAAATAATATAGCACAATAAGCACAATGTGAACATGGGGTGTTTATTCTACATGGCATCCATAGCTATTTCTGATATAATGTGGCTTAAGAGGGTAAATAATTCCTCTTAACATGACAAGCACCTAATTAAGAAAAATTAACAGCTTGTTAAAATTCTGGGATTGCAACTGTGGTTGCAACGAAAACAGACGATACACAGGTGGTCCCCAGGACCGGCTTGGGAACCCCTGCTTTAAATAAACAAATAATTGCAAAAAAAGGACAATACACATGGGACAAAGCAAAGTGTTGGACATATTGTTTGCATGAATCACTTGCAGAAACTATTTTAAAAAATGAGGGGCAGGCTGGAGAGAATTGAGGTTCAGTTCATATCAGCTATATGAGCTACTATTTCTAATATAAAAAAATAAAAAAACACATTTATGGTTAGGGATAGCTGAATGTTGCCTGATTTCTTTGGGTTGCCACACACTGGCATTTTGAAATATAAAAATGTAGACATCCCTGTGCTGTGCCTGAATTAATCTATACTTAGTTCTATACTTTAGTTTTTTAATTTTATTTTGGCATTTAACAGAAACTTTTTTCCAGGGTGACTTAGACAAATTGCTTTTTTACGTATAATCCATTTATACAGCAGGGTATTTTTACTGAAGCAATTTGGGTTCTGCTTAAGGGTAAAACTGAAGCACCCAAGCTGGGAATCGACCTCAAACAAGCCTGGGTCCCTAACTGCTACATTATATTTTGTCAATAATTTTCATACTATCGTGAATGTTTGTACAACGTTTGCATTATTTTTTTCTCAGTATTGAAGATTAATTTTGCTTATTTATTTATTTATTATTTATTCTGCCTTTATTCCATTAGACAAACAGAACACAGGTCAGTTCATCACTCAGGTAACACCATCCCTACCATCAAAAGCATGATGGGATAGTACGCTATGGGGTTGCTTTTCAGTAGAAGGGAAGGGACTGGGGAAAGCCAATTACTGGAAAATCCTTAAGGAATCTGTTTCAGTCGGCAGGAGATCTCAGACTGGAGCAAAGATTCCCCCTCCAACCGGGCAATTATCCCTGTTAGTAATATTAACACACAGCAAAATCAACAGAGAAAGGGCTCGAAAACAAGGAGATAAATGTTCCAGAATGGCTGAGCCAAAGCCCAGCTTAAATCCCATTGAGAATCTGTGGCAAGACCTGAGGATTGCTGTCCATCCAACCTGGCAGAGCTGGAGCAAGAATCCATAATGTCCAAATACTCAGGGCTGTAATTACTGCTTAAGGTTCATCTACAAAATACTGATTTGGGGGGCTGAATATTTTGTTAGTTAAAAATGGCAGTTTTTCCAGAAAAAAATGCCCTTTAAATAAAATATGTATAGGCTACATCATAAGTGTGTTCCATTGTGTGAGCGAAAGGGGGAAAATATGTATTTTAATGGATTCAAATTTCAATCTGTGACAGCAAAATGTGAAAAAAGAAATTGAAGGGGATGAATGCTTTCAACTGTGGTGTTTTTGTCAAGACCTGCTAGATGCAAGATAAAGGTAGAGAAGGGTTACTTTTATTTTTTATTTATTTTTACATTTTTTACATCCAGGTGATAATGTTCATAGTAATAATAATAATAAAAACTGGTTTACAGCACAACAGAACGTCCCGACGTGCTTACATGCCAATACAGTCGGCTAAAGTCTGTCTTTCTCTCTCCATCTTCTCTATATTTTCATTATGCATTAAAGAATGAAAGAAATCTGAGATGAGGTCTCTGACCTCTAGAATGTGTGTGTGGAGGTGGATGCATGTCGCTCTGACATAATCTGTTCATTACCGCTCATAACCCCCAAGGCCCAATTGGCTGTCCATTGTCCATTGTTGCGCGATTCTATCGCTGAACTATGATCTCACCCGCAGAGTCGAAGTGAGGGTGCCGGGGGGGGGGGGGGCGAGGCAAGCCGGCATCGGAAGAAATCGGAGAAGTCTCAAATGAAAGGCTGCTCGTAGTTGCACCTGTTTACCTCATCTCGAAGTGGAGGCACAAATCCCAGAAGGCCGAGGGCGGGTTCTATAGGGCCTTCGGAAAACAAAACCTTCTCTTCATTCAAATCCAGCTTGTGAAGTCGCGGAGGAGAAAGGGCCCATAGCGTTCATTTCACTGCTGGCCTTCAGCAGACGCTCTTATCCAGAGCAACTTAACACAACTTTTTTGCATTTTTAATGTAGTGTCCATTTATACAGCTGGTTATATCGTAAGTACCTTGCCCACAACAGCCGTGTACTACCTGAGAATCAAACCTGCAACCTTTAGGTTACAAACCCAATTTTCTACCCATTATACTACATCGCCGCCCACTGGGGTATTACCATGGCGTGACTTAGGCCTACTTAAGCACTGTGAGGTTGACGGGTTTGCCAAAATGCATATGGAGATCTCAAACATTCAAGTGAGAACATTTTCACTGTCTTGTGGGTTAAGGCAAAGGTGCCTGTCACAAAGTACTTTTATTTGTGTTTTGTTGCTTGACTAATGCGGGATGATTCCTCCCTGAAGCGATGCCCTTGGCATGTCTGGTACGGAGCAGAACCTTGCCGTGAACCTCAGTTGAAAGCATTCGTATTTATACCATGGGCTTATAACAACCCATCTTTTCACTAAGACACGTGAACCCGTCCCGACTCTCAACGTTGTTATTTTCAGTGCTTTTCTCATGTAAGCCCTATACATTTTCTTGTTAACAAATGCTGCGTGATCATCTAAGCTGGAAGTCATGAAAGGAACGGCATGAAAGGAGTGGGTTTGTGAGGACTCCAGCCTTGTAGCTTCGCCCTTAAGAACAGTAAACTGCATTGTTGTTTGATGTGCAAGCGGTTTAAGCGGGGGCTGTAGCAGAAGCGAGAGCAGGAGAGAGAGAGCCTGCTCCCTCTTCTAATCCTCCCGTTTCTCTGATCTGCCGCTCGCCAAAAAAAAAAAAAAAAACACAGCTGCATTCTCTATCTATCTTCCGTGTGTTCACAGTTGGCCTGCTAATTGTTTTCCCTTCCCCAATCTGTCAGATGGGCAGGTCACGGTAACTGCAACCTACGAATCTGTTTATTCATTTCCCGCACAGAAAAAGAGAGATGTAGGTAGGGTTGGGCGCGAGCGTGAGAGGAAGCGCTCGCTTACTGCAATCTGATCGGCTGTCCTTCCTTTACCCTCTGGCCCGCCGATAGTGTCTCTATCAGCCAATACAACTACCCCCTCGTCCCCCATCTCCAGATAAAGGGTCCCTTCCTTTCCTCCCTCCTCTCTCTCTCTTGCTCTAACCGATGCGGGCTGGGAGAGACAGAAATGATTACTGACCTATAAAGGAGAGATTAGCGCGGTTGCCGTGGCCCAGCTGTGATCCCGCCGACGCAGCGGCACATTGGCCACATAGCTGGGACAGGAGCGCGGAGAGCATGTGGCATTCTCCGCCCCCTGCCAAGGCAGAGAGACCATAGAGATGCAACAGAGAGAGAGAGAGTCAGGGCCGGTGTAATAGAGTACAGGCAGGGAGACTGGAGCAGAGGGCACACGCACACACCCACACAGTACTCGCGTAGACACACACACACACACAGCACTCGCAAACACACACACACACTCACACAGAAAATTTGATATAAAACACACACACACACACACACACTCAAATAGACACACAAGCTCTCACATAGACACACACACACACACACACACACAATGATACTGATGGGACTGGTGCTTAGAGTTGGTGTTTGTGTGCAGTTCACAACAGGGAACCTCTATGGTTGTTTAATGTGACAGACTCCCATTGCTTTGTGGACAGAATATTCCAGAAATGTGCCTCTCGTCTCTTCGGGGGAAATGTTAATACAAAATAAATGTTATTCTATGAGGGGGGAAAAAACATGTTTTTTTCCAAAAGAAGCCATGGCTCAGCAGGAAGACGACTGCTCTGCATTTACATCAATACCTTTACTGTAGGTATTATAGTACCATGTTGTATAGTACCTAAAGGCCTGCTGTCTTGGGTTACAAGTGAATCAGTCGTGGGGAGCATGACTGGCAGCCATATAAATATAATATAATTATGAAAAGGTGCATTAGTCTACATTATGACACTGTGATATTTGACTCCATTCTTTGGAATGAACCTGCTTCAAACTTTAATATGATATAATAATCTGTGAACATCCCTTTTTTAAAACTACAAATTTCTTTTTTTTAAATCACTGCAAGACACAGACACACAGTAAGTGAAGTGATCTCTACATTTATTTATATATATATAAAAAATAAGGAATTATGTACACTGGTAATAAATATGGACATTTGTACAGGCAAAATAAGTTACTAAACAACATAATCCTGTATAAAAAAAAAGACAACAGAATCTTTTGGAAACAAAAGGACAAATGCAAAACAAGACCTAAAGCTGCGGAGAAGGGAGAAATAATACAGAAAGGAGGAAGGCATTGTTTGAATGAGCTGTTTTTTTGCATAAATGTAAAGAGATAACCCAGGATTACATAGCTTCCAGTAAAGGAATCGTACAGCGTCAGCCAAACTCAGTTTCTTTGAGCCTTATGCATGCCAATTGGATGGTCTCTTACATTCTACTCATAGTCAAAAGTAAGCACAAGTGCAATTGTATGCATGCAACTGCTTCCCTGTAAAACCATTTTGGTTTCTTAAGACAAACAAAATAAATAACTGCCCTGAAAAAATTTCACAATCATTTTGAAGTAATAGTATCTGAAACATTAAGAGATTTTTTTTTTTTATTGTAAACAGGCATCAAACAGTTAAAGGGGAAGTAGAATCCACAGTCTTTGAAATAACTGACTGCTACAACCTCATTCATTACCAAAAACTTATTTTTAGTCAGAACCACCACTTCAGAAATATGGGACCTTTCTTACTCCGAGCCGTGAAACGCACAGCCCTGTGTTTCATAAAATAGAATAGGTGACACATTTTTTTTTTTTCTTGTCATCTGAAAAGTGTTATAACCAAAAAGTGGTGATCAGACAGCAAAGCAACAGCAGCGAAAAAATAAAGCAATCACAAAGCACAGCTTCGGTCTGCGTTATGGACGGACTTTCACAACTTAAAATACAAACGTGAAATAAAAAATAAATAAGAAACCATCTGGTGAACAACCACAAAGATCTGCAGTCTACTTTGGCCTGTCCCGTGGTGAAGAGGCACCGTCAAACATGCCTATAATGTGTTCACTGTATAACTTAACATGCAATTAGGCACCGTTCTGTGGTGCATGGATGAGCCCCTATGTTCTTGGATTGAATCCGGACCGTGCCAGTGCTGACTGTGTGTGCTCGGTAGCTCCACAGGGCGACACGCAATTGGGGATTACACCTGCCAGGGTACGGGAGGGTTCAGTCGGTTGGGGGGTCCGCATTTCGTCATTCTCTGGCAAGCTGTATGAGAAAGGTCTTCCTCTGCCTCAGCTCTGTGCGAGCTTAGCTGTAGTCTGCGGTGTGAAAACCCGTAAATGTCTTCACTCCACCGAATCGGCAGTGGAGATGGTGCATGAACACGGCTTCAAAGAGTCAATAGGATATTCCAAATTAGGGTGGGAATTGTACATGTTCAGCCCCAATTTGGGTGCCAAATTTATAATAAGAAAAAACGAGTGATAAATTTGGTTATTAGACTAAGGCGTATCCCACTAATGGTCAATATTCAGTCCATTTGAACCATTATGACCATTGCATAGGTGTCCAGGATGATTGTGGTATGCCATGCAACACCATAATAAACCACGGCGGCCATTTTGAGTGCCTCTCCACCTGGGAATCTGTTCAACATTCTACATCTCCATTCTACTCATTTCCTCTTTAGCGCGTCATCATCTCGCTTCATTTTTTGGGGTCCCTGCGGTTGTCTGTGGATACAAATCTGCCCCCTGAAACAGAGAAACAGAGAGCGAGAGAATGTTAGTTTGATGTATCCAACATCCCAGCAAAAATTCCACACCAAACCAATACAAACTGTACCTAGAGAAAGGGCAGTCCTTTCACAGATAAAGGATGTGCAAAATCAGTGCTATTAAAAGGAGAAAAGCTGGCAGCAGAGACCAAACAGCTTCAGCATGAACACTGCACATACTCAGCCTTCCCCTCAGGGTACAGCATTGGGCGGGTACTGCATTGGGCAGGTACAGCATTGGGTGGGTACAGCATTGGGCGGGTACAGCATTAGGCGAGTACTGCATTGGGTGGGTACTGCATTGGGCGGGTACAGCATTGGGCGGGTACTGCATTGGGTGGGTACTGCATTGGGCGGGTACAGCATTAGGCGGGTACTGCATTGAATGGGTACTGCATTGGGTGGGTACTGCATTGGGCGGGTACTGCATTGGGTGGGTACTGCATTGGGCGGGTACAGCATTGGGTGGGTACAGCATTGGGTGGGTACTGCATTGGGTGGGTACTGCATTGGGTGGGTACAGCATTGGGCGGGTACAGCATTGAATGGGTACTGCATTGGGTGGGTACTGCATTGGGTGTGGGTACAGCATTGGGTGGGTACTGCATTGGGCGGGTACTGCATTGGGTGGGTACAGCATTGGGCGGGTACAGCATTGAATGGGTACTGCATTGGGCGGGTACTGCATTGGGTGGGTACTGCATTGGGCGGGTACAGCATTGGGCGGGTACAGCATTGGGTGGGTACTGCATTGGGCGGGTACAGCATTGAATGGGTACTGCATTGGGCGGGTACTGCATTGGGTGGGTACTGCATTGGGCGGGTACAGCATTGGGCGGGTACAGCATTGGGCGGGTACTGCATTGGGTGGGTACTGCATTGGGCGGGTACTGCATTGGGTGGGTACTGCATTGGGTGGGTACTGCATTGGGTGGGTACTGCATTGGGTGGGTACTGCATTGAATGGGTACTGCATTGGGTGGGTACTGCATTGGGTGGGTACTGCATTGGGTGGGTACTGCATTGGGTGGGTACTGCATTGGGTGGGTACTGCATTGAATGGGTACTGCATTGGGTGGGTACTGCATTGGGCGGGTACTGCATTGGGTGGGTACTGCATTGGGTGGGTACAGCATTGGGTGGGTACAGCATTAGGCGGGTACTGCATTGAATGGGTACTGCATTGGGTGGGTACTGCATTGGGTGGGTACTGCATTGGGCGGGTACAGCATTGGGTGGGTACTGCATTGGGCGGGTACAGCATTGAATGGGTACTGCATTGGGTGGGTACAGCATTGGGCGGGTACAGCATTGGGCGGGTACTGCATTGGGTGGGTACTGCATTGGGCGGGTACTGCATTGGGTGGGTACTGCATTGGGCGGTACTGCATTGGGTGGGTACAGCATTGGGCGGGTACTGCATTGGGTGGGTACTGCATTGGGTGGGTACTGCATTGGGTGGGTACTGCATTGAATGGGTACTGCATTGGGTGGGTACTGCATTGGGTGTGGGTACAGCATTGGGCGGGTACAGCATTGGGTGGGTACAGCATTGGGTGGGTACTGCATAGGGTGGGTACTGCATAGGGTGGGTACTGCATTGGGTGGGTACTGCATTGGGTGGGTACTGCATTGGGTGGGTACAGCATTGGGCGGGTACTGCATTGGGTGGGTACTGCATTGGGTGGGTACTGCATTGGGTGGGTACTGCATTGAATGGGTACTGCATTGGGTGGGTACTGCATTGAATGGGTACTGCATTGGGTGGGTACTGCATTGAATGGGTACTGCATTGGGTGGGTACTGCATTGGGTGTGGGTACAGCATTGGGCGGGTACAGCATTGGGTGGGTACTGCATTGGGTGGGTACAGCATTGGGCGGGTACTGCATTGGGTGGGTACTGCATTGAATGGGTACTGCATTGGGTGGGTACTGCATTGGGTGGGTACTGCATTGGGCGGGTACTGCATTGGGTGGGTACTGCATTGGGCGGGTACTGCATTGGGTGGGTACTGCATTGGGCGGGTACTGCATTGGGCGGGTACAGCATTGGGTGGGTACAGCATTGGGCGGGTACAGCATTGGGCGGGTACAGCATTGGGCGGGTACTGCATTGGGCGGGTACAGCATTGGGTGGGTACAGCATTGGGTGGGTACAGCATTGGGCGGTACTGCATTGGGTGGGTACAGCATTGGGCGGGTACTGCATTGGGTGGGTACAGCATTGGGTGGGTACTGCATTGGGTGGGTACAGCATTGGGCGGGTACTGCATTGGGTGGGTACAGCATTGGGTGGGTACAGCATTGGGCGGGTACTGCATTGGGTGGGTACTGCATTGGGCGGGTACTGCATTGGGTGGGTACTGCATTGGGCGGGTACTGCATTGGGCGGGTACAGCATTGGGTGGGTACTGCATTGGGTGGGTACAGCATTGGGTGGGTACAGCATTGGGTGGGTACTGCATTGGGTGGGTACAGCATTGGGTGGGTACAGCATTGGGTGGGTACTGCATTGGGTGGGTACAGCATTGGGCGGGTACTGCATTGGGTGGGTACTGCATTGGGCGGGTACTGCATTGAATGGGTACTGCATTGGGCGGGTACTGCATTGGGCGGGTACAGCATTGGGTGGGTACTGCATTGGGTGGGTACAGCATTGGGTGGGTACAGCATTGGGTGGGTACAGCATTGGGTGGGTACAGCATTGGGTGGGTACAGCATTGGGTGGGTACAGCATTGGGCGGGTACTGCATTGGGTGGGTACAGCATTGGGTGGGTACAGCATTGAATGGGTACTGCATTGGGCGGGTACTGCATTGGGTGGGTACTGCATTGGGTGGGTACAGCATTGGGTGGGTACTGCATTGGGTGGGTACAGCATTGAATGGGTACTGCATTGGGCGGGTACTGCATTGAATGGGTACTGCATTGGGCGGGTACTGCATTGGGCGGGTACAGCATTGGGTGGGTACTGCATTGGGTGGGTACAGCATTGGGTGGGTACAGCATTGGGTGGGTACAGCATTGGGTGGGTACAGCATTGGGTGGGTACTGCATTGGGTGGGTACAGCATTGGGTGGGTACTGCATTGGGTGGGTACAGCATTGGGCGGTACTGCATTGGGTGGGTACAGCATTGGGCGGGTACAGCATTGGGTGGGTACAGCATTGGGTGGGTACTGCATTGGGCGGGTACAGCATTGGGTGGGTACTGCATTGGGCGGGTACAGCATTGAATGGGTACTGCATTGGGTGGGTACTGCATTGGGTGGGTACAGCATTGGGCGGTACTGCATTGGGCGGTACTGCATTGAATGGGTACTGCATTGGGCGGGTACTGCATTGGGCGGGTACAGCATTGGGTGGGTACAGTATTGGGCGGTACTGCATTGGGCGGGTACTGCATTGAATGGGTACCAATATGTTCATGTAATCTGTTTTCCAGTCTATGTTCACATAAAAGCATCAGTGAAGACATTTTGTGTGTGTGTGGGGGGGGGGGGTCTAGTTGTTCTTCATTAGTTATTAGTTAGTCTTATTAGTTCCATTAGTTTTCTGCTCAAATGTGTCGCGGATCTTTTCTCTGATCTGGTCGTAGAGTAGAACTGGCAGCATAGTTAAATTGCATTTCGTACTTTAGTGATGTTTACGTCAACACTTACTGGCCCCGGAATGTTGTTAGCCAGGCCAGGCTCTGTTACTCACATAACTCAGCTGACTGCGTTTATGCTTTCTCACACTGTCATTCGCTCTGGATAAAAATGTCTGCTTAATGAGCACAATGTAAGGTCGCTTTTGCGGAAAGCATCTGTCAAATGACAAAACAATCAACTGCATCGATTTCTGTGCGTCATCCGTGTCATGCAAAAACCCTGTACATCCATTTTTTTTGTCATTTAATATTTTTGAAGGTTCTCATCCGGCTCCCTGTACTGCGAAGGTATCATAAATCAAAAACTAATAACAGTTGTGACTAAATGATTATGCTGTGTTGACAAATTGAAGAGATAAAACATTTTTTGCCATTTGCGAGAATTAAGCAAACTATAAGTAGATTAATGGTTTTTGACTTATTATCTGGATACTCTTAACAACGTGCAACAAAAACCGACTGGTAATCTCGACAGTTTTTTAATGATGACCTCAGGGGTGATTTGAGGGAGAGCCGTACCTGTGGTAGACAGGCTCTCAAAGTCATCACTGGACCATTCTTCCCTCTGTCTCTCCGTCCGTCTGTCCAGACACCTCTCGGGCTGTCCGTACTTCCCGATGACCACTCTTCCATTCCCCCTCGAAATGGAGGGGACGAGGCCTTGTCCCGGGATGGTGCCGTAGCTCCGCCCCCCCAGAGAACACTGTTGACACCTAATTTGGCATAAGGGGCGGAGCCAAAGGCCATATTTTTTGGCAGTTCTAGCCACCCCCCCCCCACTCATCAAACACATACAATAAAGCACTTGTTGAGACATCCAGTTCAGTTGCAAAATAACATTTTAAATTAGGTTTGCTTACTTTCCACATAGTATTCCTGCCCACACACCCCACGCACGGCGAAGCCTTCATTTGAAGTATTGATTAAAAAAAAACCTCTTTTGTTTGTTTTGTTTTGATCCAGCCTGTGTAATACACCACAAGCCCTCCCACGTTAAACGAGGAGGGAGAGCCTAGTTCACACAAGTTTGCTTTTTTAAATTGAATGTGAAAAATAACATAAGAGGAAAAAAAAAAAGGCAAATAGAAAGGCCTGCAGCAGCACGCAAGACTTGCTGAAATGCATTCTGGGAAGAGTGTGCGGGGAGGCTGGGAAACAGGCACCGTAGACAGGAATAAAGATGGGCTGTAGGCAAACCCACATATTCATTCAGAACGACAGGTGCTTCAAAGGTCCTTTGTCGCCCATTTTCTTTTTTTATGTTTTGCCCCCACGGGTCCAAAGAGATAGAAAATAACACAGTTCCTTTGAAAAGGCGTCTTAATTAACATCATCACAATATATTAATATCACAGGAGCCAAAAGACAATCTCAAAGGAAGAGATTTAGTACAAACAGAATTGCAGAGAAAGTCTTTCTGTGCTGTCCTTCATTAAAAAAAAAACACCCTGCCTCTTTCTCATCAGACTCATTTAATTCTCTCCTTCTCCCCCATCCTTCTACCCCCAAGGTTCACCTCCTGTGGGGTGGGGGTGGGGTGTACATGATTGTCATCTTATTTTGAGTTTTACTTTGTTCTTTGTATCTCTCTCTCTGTTCCCAGCAGAACAGACGTTCAATCTTGGCCCTTTAAGTGCAGAGAAGCTTAAGGAATTTAAAAACGTCAGAAATCAAAGTGGTCCATTCCCATGCAGCCTGTGTCACTTGCTGATTGGCTCTGTGGCAGTCCCAGAACTTTCTCAGCTTCTGATTGGACAACAGTTGAGTTCGACACACTCCAATCACTCCCAGCATAAGGAGGTGGTGTGTGCGCCTTCCTTCCTCGCTCCCGTTTGTTGGATCACCATGCCCAGAGGATTCCTCCTCTCTTCTTTAAATACAGAATTTACACAGTTGTTAAACGTTAATGAGGTGGCTGAAGAACGTGACCGTGGTGCTTTTGGAAGGATAAGAGTACGGAGAGGCGCCAAGCGCTGCTGTCCAGACGAACGGCCGCATGCAGACCTCGGCGGGTCCGACCGAGCGGGCGATGGGGTCCGAGCGAGAATGGGCAAGAGAGCGTGTGAACGGTGAGAGAGGAGGAGGAGGGGCGGAGCTCCTTGGCGGAGGGAGGTAGGCTAGTTGCAGTTATCTTTTTAAAATCTTTTTTTTCTTTTTTAAACAGAGTCGCAGAGCGCAGAGGGGGGCTTCCCAACGCGTACGTGGGCGGGGCTACACGGACGACTCCTCGGGATTGGCGTCCGGCAGCACGCTCCGCTGCTGTAGGGTCCTGCGAAGCTCCTCCTTGAAGGGGCTGGAGTACTCGTTCCCCACCCCGCCGAGCCCCCCGCCCAAACCGCCGCCCAGCGGCCCACCACCGCCCCTCTCCTCCCCCGCCGAGCTCAGGTTGAGCCGGATGTAGCCGTTGCTGCCTGACCCGCGGATGTTGGTGAGGCTGAGCCGACTCGGCGAGTGGATTGGCTGGCCCGGGATGGTGCTGGGCGTGACGGGCCCAGTGCTGCTCGGGCAGAGGGCGTGGCCCGGGACGATTTTCAGCGACCCGTCTGAGTAGTAGTAGTTGGCGCCCGTCTCCCAGAAGCGGTCCTCGTCGCCGGCCATCTTGCTGGGCACAAAAGTGGGCGGCTCCTTGGGCAGGGTGATGGGGTAGACCAGGGTGCTCTCCAGGGGCTTCATCTCCGCCCCTTTTCCCAGCGCCAGTTTGAGGCGGCGGCGGAGGTAAAGCGCCAGGCCCATGAGGAGCAGGCAGACGGCTCCCAGCGTGATCACCAGGACCCAGAACAGCCCCATGCTGCCGTCCGGAGCACGAGCCTCCATGAAAACAGGTGCGCTGGCTACCACGGCGACCAGGTAGCGCTCCGTCATGAACTTGACGCCCTGCTCCTCGGAGAAGCAGGTGTAGCGGCCGGCCTGCTGGGGTCCGGCGCGCGGGACGACGAGAGCCCGCAGGGTCCTGTCGAAACGCGGCCCCCCCGCCGCATCTCCGTCATCGCCCCCTAGGGGAAGCTCTCTCTCGTTCAGGAGCCAGGAGGGTTGGGCCAGGTTGGACACCAGATGGCAAGGCAGGACCAGGTCCGAACCGACCACCACCGTCACGTTCCTCTGTCGGGAGGGATCTGAGTAAGGAGGAGGAAGAAGAGGGGTTTGTCAGCATTTCCTGAACTCTGTAAACCAGGGTTCGGGGGGCAATTCCATTTTGATTCAGTAAACAAACTGAAATTCAGTGAATTCATTGAACCCCCCCACCCCTCATAGAGCACATTCCAGGGCAGGGGTGCACAATATAGGCAAATCTGTTTTGGGATATCATGCTCTTCTGCTCGTAATTATTTCATAATCCCAATCATTTATTTTATCTGCCATTTTTGATCTACAGCTGCAGACTGTATCCTTGGTAGAGACGTTTTACTGTGATCCCATATAGGAGCGAACCAACACTGGCAATATCCAGCTTTAAAGCAAGTTAAGCCAGAACAACTGGTTAGAACAAGAGCCAGCAGCGTGCACAGCAGGCCTCCAGGAATGGATTCTTGCATCCCTGTTCTGTTCAATGGGCATCAGTCAGTTAATTAAATTTAATTTCAATCAATTTCTGGGGAATGACTGAGCTTAAATGGAAGTGACATCCCAACACCGCTCCTGAATACAGCTCTCAGAATTGACTGGTGTCTTATAGAATTGTGTTAGGGACTTGGAGCCCCCGGTTAGAGGGGGGGGGGCTGCATTAGGCACGGCGGTGGCTTACCTGAACTGGGGGTGAAGACAGGTTTGTCGAATTTAGCCTTGTTCCGGATGAAGCGATCCAAGGCGAGGTCCTGGGATAGGGTAGAGCTGTGTGGGGGGGGAAACAGAGCATTGTCATTCTCCGGAAACTTTATTGGGAACTACTCCACCCCCTTTAGACACCGGGGATGTTCCTCCAGACTACTGACAGTTTGAAAGACACTCACCCACGGTGGAGGTCGATGCGGACACAGGCCCGCCCCTCACTGTCCCAGCCACAGTAGGGATCCCGGGACAGCAGGCAGTCTGGGCTGGACTGGTACCGGCTGCAGTTGGCCAACGGAAGCTGGAGAACCTCGGAACGCGAGCCGACGTATAGGAACTTCTACAGACAGAATGGGGGGAGGAGTCAACATTTGTGGGAGGAGTCTGTCCTTATGGGTTAAATACAGTGCTTGTTAAATACAGTTAGTTCTGGAAATGAATTATATAAGATCACAAGAATAATGAGAAAAACAGGCCAGATTCAGGCTCCCATTTAGACCAGAGAGCGTGAAACTAGGACGCAGAAGGTCTCTGTATCTACCACATGAGCTGGCAAGCTATTCCTCACATCGACAAACTCTCCATGCAAACAAAAAAAAACGTAAGTTAAAAAATGTACGTCTACCTAATTTAAGCCTATCTGCCCTTTGTTCTGCTGACACAAGCTGAAAAAAGCTATTTGGAGAAAAAATTTAAATTCAATTGCCGATGTGATAAAAGCCAGCAAAGTTCTACCAGTTCTTTCTTTCCAATTTGTGAATTGACTTTCAATTTGTTTTCTGAATCGACTAAATTGAAATGGAATTGCACCCCCGCCCTCGTCCCCATCAATCCCTGCAGGGCTGGAGATAATGGGCTCTAAGGTGTACATTTAAAAAAAGTTATATTCTTAGGGCTTTTCAGCTGTACAGCACAGTGTAGAGACAGAGACAGGAAGAATGGGGAGGGAGAGAGAGGGAGAGACACCCGACAAGGGTCTCGCGGCCGGATTCGAATCACGGCTCGCAATGAGCATGTGGACGGTGCTCTTACAAGCTACGCCACTGAAACACCCCCAAGGTGCCCCCGTTACCTTTGAGTGAGAAATGGTGAGGCTGTCGACGGGCTGAGGGGAGTCAAACAGCTGAATCTCCTCGATCACGTGGGCCTCCGAGTCCAAAACCACCGCCCTCCGGAGCCATCCCTCAGCTGGAGAGAAACGAGACACAAACGGGGCGTCAAATCACGCTGGTCCCGGAGAGACGCACGGCCCGCTGGTTTCCCTTTGCGAGTCCGAACTTTAACTTGAGCAGGTGAGTACACACAAGACCTCGCTCACCTGGTTTCTTCATGTTCTGAACTGGCTGCTCACTTTAAGGTTAAAGCCAGTGATGAGATAATGCTTCATTAAACCAGCAATAGCCAGAGATATCATACTTTCACGTGAGAATTACATGGTTTTTCATGTTCCTTGTTGACAATGAGTTATAATATACAAATAAGTGCTGTATTTATGATTCCTTACATGTGTGTGGTGTTAAAAAAAATTTGGGTGCAATTCCAGTTTTTAGGAAGTTCTAAGTGATAAAACAAATGAACTGACAAGAAGTTTAAAGCTCAATTTTTCAGAACTGTAGAAAAGACAAATAGAATCCTGTAATTCTCCGGTCTCAATACACTATCACCGGCTGACTGATCTGGAAAAAAAATCACTGAGTTTTGCTGTGGAGAACAAAATCTTCTGATTGGTTCAAACAAGTGATTGACAGTTAACTGTAACTTGGGGCTCATGAGCATCATATGACCAGTTAAAATGAACATCAGCCACACACTGTTATTACCAGAGTACAGGAGCTCTGTGCCTCTCACTGACTGGTTGTGTGAGTGCACTGCAAAAACCCAAAAATAAGCCAATCTTGTGTTTTAGTCTCATATTTAGACTGAAATCTTATTTCTATCACAGTTATTATTTTCTATTTTTTGCTAAATAAGACAAAGAGATTGCCAATGACTCATTTCAAGGCTTGCCAATGTGGTAAGATAATTTCACTTGACAAGCAACTTAAAACGCTAATATTTTCTACTTGTGAGAGAAAAAAATAAGATTTTAAATCTCATTACTAGCCTAAAACACTGGTTAAGACAGACTTTTTTTTGCAGTGTGTGAAATATGGCAGGGTTAATTGGGGCAGAGGGCCTATCACAACAGCCTGCATGATGTCGATAAATCTATCGATAAAGTTGACCCAGAAACACAGAAACCTATCTTGTATAACATAATCCACAACCCTGTTCCTAGAGATCTACCATCCTGTAAGTTTCCATTTCAACTCTAATTTAGCACACCTGATTCTACTAATTAGCAGCTCAACGAGATCTCTAGCTGTTGAATGAGGTGTGCTTTTTTAGGGTTGTACGGGAGATCTTTGTTAGGATTAGGGTTTAGCCTGGCACATACTGTAATACCAGGGGTTGTGATAGGGCAGGGTGAACTGACCCCAGATCAGTTTCAGCCTGGCACATAATATCTGGGGTTGTGATTAGGGCTGGGTGAACTGACCCCAGATCAGTTTCCAGTGTGTAATACGTATTAAAACTATTTCACCAGACGCAATACCTCCAGTCACAGATTCTATAGACCCACCAGATAGACAGATACCTTTGGTCCTCTCTGCTTCTTACAACTTATTACCGGCATTTAGCAGACGCTCCTATGCATAGCGACTTACACAACATTTTGCATTTTACATGGTATCTTTATAAAGCTGGATATTTTACTGAAGCAAATCAGGTTGGGTACCTTGCTCAAGGCTGCAACAGCAGTGGTACCTGGGAATCGAACCTGCAACCTTTAGGTCAACTGCCCAGTTCAGTTCCTAGCCATTATACTACACTGCCGCATAGCTACAGGAGGTTCTGGTTGATAGGAGGAGTTTCTAACAGCAGCGCTGTATGGCAGTGCTGAAAGCGTATTGCCGCAGTGCTGTCCTTGGCCACGCCCCTTTAATGAATCTTCTGAAGACTCTCCAAACTGCACTGGTTTGGCTTCAGCTGCAGGGACACAAAGCTTTCATCGTAAATAACATGGGAGCTCAGTGACTGAGCTGCAGTTATGATCGAGGGCCGGATAAAATTATCCCGGATGATGTCTGTAAGAGGATCGTGGATCAGGCCCCCGCCCCCCCCCCCCCCCAGCTAGGCTTTTGGGAGCTCAGAGGGAGCGCCGCACAGGCTAATCCCCCGTCCCGTGGCCTGTTAAACAGTCCGACAGATTTGGTCTGTGCGCATCAGCTGTTCTCTCGCCCCGCGGCTAGAGGCTAATGAAGCCTGCTGTCAGGGCAGGGCATTGGCAGGGAGCTCTGTGGAAAAAAAGGCCTGTTGAATGCTGCGCTAAGCAGAGGCACAGAGCCCAGGGAGGGGTGCTTGGGTTCGGCTCAGTGACATTCAGTGGCGGGACCGTAGCCTGCGCCATGACACAGTCAAACGAGGCCATTTGATAAACCGAGGGCCAGTCCATCACATGTGTGCGGGCTCACACTGCTGCGCGCTAACAGGCCTGGTCATAGATCCTCTCCACACCCAACCAGATGCCCAGCTCTGTATTCCTTACATTCTCTACAAGTTCTGCCTCCCAGCTGCTGCATCCAGATCTGATCTTCTGCAAAAACATTAAAGGCCCACTCAGTCATTTCGGTAGCTAATAAAATGCTAATGGCTTACAATGAGCAAAAAGACAAAGATATGGTACTATAAGATAGAAGGGCGGCAGTGTAGTATAATGGTTAAGGAACAGGACTTGTAACCGAAAGGTTGCAGGTTCGATTCCCAGCCGGACACTGCTGTTGTACCCTTGAGCAAGGTACTTAACCTGAATTGCTTCAGTATATATCCAGCTGTATGAATGGATAAATGTAATAAGAAGTTGTGTAAGTCGCTCTGGATAAGAGCGTCTGCTAAATGCCTATAATGTAATTATTCTCCTATAAAAATAACGATAAAGATCCTCCTGAAATGTACTTCAAAAGGAAAAATACGTAAGTATTTCTAAAAAGCGGCTGACACTACTTCCTTGTTTATCTTCCATATTTCAATCTTCTTCTTTGTTTTAGATGCATGATCATTTTTGTAGTCTTTGTGCAGCTCATCACCATGGAAACAAACTCATCAAGCACTCATCGTTCTCACTTGGTGCTTACTTGTCTGGTAACATATCAAAAGGAATAGTTAGCTAACATTTTGCCAAATAAACCATGCCTTGGAAATGGTTTTGTCGTATTGCATTGTGGCAGGTTACAGTAAAAAAAACAAAAAAAACAAGTACCATGATCCACTGAGGTACTTAGTTTCCATGCATGTCATTTTCTTCAATTAGCAACCGAAATTACTGAGTGGGCCTTTAACCCTATGAAGAGTAGATTTTTTTGGACTGTTTTTTTCTAAATTCTAAGTCAGTGTTCTAGAACTCCATTGCTTTCAATCACCAGTAGTGATTGTTACATCATCATTAGAATGTTCAGTAATGAACATTTTAATCACATATTTGTGATCTTACACCTTAAAGGGTTTTAAGGAGCCTGACCGAGGATAATGCCACGGGACGAGCAGCGGACAGCACTGTAATACAGGAGAGGAAAACTCCCATTGCCAACCGGGAAAAAATTCTGCAGTTACAAAGTGGAGAGGGACGCAGGGTCTGAGCATCACACGAGTCTGTAGCATTGGAGGTCTGATGAAAGAGCGAAGGATGCAAAGTTGACAACAAGTTCATGAAGGAGTGACACATCGCCAACGGCCAGTAGGAAGCCTCCCTGCCCTCAGGTGATGAATGAGCCTCTGGCTGGCGTCTCTGGTCTGCTCTGCCGCTGAAGGGAAACGGGCGTTGTGCCAGGTGCCATGGCAAGGGCCCTGATCGAGTGGCCCTTGCTTACCTTGTTATATTCACATTTTGTAAAAACACCATTCGCCAATCGGCCAAACTCTAACTGTCAATCGTAAGGAAGGGGTGGATGTTAGCAGGGTTTGGGGGTGGAGGGTGGTGGGGTCAGGTGGGGTGGGGCGGGGCTGACGGATACCTGTCCCAATGAAGAGCACGCTGTAGGGTTTCTGGTCCATGGCGATGACCCGGTCGACCGCCAGGCGGGTGAAGTTGATACCCTTGGTGAGCAGCAGGGGGCGTGCCTCGGCCGCGGCGTCCATTAGCGGGTGCTTCTTGGCGAAGTTGAGGGTGGAGTCGGGCAGCTGCAGGGAGCTGTTGTAGCCGTTTCTCCCGGTGCCAGTTGGTGATGCACTGAGCGACAGGCGCGGAGAGACGGAAATAGACTAAATTAAGTCTCCATCCCGTTGCTGATCTGGAGGCTGTTTCTCTCTCTCTCTCTCTCTTTCCCTCTCCCTCTCCCTCTCAATTAAATTAAATTCAAATGTGCTTTATTTGCATGACAAGTAAACTTGTGTTGCAAAATCAAAAGCATTGAGATACATAAATGACAAACAACAAACCCCCACACCTAAGAAAGGAAAACTTGAGTAACAATCTCCCTCTCTCTCCCTTTCCCCCCTGCCCCCCCTCTCTGGTACTCACTGCTCCGGGGCGGGGGCTTGGCACAGTGCCCATGTACCGGCCCCAGCGCTGAGACGCCTCTCTGCACTCCTTATAATGCCCGTCAAACACCTCCTTCACCTCGGCGATGTGGTACCTGCACACGGCCGAAACGTCCACATCGCCCCTGAGAGAGAGAGAGAGAGAGGGGGGTGGGGGGAGAAAGGGGAAGAAGGAGAGGGAAGGAGAAGATGAAAAAAGAGAGGAAGAGAAGAATCAAAGAGGGGGGGAGAGAGGAGAGAGAGGGAGGGTGAGATAGAAATAGAAAAAGATTGAGGAGAGAGTAGAGAGGGAGGGAGAGACAGAGAGAGGGAGAATGGGTTGGTGAGTAGTGTTCTGAAACTCGTAGACAAAGTGAGGCTTTAGAAAAAGTAAAAAGGGTCTCGCCTGTAGAAACAGACAGGACTCTAAAGCTCAGTCAGACATAACCCTCCCACGGCCTCTGTTTCTGACTCACCATTGGGCGTGGAAGATGCCGTAAAAGGCTGTCGATCTCCAGTCCGGGCCGGGCAGGGTGAAGACCGCACGCAGGGTGTTGAAAGTCACGTGACGCTCAGGGAGGGAGCAGACAAGGCGGGCTTTCTGGAAGGTGGTCCACTTCTTCTGCAGGGTACGCGTGCCCCCCTGGTCTCCCTGATTGAACAAACGGTGCTGTGAATCACCGTGAAATTTCATGCTTGCTTGTATTTGTGTGTGTGTCTGTGTGAGTGTGAGACTGTGTGTGTGAGCATGTGTGTGTGAGTGTGTGAGCGTGAGTATGTGTGTGTGTGTGTGTGTGTGAATGTGAGGGTGTGAATATGTGTATGTGTGAGTATGTGTGTGTGTGTGTGTGTGTGTGTGTGTGTATGTGTGTATATGCATGTGTGTGTGTGTGTACATAAGTGTGTGTGTTCTGACCTTGCACACCCGGGCCACGCGTGCCACAGTGAGCTCTCCGTCGCAGGCCAGCTCCTCAGCATGCTCGCTGAAGAAAAAGTAGATCTTATCGTCGTCGCCTTCCCTGCTTCCGCTGCTCTCCCGCACCAGCGCCGAGCCCACAAAGTCCGGTTCTGAGAGGAACACGAGACGGGGTGTTAGCTCATTCAGACACTCAGTCAGTCAGTCAGAGTGAGAGATAGAGAGAGAGAGGTGGGAAAAAGAGATGCAGAGAAGGGAGGGAGTGCTGTAATTGCATCAGGATGCGGAGTGGTGAGAGAGAAAAAGAGAGGGAGAGGGAGGGAGAGCGAGAGAGAAAGGGAGAGCTGACATTCCCTCACTGTCCCCAACCCCTCTCTTGCTCACCAAGTGCTCCTCTCTTCCTCTCCGTCCATCTTGTTTTTTCCTCCAGTTCCCGTTACTCTACTCTTCTCCTTGTCTACGTCAATCTCATCCCGTTCGCAAAGTTTCCATCTGTCTCATCCAATCTCATTCCGTCCTTTTAGTCGCTGTAAATCTCATCATCTCTTCTCAGTCTATGTCAATCTCATTCCATCCTACCAGTCGCTATCTCGTTCCAGGTTTAGTTCGGTCTCAGTCTATGTCAATCTCATTCCATCCTACCAGTCGTTATCTCATTCCATCTCCCCAGGGTATGTCTATCTTAGTCTACATCAATTTAAATCTCATTCCATCCTGCCAGCTGCTATGTCGTTCCAGGTCTAGGTCTGTCTCAGTCTATGTCATCATCAGCCCCGGTTCTCCTTCCCGCCCTTTTCCGCTCCTCCCGCTCACCCTTGAGCCAGATGGAGGACTCGCTCTTCATGCTGTAGTGCAGTCCCAGGTTCCGCAGGATCACCGGCTCCGTTCCCAGGAAGTTGTTGACGGTGGCCGAGTACAGCTCCTTATCTGGGAGGGACAGGGACGGGCGTGGCGAGCCCTCACCATTAACCGGGGCAGAAGGCTCAATTACATTTCAATTTAGTCAGCGAAACTGAAACTCCGCTCAGGGGACAGAAAAATGCCTGTGATGTCGTTAAACAAATTAACTGAATTTCAATTTATTTCCTTAGCTGGCTGAATTGTAGGGGAATTGAGCCCCCCCCACTCCCACCTCCTCCTAACTCTGATATCCCCATAATGAGTAACATGCACATGCACACACACAGCCCCCTATATACGCTATATATTACTGATATACACAAGCACACATACACACACACACACACACACACGTGCAGCCCCCTATATATTACTGATATACACAAGCACACATACACACACACACACACACACACGTGCGCACACACACACACACACACACACACACACACACAGAGAGGCAAACCGTACGCACACTTACCAACCAGCAGGCCAATGTGGCCCTTGGCCGGGTCGTAAGGACACTTCCCCTTCCCATCCTCCAGGGTGGTGCTATCCAAAGTGAAGCGATCTGCGTTCTGTGAGACAGACAGACAGACACACACACATGCACGCACACGCACGCACGCACGCACGCACGCACGCACGCACGCGCACACACACACACACACACACACACACACACACACACACACACATCGACAGGGTTAGGAAGCAGCCCTTCGCAGCGTGACACAGTTGGCCTGAGCGACGCGCGGTGTGACTGCGCTGGTGGCGGTGTCTGGCCTGTGACAGCTGTGACCGGATCCACACAGAGTGAGGAATAGCTTGTGCCCCGCTGTGCTGTCAGCTCACAGTCAGGGGTTTAGCACGGTGAAGGGAAAAGGCCCCATTAGCTTATGCTACACTTCACCTGATACAGCACGTAAACTCACGTAAACAACTGAGAGTGCACTAAGCCTTTCCTGACTGCTTGAGAACATTAAGGTTATACTGGTAATTGGTTTTGAGGTAACGTTAATATGACAACGTTCCGCCTAACATTTTTAGAACACACTGTATTGTTCCAAGCCAGTTAAGACACAGAAAAACAATTCAGATCAGATTTATGTAATGCTACTAGTAACATTCCTGATAAAATGAACACGAATGACCATCATCCACAATTCAAATCCTTAACTTACTGTCTCCTTAAAACTGAATAACATTCTAAGGCTCTTCCAGCAATGTAAAAGATAACTTTCAGGGAACGTCCAGGAAACCAGACCAAATATATACTCCGGGAATGTTGACGGTAATCTTTTTAACGGTCTAGGAATGTTCTGAGGCCTGCAAACTGTTAGCAGTGTAGCTGAATCCACCCAGAGCTTTGGCTTTAAAAATAGACGAGAGAGAGAGAGAGAGAGAGAGAGCAGGGCCTATTGATCCTGCCAGACCAAGGCTCCTTATCACCCAATTTACACTGTGCCCGGTCCCTTCTCCCCATCCGACCATGCTGCTCTCAAACAGCTCTCAAACAGGACACTCACAATGTAGGTACAGGTGGGCTGGAAGGCGTAGGTTCCACAGGTGTACAGGTGAGTGTGGTTGTAGCTCTGCAGGAAGCGGATGTAGTTGAAACACTCCGTCTGTTCCAGAGAGAATGAGAGAAAGAAGAAACAGTGAGCAACTGAGGCAAAATGCAGTATATATGAGCTAATATTTTATTAATATCATTATTGCGTCTTTTAACCAGTTTCTATTGTTGTTTAAACATATTATTATTATTATTATTGTACTACAACGCTGTGGTAAAATGCCACCATTGCTGTTACACTATATAGTCATAATAATAATATTATGAATACAATCAGCAATCTGAATGGTAGGAGAGAGACTGAGGACTGAGGGTAGTCTGAAGCTCTTCTGAGTGTGTGTGTGTGTGTGTGTGTGTGTGTCTGTTAACGCGCAGCGACCTTGGCGTCTGTACCTGGTTGTTCTTGCCCTTGATCACACACTCTTTCTTCTTCTCCTGTGGTGCTGGCCAGTCAATCTGAAAGAGAGAGAGGCGGTCATGTGATGAAGGACTGAGGCGGAGACGGTCATGTGATGAGGGACTGAGGCAGAGACGGTCATGTGATGAGGGACTGAGGCAGAGACGGTCATGTGATGAGGGACTGAGGCAGAGACGGGTGGCATGCACTGCTGAGTGGATCATGTCCCACACTCCGATGCTCCGTACATCCTCACGGGAACACGAGTGGAAATCTGGGCTCAAAACCATTTCCGGGCTCAAAACCATTGAAATTACTTTGACTCTTTTGGTGCCAGTAAAATTTGAGAACTCTACCCTCACCTTTGCCAAGAAACATCCGCTGATGGAGGACTCCACCGTGGAGCGCCCCTTGCTGCTCACCAAGGGCATCAAAAAAACATTCAAAATTTTTGAAGAATGACAGAAGAACTGCATTCTGGGTACTGGCGAATGTAGAATTGTCTATCAAAGGTTTTGTGAGCAGTCTGCAGGATTTTTTTTTTACTGGTCACTCCAGAGGGTTCACCTTCAGCATTTCAAATATATGACCCAGCTCTGAGTGTATAATGGGAATTGTTCAAAACTTATGACAGATTAAAATTTGGCCCTTTTCACGGTGAACAGAACACGGTGTTACTGAAGGGTGGAGATGGCGTCGGTACCTGAGGGCGGAGCTGCCTGCTGATGTCACTGGGGTCAAGGGCAAAGATGGCCTCCCTTGCTCCAACGTAGAGGATGCGGTCGTGTTCCCCCAGAGTCACCATGGTGTAGTTCCACACCCCCGCCGCCCGGAACCTGGACACGCTGTCGCACACATCTGGCGGGGGGGGTATAGGGGTGAGCGAGAGACGAGAGAGAGAGGCGCACAAGCTCTCAGCGCCTTCAGTCATCGCTCCACTTTCACGGGAAGTTAGAGTGGCCAACAGCGCCCATGTTCCCAAAAACGGAGCAGTATTCATAGGTACGGCTAATTAATGTAAACCTGCCCCATTATCCCTCAGAAGTTCACAGAATTCAGCTAATTTACCATCGGCTCAGCCTGTATAATTACATTTCTTTATTTCCCTTTATGCTGGCCTGGCTAACAGTTTAAAGTGAGGTCATATTCCAGGGTGATCACGAGATGGAGAGAGAGAGAGAGAGAGGAGAGGAGATGGAGAGGAGAGAGAGAGAGAGAGAGAGAGAGAGAGAGGAGAGAGGAGAGAGAGATGAGAGAGAGAGAGAGAGATGGAGAGAGAGAGAGAGAGAGGGAGAGAGATGAGAGAGAGGGAGAGAGAGAGAGAATGGGGGGAGGGGTAAGAGAAGAGCAGGAGAAGGACACAAAGAAAGGTGGATAAACGAGATATATAGAGAGAGGGAGAGGAGCAGGAAACAATAAACGACTGAGTCACTTTTTTAATCAAGAGAGAGATTAGAAGTAGCTGAAATTTATGAATCAGTGTTGTGTGTGTTATGGAGAATTTGTCCCTCAGGAAACAAGAAAGCACATCTGTTTTGGTTCCATGGGACATAAACACAAACACACACACAAACAAACACACACACAGTCACGCACGCAATACCCTTCAATGTACCTTCCTACCAGAAATGGAACATTTCTCAAGAACGAGAGTGAATCTGTCTACGTGAGCATGCTTAAAACTACAGTTTGGTATTAAACTCAATTCCACAAGCCGAGAAGATGAATGTTCCCAACGCCTCAGTGCCAGGCCTTTCTTTGGCAGTTTGTTTGAGGGGATGGTGTGTGTGTGTGTGTGTGTGTAGGGGGGGGGGGGTTCTTTTGTTTCAGTCACCATTCTTTCAGGAAAGGGAGAGAATGTGCAGGCAAAGATAGAACAAGTTTTACGAGGTCCTGATCTAGCAGAAGATCAAGGCTTATTGGCCGGCATACCTCAGGCACGGAAACCACAGAAACAGACGCAAACTCCGTAAAGGACACGGTGCCCTGGTCCCTCCCGCCTCCTTCCCTGAAAAGGCAGTTTTTCTGACCCCCCCCCCCCCCCTTATTTTCTGCGGTTATATTGCTGGAACCTACGCTGTCCTTCTAGAGACCTCAAGTTTTGAGAAAAATGGGGTCAGGATGGCGAAAATAGCTGGGCGGGCCGAGAGGGAGAGAGAGGGAGAGGGAGAAAGGGAGAGAGAGATAGTGGGAGAGAGGCAGAGGAAGAGGGATAGAGGGAGAGAGAGAGGGAGAGTGAGGGAGAGAGAGGGAGAGGAAGAGGGTGAGAGGGAGAGAGAGAGAGGGGCCAGTTCTCCTGTAGCCTGGCTGTGATTTCCCTACGCGGGTTTGATTTGAGCCATTCCACTGCTCCGCTACACAATGTTCTGCTATAAATACAGCCAGACTCTGTATATAGCTCATAACTATGGTACAGCTTACAGGCTGCACTGTAATTAAATGACTATTTTTAAGCCTTTGAAGCAGTAAACACAGAAACACAAAATCACTCAGGAAGAGACACACTTATAAACACACACACACACACACACACAAGTACTCGCACACACATGCACACACATTACACACATGACCCCATTTCACACACACACACACACACACACACACACACACACACACACACACCACACACACACACCACACACACACACACGAACACACACACACAGACACACACACACACACAGACACACACACACGCACACACACACACACACACACACACACACACACACACACACACACACACACACACACACAGACACAACACACAACACACACACACACACACACACACACACACACACACACACACACACACACACACACACACACACAGGGAGATAGACAGGAAAGTTCGCACAAAGACTCTGGATGCCTTCACACGTACAAACACACTTCTAGCTTCCCCCATGAAAAACAGCTCACATCTAAACAGAGAGGGGGGGGGGGGGGGGTATGGCTGTCGAGATCGGAAGTGCTATAATTGTGTTAGATTAGGAGACACAGAGAGAGAAATTACTGGGAGGGAGTGAGAAGGAGAGATGGACAGAGTGAGAGAGAGAGAAAGAGAGATGGATTGGGTCTGGGAGCATAAGGAGGAAATGGTAAAAGTAGGATTTAACAAAAAAGGAAAAAAATAAATAAAAAGGAGGGAGGAAGTGGCCGGAAGACAAGGGCCAGGAAACCTCAAACTCAAGCGACAGCAAAAAGAGAAAAAATCTCCTGCTACTGTTGCTTAATCGGACACTTTTCCCCATGAAATGGCACAGAAAGGGAGAGGGGGGAATAAAAGGGGGTATCTTTGTGGCTTTCTGTGGTTTAAATTGCAGGTGGGACCGCCGGTTATGAAACAGGAAAAAAAAAAAAAAAACATTTTCATACACTGTTTGGATAAGGACATCTCTCCCTCTCCCTCTCTCCCTCGGAAAATCAAACCCCCCAAAAATAAATGAAGCCCGGGCCTGTCTTTGTGCACGGTGGAAAGACGTGTGACACTCGTTTATTTCCACGGACGTGCTTGTCCTCCGTCTCTCACGCAGACTCCACGGCCCTGCCCCCACCCAACGGCTCCGCCCCCCCCGGCCCGGACTGCCTGTGCAAACCAGTCATTACTGTAATTGGCAGGTACAGAGATCAGCCTCCAACCCTCCCTCCCTCTCCCTCCTCCTCTCTCTCTCTCTACACTGTACTCTGGATCCCTCTGACTTCATTATATTTTACTTTACCGACTCACTGCCTCTCTTTCTCCCTCCTCTCTCCTCTCTCTCTCTCTCTCTCTCCCTCCCTCTCCCTCTCTTTATAAATCTGGTTCTTTTGTTTCTCTCTTTCACATTTTACGTAGCGTACTGCTTATTCTGTCCTCTTGTCCCTTGTCCTCTCCCTAGATCAAAGCTTGCATTAGTGGGCTCCAAGCAGCACTGTTTTTCTTTCCTCCCCAGACAAAAAAAAAGTGCACCTCTCTCTCTCTCTCTGTTTTTTCTTCTTCTCCCTCTCTCTCCCCTCGCCTCTGACCACAGCTCCTAAGCTTAACAGGGGCCTGGGGTCTGTCATTTTGGATGGTGGGAGTGAGGAGGCGGGGTAAAGAAAGAGGTGGGTGTCCCAAGCTGAGTTTTAAACCGTTCACCACGATGCACAAGCAGGCCTCTGTCCCAGCCCACCGATTCCCCCGCTGTTCCTGCTGCGCAGAGTCTTTTGGAAAAATAACCAGTCAACCCTGGAATCCGGGTCAGTGTGGCTTTTTTCGGGACAGTCAGGAGGAGTTATTAAAAAAAAGAAAAGGGGGCGAAGGAAAGAGAGACGGAAGAGGTTGAGGAAAAAGGAGAGAGAGAGAGAGAGAGAGAGAGAGAGAGAGAAAAGTAAGCAGTTAAACGTGTTTGCGTCCCCCCCCCCGCCCCCCCTTCAAAAACGCAAATTACTTTAAGCCACATGTAATTATAGAGGCGTGGTTTGTGTTCGGGGGGTTGGGGGAGTAAATATTATCTGTACTTCCATCTCCCCTACCCC
>CM056376.1:27775003-27780003 GCA_029718625.1 Synaphobranchus kaupii | reverse complement strand
ACCATCACTAATACCACCAACACTAATACCACCAACACTAACACCCACAACACCATCACTAATACCACCAACACTAATACCACCAACACTAACACCAACACTAACACCCACAACACCAACACTAATACCACCAACACTAACACCCACAACACCAACACTAATACCACCAACACTAACACCCACAACACCAACACTAATACCACCAACACTAACACCCACAACACCAACACTAATACCACCAACACTAACACTAACACCAACACTAATACCCACAACACCAACACTAATACCACCAACACTAACACTAACACCAACACTAACACCCACAACACCAACACTAATACCACCAACACTAACACTAACACCAACACTAATACCACCAACACTAACACCCACAACACCAACACTAATACCACCAACACCAACACTAACACCCACAACACCAACACTAATACCACCAACACTAACACCCACAACACCAACACTAACACTAACACCAACACTAACACTAACACCCACACTAACACCACCAACACCAACACTAATACCAACAACACCAACACTAACACCACCAACACTAACACCCACAACACCATCACTAATACCACCAACACTAACACCCACAACACCATCACTAATACCACCAACACTAATACCACCAACACTAACACCCACAACACCATCACTAATACCACCAACACTAATACCCCCAACACTAACACCAACACTAACACCCACAACACCAACACTAATACCACCAACACTAACACCCACAACACCAACACTAATACCACCAACACTAACACCCACAACACCAACACTAATACCACCAACACTAACACCCACAACACCAACACTAATACCACCAACACTAACACCCACAACACCAACACTAACACCAACACTAATACCACCAACACCAACACTAACACCAACACTAATACCACCAACACTAACACCCCCAACACCAACACTAATACCACCAACACTAACACCCACAACACCAACACTAATACCACCAACACTAACACCCACAACACCAACACTAACACCACCAACACCAACACTAACACCAACACTAATACCACCAACACTAACACCCACAACACCAACACTAATACCACCAACACTAACACTAACACCAACACTAATACCACCAACACTAACACCCACAACACCAACACTAACACCAACACTAATACCACCAACACCAACACTAACACCAACACTAATACCACCAACACTAACACCCACAACACCAACACTAATACCACCAACACTAACACTAACACCAACACTAACACCACCAACACTAACACCCACAACACCAACACTAACACCAACACTAATACCACCAACACCAACACTAACACCAACACTAATACCACCAACACTAACACCCCCAACACCAACACTAACACCAACACTAATACCACCAACACTAACACCCACAACACCATCACTAATACCACCAACACCAACACTAACACCAACACTAATACCACCAACACTAACACCCACAACACCAACACCAACACTAATACCACCAACACCAACACTAACACCGACACTAATACCACCAACACTAACACCCACAACACCAACACTAACACCAACACTAATACCACCAACACTAACACCCACAACACCAACACTAACACCAACACTAATACCACCAACACTAACACTAACACCAACACTAATACCACCAACACTAACACTAACACCAACACTAATACCACCAACACTAACACCCACAACACCAACACTAACACCAACACTAATACCACCAACACCAACACTAACACCAACACTAATACCACCAACACTAACACTAACACCAACACTAATACCACCAACACTAACACTAACACCAACACTAATACCACCAACACTAACACCCACAACACCAACACTAACACCAACACTAATACCACCAACACCAACACTAACACCAACACTAATACCACCAACACTAACACCCCCAACACCAACACTAACACCAACACTAATACCACCAACACTAACACCCACAACACCATCACTAATACCACCAACACTAACACCAACACTAATACCACCAACACTAACACCCACAACACCAACACCAACACTAATACCACCAACACCAACACTAACACCGACACTAATACCACCAACACTAACACCCACAACACCAACACTAATACCACCAACACTAACACCCACAACACCAACACTAACACCAACACTAATACCACCAACACTAACACCCACAACACCAACACTAACACCCACACTAATACCACCAACACTAACACCCACAACACCAACACTAACACCCACACTAATACCACCAACACTAACACCCACAACACCAACACTAACACCAACACTAATACCACCAACACTAACACCCACAACACCAACACTAACACCCACACTAATACCACCAACACTAACACCCACAACACCAACACTAACACCCACACTAATACCACCAACACTAACACCCACAACACCAACACTAACACCACCAACACTAACACCCACAACACCAACACTAACACCAACACTAACACTAACACCAACACTAATACCATCAACACTAACACCCACAGCACCAACAATAACACCAACACTAATACCACCAACACTAACACCCACAACACCAACACTAACAACAACACTAACACCACCAACACTAACACCAACACTAACACCACCAACACTAACACCAACACTAATACCACCAACACTAACACCCACAACACCAACACTAACACCAACACTAATACCACCAACACTAACACCCACAACACCAACACTAACACTAACAACACAAGCACCTCCACCAACACTAACACCAACACCAACACTAACAGCACCAGCACCAACACCTATACCACTAACATCACCACGAACACTATCAACACCAACACCACTAATATCAACACTAATATCATCAACACCACTAACACCACCAACACCAGCACCACTAAAACCAATACCTCCACCAACAATATCATCATCAACACCACTAACAAACAGTAATACCACCAACACCACCACTAAGACCAACACTACGACCACCAACACCACCCCCACCACCAACACAGCACAACGAACACAAGTACTCCTCGCTCTGTCCAAGGCTAACCCCCCCCCCCCCCATCTCACTGACGCGCATTAGCAGTCCCGGAGCGGGAGCTACACCATCAAGGCCGTATCTACTTTCTATCCTTCCAAAGGCCGGACTTCATTAAAGCCACTCTGTGACCAGGGAGCTCATTTCAATCACTCTCTGGCACGGTGGACAGATTGAAATTCTACAGTGAATCCTTCTCTCTCTCTCACTCCCTCTCTATCCCTCCTGTTCTCTCTCACTCTCTCTCCATCCATCTCTCTCTCTATCCCTCTCTCCATTCCTCTCTCTCTGACCTTGTGTTGTCAGCCCTCGATAATAGACTGTGTTGAGGGACGCTCGAGCGGGTGAGTGAGTGAGTTAGCGGTTGAGCATGTGAGTGGAAGGTTGGGTGTGTGAGGTGCTACACAGCACAGCACAGTGTAGTTACCTATGTGTCTATCACACTAACACAGCCACAGCACAGTGTAGCTACCTATGTGTCTATCACATCACACTAACACAGCCACAGCACAGTGTAGTTACCTATGTGTCTATCACACTAACACAGCCACAGTGTAGTTACCTATGTCTCTATCACACTAATGCAGCCACAGCACAGTGTAGTTACCTATGTCTCTATCACACTAACACAGCCACAGCACAGTGTAGTTACCTATGTCTCTATCACACTAACACGGCCACAGTGTAGTTACCCATGTCTCTATCACACTAACACAGCACAGTCTAGTTACCTATGTCTCTATCACACTAACACAGCACAGTGTAGTTACATATGTCTCTATCACACTAACACAGCACAGTGTAGTTACCTATGTCTCTATCACACTAACACAGCACAGTGTAGTTACCCATGTCTCTATCACACTAACACAGCACAGTGTAGATACCTATGTCTCTATCACACTAACACAGCACAGTGTAGTTACATATGTCTCTATCACACTAACACAGCACAGTGTAGTTACCTATGTCTCTATCACACTAACATAGCCACAGCACAGTGTAGTTACCTATGTCTCTATCACACTAACACAGCACAGTGTAGTTACCTATGTCTATCACACTAACACAGCACAGTAGTTACCTATGCCTAAATCACACTTACGGTCGCACACCACACTCATAGTCACCCACAATCAGTCAAAAAAGACACAATAGCACAGCCACCTGTAAATTAAAGCCATAGATACACACTCAACAACACGGCACAAAGATGACTCACCCAAAGACAATAACACAAAACCTACAATTATACAAAGAAGACAACTGCACAAAACGCACAACATCCCACCGCTGAACACAAAACTCACCAAGCGCCGATTCCTGGCACACTGACAACCACATAAAATTCACCCACCCGACCGTAAATGCACTCAATCGCATAGTACACATGCACAATTATTGCATTACATTCATCCAGCAAACAGAGACTTGCGATGTAAGAGAAGATAAGTGCACTCATCTGATCCTGATTAGCACGAGGACTAGCGGTAGCGCCAGACCTGGCTAACAACGTTCCCAGAGCAGCGAGTATAAGCGGTCACTAAAGCACTGCTGCAAGTTAACTCTGCTAAGCAAGAACCAAAATACAAATCGCAAAACACAAACATAATTGCATCCACAACAAGCCCTCAGAAGAAAAACCTAAAACCATAAAAGTATCACAGCCTAAAACCATAAAAATATCATAGCCCAAAACCATAAGAATTCCATAACTTGAATTAGTACAAAGGGTGGGAGGGCTGGGGATTAGAGGGGAACCAAGGCACAGTCTGAAGAGGTGGGACTTCAGTCTGCTCTGAATTAAACAGAACAGAACCCCAAATCTTCAGACACCCACAACACAGGCGAGCCCTGCAATCACACTGCGTTT
>CM056376.1:27740003-27770003 GCA_029718625.1 Synaphobranchus kaupii | reverse complement strand
TTCACCCTAACCCTAACCCCCACCCACCCATCCTGTATTCACTGTCCCGCCTTCAGCCTGACCATAACCCCCACCCGCCCATCCCCTCTTCACCCTAACCCTAACCCCCACGCACCCATCCTGTATTCACTGTCCCGCCTTCAGCCTAACCCTAACCCCCACCCACCCATCCCACCCAAACCGTGAGAACCCTGTCAATCAAATCTGCAGCACGTATACAAATACATAATGCAAACTATACATATACTGCCAGTGCATGCACACTCCTTACACACACACACACACACACACTCAAACACATGAATACACGCGCGGACAGACACACACACACACACACACACAGTTGTGTAAAATTGGCCAGAAACCTGAGCCCCAACGGTTGTGTTAAACGAGCAGGATTTAAAAAACACCTGCGCACAACTTTTCAGTTCCAGCCACGCTCACGGGTTTTAACCCCTTGATTATTGGACGCGCTGTAGAAAAAATTTAACTGAGCCAAAATCAATGGAGTCGGTCAGCTTTTCTTGTTGAATTAAGCATATGATCGCACTGTATGCTGATCAAAGCCTTTTTTTTGCTGACAGTGAACTGGCACACTGACCTGCCCCACAAATGCTTCGGTCACAAAAGCACTCACACACAATCGAGACGGACCTGAGACACATTCGAGACGGACCTGAGACACGTTCCAAACGGACCTGCGATACATTCGAGATGGACATGAGACACTTTCGATATGGACCTCAGACACATTCGAGACGGACCCGAGACACATTCTAGAAGAACCAGAGACACAATCGAGACGGACCCGAGACACATTTGAGACAGACCCGACGGAAGAGGGGATTCATATTACCCCATCTCACACCTCATTCTCCTTCAAATCCTCTTTGAAATCGTGATCCCCTTTTCAAGCACTCAGCATTAATTACACCACAGGTGTCAAACTCCAGTCCTGGAGGGCCGATGACGTTGTAGGTTTTTGTTCCAGCCAATTATTCTGGTTTTATTTTATAAATCACCGTTCACGCCCACGCTGGTGCACTCCTATTACTTCCTGAGACCCATTCAAGCATTTAAATGTTTTTTAAAATTTTTTATATGATACAAGTGTCTTTGATGACAAAAACATATTATGGCATAAAAAATATTATTTCATTTTTTATATGTTTCATTGAATGTCCCTTTGTACACTGCAAAAAAGCAAATCTTAACAAGCATTTTAATCTCATATTTAGACTTCAGAATCTTATTTCTGTTAGTTTTTTGCTAAAAAAAACAAACTATCTGCCAGTGGGGTGAGATATTTTTACTCATTTCAAGATTTGCCAGTGGGGTAAGATAATTCACTTGTCAAGTAAAAGGTAACTTAAAACAAGCTAATATTTTCCACATTTGAGAAAAAAAAAAAGATTTTAAGTCTCATTACAAGACTAAAACACTTGTTAAGACAGGCATTTTTTGCAGTGTAAGGTTTCAGCATAGCAGAATATATGGTTCTTTAGATTAAGGACCAGAGACTGTAGGGTACAAAAATTAAATGCCGAGTCTTACGATATTGAACCACGACAAAACATCACCACTGCAAACGATTATAGTGGTGTCCAATCTTATCCTAAAAGGACCAATATGGGTGCAGGTTTATTTTTTAGCCCAGCACAAAACCGACACCTGATTCTACTTATCAAGGTCTTGAGTGAAGACCAAGGTTAGTTGATGAATGAGATGGAAGAGTTGTAGTGCTGGGCTAAAATAAAAACATGGACCCGGCCCGACCCTTTTTTGGTTAAGATGGTTTTACAGCAGCATGGAGGCAATGTGTAGTCTGCATCTGTAGCTCGTGATGATGGCTCGCTCTGGGAATGAATCAGCTCGGGTCGCATGCCTCTGCATTGCTCCTTCAGCTTAACTATCATGCAGTATTACGTCAATACAACTTTCATTTCCACATCACTGCGTTTCATTACCAATCGCATTTCACAGGTAAATGCGTTACCTTCGCTATACATAGCCTGGTGTCAAGATTCTCCAGTCTGGTGCAGACTATCTGTCTTTCAACTCCAAAAGTGGGAAACAAAAAAAGCTAATATAATACATCCAGATGAAGAGCGCTTGGTAGAGTGCTTTAGGTTACTGTATTATGCTTATGAAACTTGTTATATGGTAATTGGGTATACGGTTGCGCATATTTTGTGTAGCGACAGCCTTGCTCCTAAAAGACCAGCACAGAAACGTCGGAGAAAAAAGCGAAGGAAGAGAGAAGACGGCACAACCCACATTTTCTACCTGAAATTTACTCGCTGCGTCAAGTTATTTGAAGAAGGGAGTGAAAATATTAAAGTTGCCTGCAATTCATTCCTTCTGCTCAGGGATTCAATTTCTCTTCTTTGAACGGAATACAAATTGAGGCCGGCTGCCGTGCGGCTCGTTCGGTTAAGGCGCCGTTCTGCGGTGCGTGGACGAGCCCGGCGGATCGAACCCGGACCATGCCAGTGGTGGGGAGCTCCACAGGGCAATTCACTCAGGGTATAGGGGGGTTCAGTCGTTTAGGGGTCCGCGTTTCATCCCTGTCGGTCGCGGACTGCATATGAAAGCCGCATATGAACGATCTTCCTCCGAATCCGCTGTATGTGAGTTTTTCTGCAGTTTGAGGCATTTAAAGAAGCAACTGGCGACACCACGCGTTTCGGAGGAGAACCGAGAATGTCTACACTCTGCCGAATCGGCAGTGGAGTTTGCCCATAACGCAGCTGCGGTTGTAGACAATTGGCCGTTCTAAACTAGGGTGGGAGTTGCACATGCTCACCTCCACATTGGGCACCAAATTTATGTAAAAAATTTTTTTTAAATCACATGGGTTATACACATGAAACCAAAGTGTTTTTTCCTTGCCACTGTTGCCTTTGGCTTGCTCTTGTGGAAGTTTAGGCCAGGGTTTTCTGTGAGGTATACTGTGACAATTGGTTGTCAAATGCGCTATATAAATAAATATTGACTTGATTGGATTAGTAAGTATCCAATTTAGAAGATGCAGCTGAAGAAAGTGCATTTCAGCGGGTGATAATTAATCCAAAAGGAGCGTGTAAATGTTGGTAAGTTTGATTTGTTTTGACGTGATAAATTAATAATGAAGACCTTGCCATTGCATCGGAGGAATTTTTAATCCTGTCTAATTTGTTTCACTTTTGTTCAACACAACGAGACAGGCAGTTTAAAATATAACGGCTTTCCTTTCAAATTGAGACAACTTTGATCCAATACACCCATGTTCCCCAATTAGCTGTTGCCATGGTAATTAATCAGTTAGAAACGAGAATAACAGCTCTGAAGAATTGCAGAAGAAATCATTTTTATTTCCCGACCTTCTAACGGCTGACATTGCTTTGCTTAGCCACCCCCCCCCCCCCAAAAAAAAAAAAAAAAATCGACCATTAAACAGAAATATGACTGCATTAAAAAAATGGTCTTTAAAAAAATCCTTCAAAATCAGTCATTTTAATTCAGGTAAACTATCACTGGTCATAATATACAGCTCTGAATATACAGTGTGTGGAAAGTAAATGTATCGAAAACAGAACAGGGTAAAAAACTTAACGGTAAAATCAATTCCAATCTTTAAAAAAAGGGCTTCAGTCAAATGGGTTTCAATAAAATATCTAAATGAGGCAATGGAAAGTTTGGATGTATAATTGCCCCTTAAAAACAGGTTTGACTTGGGAAATGATAATCAATCAGGTGCAAGTCCTTTGGGTGTGTTTTTCAGGTCATACCTGGAGCACTGCCACTCTCACAGGATTCAGAGAGGGGACACAGGTTTCAGAGAGGGGACACTGGTTTCAGAGAGGGGACACTGGTTTCCGTATTGCAGTGGTAGGCAAAGATTTCTGCTTTTGTCCAATAAATATCCTTCAAGCGTGACCTTTGACCCCGCTTTCTGAAGAGCTTACGATTATCCACGGTCGCAGCTAGGGTCACGCCTATTGAGCACAGATGTTCCTCCGTGACCACCCGGTTCCAGAAAAGTCACGGCAGATTCCGTCCTTCGACCCCTCCCTCCTAAATGCGAGTTTAAAGAAACCGCTCGCAGCTGGTGGTCAGTCACTCGAGAGCGTGGGTAGTACATGGCCGGCTCATTTCATTGTCACTTCATTCATTTGCAAAAGTGGTCAGAGCCGTGACTGGCTGTGCCGTTTTGTTTAATTGATGCTGGCTTGGCTACCATGGTGCTGCCTGCGGCTCTGGTTATTATTCCTCTAACAATGCCAGCGGGGTCAAAGGGCAGCCGTGAAATACTGAGCACCTGGAGCGAGCGCTGCCGTGCGTGTGTGTGTGTGTGTGTATGAGACTGCAGCTGGGCTAGCCTGCAGCTGTTTGCCCATAGAGCCGACTGCTCTGAGAACTGTGTGTATGTGTGTGTGAGAGAGAGTGCACTGTGGTATGTGTGTGCGCGTGTGTATCTGTGCGAGAGTATGTATGTGTCTGAGCGTGAGATTGCAGTGTGGTATGTGTGTGTGTGTGCGCGTGTGTATCTGTGCGAGAGTATGTATGTGTCTGAGCGTGAGATTGCAGTGTGGTATGTGTGTGTGTGTCGAGACAGAGAGAGTGCACTGTGGTATGTGTGTGTGTGCGCATGTGTATCTGTGCGAGAGTATGTATGTGTCTGAGCGTGAGATTGCAGTATGGTATATCTGTGTGTGTGTGTGTGTGTGTGTGTGTGTTTGAGACAGAGAGTGTGCACTGTGGTATGTGTGTGTGTGTGTGTGTGTGTGTGTGTGTGAGACAGAGAGTGTGCACTGTGGTTTGTGTGTGTGTGTGTATGTATGTGTGAGACAGAGAGTGTGCACTGTGGTGTGTGTGTGTGTGTGTGTGTTTGAGACAGAGAGTGTGCACTGTGGTATGTGTGTGTGTGTGTGTGTGTGTGTGTGTGTGTGTATGTGTGAGACAGAGAGTGTGCACTGTGGTTTGTGTGTGTGTGTGTGTGTGTGTATGTGTGAGACAGAGAGTGTGCACTGTGGTTTGTGTGTGTGTGTGTGTGTGTATGTGTGAGACAGAGAGTGTGCACTGTGGTGTGTGTGTGTGTGTGTGTGTGTTTGAGACAGAGAGTGTGCACTGTGGTTTGTGTGTGTGTGTGTGTGTGTATGTGTGAGACAGAGAGTGTGCACTGTGGTGTGTGTGTGTGTGTGTGTGTTTGAGACAGAGAGTGTGCACTGTGGTATGTGTGTGTGTGTGTGTATGTGTGAGACAGAGAGTGTGCACTGTGGTGTGTGTGTGTGTGTGTGTGTTTGAGACAGAGAGTGTGCACTGTGGTATGTATGTGTGTGTGTGTGTGTGTGTGTGTGAGACAGAGAGTGTGCACTGTGGTTTGTGTGTGTGTGTGTGCGAGTGTGTATGAGTGAGTGAGACAGAGAGTGTGCACTGTGGTATGTGTGTGTGTGTGTGTATGTGTGCGGGTGTATAACTGAGTGTGAGTGCATTGAGGTACATGTTTCTGTGTGTGTGTGTGTGTGTGTGTGTGTGTGTGTTGCGCATGTGTGTGAATAAGTGGGAATAGTGTGCTTCTGCAGTACCCTTTGCAAGAGCAGGCCCCCAGGCTACAAGAGATTTATCTGAACCTCCTCTCATGAGCAAAACAGCAAAGGCAAACAAATCCCATTTTCAGAAACACCCACTGATAAACTGCCCCGTTCTCAGGACTGCAGTCAAAACCGGACACACTCCCCTCTCCTAGCCCCCTCACCATCTCTCTCTCTCCCTCCTTCCCTCTCTCTCTCTTCCTTCCTCCCTCCCTCGTCTTTGCAGGACTCAGGAACCCGGGCTTGTGTGTCCAGCGGTGTGCGCTGAATTATTCAGTAAAATGAATGATCAAGTGACTGTTGCGCACTCGTTTCCAGGAAAAAAAACTGGGTTAGACACAGATAGCCCTGTGTTCAGAGCTGCAGCACTATAACAATTACACAACTCAGCATTAATCTGGGCCCGATAACCTTCTGAGTGAACAGGTCTCCGAGCCTGAGGATTACTGCTGGTATTACGTGCAGGCCGGGTTTTGGGCTTTTCCCAGGTCAGGAATCGTTTTCATAGCAGAGCAGAGAGAACGAGGGGTGACCAAGGCAAGATGACCCTTTTCTGGATATCTCTGAATTTTTATCTAAGTCCTCTTTATTCAACTATCTGAAGGGAAAATCTGTCTGTGACAACACAAATTGTGTGCATATCGTGTGTGTATTGTGTGCATATGCAGTAGTGTGTGTGTGCATGTGTGTGGATGACTGGATGTGTGTACTGTGCGCATGCAGTAGTGTGTGTGTGTGTGTGTGTGTGTGTGTGTGTGTATATGTGTGCACATGCAGTAGTATGTGTGCGTGTGTGTGTGTGAGAAAATGAGAGAGTGAGAGAGTTTGGATTGATGAGAGAAGTGCTAGGATGAATGAGGTCATGATCTTGTTTCCGTGTATGACTGCCTAGGACACACAGGTGAGCTCATGTGTTTGCCTTGTTCCCAGTGGGGACTCCCGCGGGAACAGCCCACACACTGACGTAGTGGCGCGAGGCGCTGAGGCGCTGGGATACTCCGATAATCATGGCGCCGGCGTCCCTCTGGCAGTCCCAGAGCTTCGGGCCGCATGGAGATGCACTCCTGCGCTGTGACACAGCAGCTCGGGTACGGCAGAGACGTGTACCAGGTATAGCACGGAAGAGACTGTACCAGGTATAGCACGAAAGAGACTGTACCAGGTATAGCACGGAAGAGACTGTATCAGGTATAGCACGGAGGAGAATGTACCAGGTATAGCACGGAAGAGACTGTATCAGGTATAGCACGGAAGAGACTGTATCAGGTATGGCACGGAAGAGACTGTATCAGGTATAGGACGGAAGAGACTGTACCAGGTATAGCACGGAAGAGACTGTACCAGGTATAGCACGGAAGAGACTGTATCAGGTATAGCACAGAAGAGAATGTACCAGGTATAGCACAGAAGAGACTGTATCAGGTATAGCACGGAAGAGACTGTATCAGGTATAGCACGGAAGAGACTGTATCAGGTATAGCACGGAAAAGACTAACAGGTATAGCACGGAAGAGACTGTACCAGGAATAGCACGGAAGAGACTGTATCAGGTATAGCACGGAAGAGACTGTATCAGGTATAGCACGGAAAAGACTAACAGGTATAGCACGGAAGAGACTGTATCAGGTATAGCACGGAAGAGACTGCATCAGGTATAGCACGGAAGAGACTGTATCAGGTATAGCATGGAAGAGGCTGTACCAGGTATAGCACGGAAGAGACTGTACCAGGTATAGCACGGAAGAGACTGTACCAGGTATAGCACGGAAGAGACTGTATCAGGTATAGCACGGAAGAGACTGTATCAGGTATAGCACGGAAGAGAATGTACCAGGTATAGCACGGACGAGACTGTATCAGGTATAGCACGGAAGATACTGTATCAGGTATAGCACGGAAGAGACTGTATCAGGTATAGCACGGAAGAGGCTGTACCAGGTATAGCACAGAAGAGACTGTATCAGGTATAGCACGGAAAAGACTAACAGGTATAGCACGGAAGAGACTGTACCAGGAATAGCACGGAAGAGACTGTATCAGGTATAGCACGGAAGAGACTGTATCAGGTATAGAACAGAATAGACTGTCAGATATAGAACAAATGAGACTGTCAGGTATAGAACAGAAGAGACTGTCAGGTATAGCACGGAATAGACTGTCAGGTATAGAACAGAATAGACCGTCAGGTATAGAACAGAATAGACTGTCAGGTATAAAACAGAAGAGACTGTCAGGTATAGAACAGAATAGACTGTCAGGTATAGAACAGAATAGACAGTCAGGTATAGAACAGAAGAGACTGTCAGGTATAGAACAGAATAGACTGTCAGGTATAGAACAGATTAGACTGTCAGGTATAGCACTGCAAATAGAGGTGTGTAAAGGGAAAAAAAGTGAGACAGAGACACTGAGACAGAGATTCAGAGGAAGTGTGTGTGTGTCCGTGCTTGTGTGAGTGTGTGTGAGAGAGAGGGTGACCATGAGAGAGAAACATCGAGAGAGAAATTAAAAAGGGTGTTTGTGTATGTGAGGTAGAGATTTATGCGTGAGAGAGCATGTGTGTGTTTGCGTGTGTGTGTGTGTGTGTGTGTGTGTGTGCATGTATGTGTGCGTTTGTGTGTATGTGTGTGAGTTTGACAGAGAGAGAGAAAGAGAGAGTGAGCACTGCAAAGACTCTAAGGACCAAGGTGAAGTCATCTATATTAATAACGGCAATAACAAAAACAAGCCCTGCATCTCCAGAGCGCCTGTGGAGCCAGCAGACGGTTTGAATAACATTATGAGAACATTATGAGAATGCCTAAAAAACGCAGGGGCCCGCCCTAACCAACCCCCCCCCCTTTTCCACAGGTTATCAGGGTTGATCCAGTGACAGGCCTCAGGGGTATGGGTCCCCCCGCACACGATCGCCATGGAACGGGAATCCATGGAAGGAGAGGTGGATTTGTACTGTGTCACAGGGGTGGGGGGTGTGTGTGTGTGTGTGGGGTGGGGGTGGAGTTTACAGAGAAGAGAAGCCTTTCCAGGTGGGGAGGGAGGGACAGGTGGAGATGTGACCTGGGGCATTTAGCCAATCACGGGAGGGGGGGGGGGGGCTGTGTCCTTGGGTAGCGGCAGGTTGCTAAGGAATGACCGTAACCTGAAAATATGGATATAGAGTGAGTGGAGCTTCAGCGATTTTTTTTTTACCATTAATGCCCTTCTAAAAAAAAAAAAACTCTGCTTTTTAAAACTTGGTCTTTATTCTCCATAATAGTTTTTAGATTTTCTGATATTTTTATTCCTGGTATTTTTTATTGTAGATAACTTGTGTTATCTTTTACTGGTGTTATTACCATTATTCACGATACACAAGCATGCTCGCTTGTTTACGTTTTATTTTCCTTTATCTGCAAAGCCCTTTGTGAGCCTGTGTGTGAAATGCTGTGTAAATAAATTGTATGATAATAATTATGTTTTATTTTGGGTCCGTAGAGCAGCCCGCCATGCCGAAAGACCCAGGCCCCATGAGACAAGCTAACGAGCCCAGTGTGCATTTTGCCCCTGGAGCCAGAGACCAGCCCTGTGATCTCACCCGCCAACCTTCTCCAGGCCTGTGAGCTAACCCGCCAACATCCCATAGCCATGTTAGCTTACCCGCCAACCTTCACTTGCCCTGTGAGCTCACCCGCCAACCTCCCCTAGCCCTGTGATCTCACCCGCCAACGTCCCATAGCCCTGTGATCTCACCCGCCAATCTTCACTAGCCCTGTGAGCTCACCTGCCAACCTCCCCTAGCCCTGTGATCTCACCCGCCAACATCCCATAGCCATGTGAGCTCACCCGCCAACCTTCCCTAGCCCTGTGAGCTCACCCGCCAACCTCACCTAGCCCTGTGAGCTCACCCTCCAATCTCCCTTAGCCCTGTGAGCTCACTCGCCAACGTCCCATAGCCCTGTGTGAGCTCACCCGCCAACCTCCTCTAGCCCTGTGATCTCACCCGCCAACCTTCCCTAGCCCTGTGAGCTCACCCGCCAACCTCCCCTAGCCCTGTGAGCTCACCCACCAATCTCCCTTAGCCCTGTGAGCTCACCCGCCAATGTCCCATAGCCCTGTGTGAGCTCACCCCGCCAACCTCTTCTAGCCCTGTGTGAGCTCACCCGCCAACCTTCCCTAGCCCAGTGAGCTCATCCGCCAACCTTCCCAGGCCAGACACAATCTCTCAGGTTGTTAACGGGACAGGTAGTCGACTGTAACCCGACGGAAAAGATGAGCCACCTGGGTGTGACCTGTGAGTAACGCGGATACTCCGGGCGGCATCGCTTTCCCACATCTGGACTCTTCTGCCCTCTTCATTCACTTATACGGGTCTCTGATCGATGGCCCGGCAATACGCTAAGAAAGGCTGTTAAAAGAGTAATGCTCCCTATTAAATTCTGTTTAAGTTGCGAATGGATCAATGGTCTGAACAAATGCCCATCGGGGGGTGTCCAAGAAAAAGTGCTCCTTTAAAAAAGAACGGCGATTAGCTTTGCGAATTCGAGCGGGAAGGAAGAGCCACGTTCGCAGCCGGCCTCTCTCTCTTGTTCTCTCTGGTTTGGCTTTTAAATGAAAAGAAAAAAACGTCTCGCTGTTCTGTTATCGCTAAAAAGGAAAACAAAAAAAAAGGAAAAACAAGAGGCTGGCCTTGCAAAAACAAGCGGGCCGGCGGAAGGAGATAAATGTCGCTGAAGGTCAGGTCCGAAGTCGCCCCCGGAGGTGCGAAAGCAAAAGGGAAATGGACCCCGCGATGTAGGCCCAGAATCCACGCCCCCGAGCTCCAGCCGCGCCACCAGCCAATTGGCTGCGAGAAGAGACCTGTCCCTGTGTCACGTTGTCCAGCTCGCCGATAAATCAATAAGGCTGTTTCAGGCGGCCAACAATTACCCGAGCGCGGCGGGGGGGTGGGGGTACACACCCCCAAACACTCCGTCAGTCTCATTTGATCACTGCCTATTGTCCTGAGGAGACTAGACCAATTCATAGTTGCCAAAAAAAAGTATACGACGGATGTCCGCAGGGTCCACGTGGACCTAAAAGACATCATAATTTTGTGTCCGCACAGACCTGTCTGCATGGACCTGCCGTTTCACCTACACGCGTTCCTTCGGCGTGCCGTCATCTTCTTCCATGAAGGATGCCATTGTTGTTTGCAATTTGCACGCAAAAATGATAGGAAATGTTGTCTACAAAAGGGGATTGGTACGCTGGACTATGAAAGGCAGAAGTCTGTGGACAGTCCGCGTACGTGTCTGCTCCCTGTGTTAAACACTCTGTAAACCGCCTTTAGTGCACACCACCAGACAGGCTCATGACCAGGCCCACTCATGCAGCTGTTAGAGTGTTATCACCCCAATGCATCATGGGAGTCGATAATTCACCCAGTAGTAGAGGCCTGTGTGGGGGGTTGTTTTAGGGGAGGGGAGGGGGAGGGGGAGGGGAAGGGGGGGTTGACAGCTGAAAGCTTACAGCCCGCATGACTCAGTGAATCGGTGACTCTGCAACTTAATTTGTTTTTTGTGAGAGAGAGAAGGGGGGAAAGAAACTCAGTGGTATACACACACACACACACACACACACACACACACACACACACACACACCACAGAGAAAGGCTTGTCAATACCCTGGCTCATGAGCTGCAGTATCAAAGCGAATGCAGGCTGGAGCGCTGAGGGAAGAACAGCTCAGTGCGATGCAGCAAGGCTACGCTTTGCACAAGGACACAGGCCGCAATAACATCTTAAGGCATCATAGCGCTGTCATAATTCACCTTTAAAAAAACTGATAAATTCACCAAGATTCTGTAGCAGCTCCCAGAGGAACGGGGGAGGGGGGAGGGGGGGAGTGGGGGTGGTACCCAGGCGTGAAAAGAGGGGTTTAAAGGGAAGGAACGGGGGCGTCCCGCAACAGCCATGCTCCAGCGCCGATCAAACTCTGCCTCACGAGTCCATTTGTACCCCGTGTTTCAGAGCAAGCGCGGAATGGCAAAAAACAATCCATGTAGCACTGCACCGACCTGACAATACAATTCAGCTCCAACCAGCACAATAGGAAGGACAGTCCACAATAAACTACAATACAATGCAGCTAACTGGAAAAACAGCACACCTCATTTTTTTTTTTTTTTGCAAAACTCAGTAGCAAGCAGTTCAAAGCCACTCCCTGGTGGCACAGCTCCAAGCTGGTCCGGCCCGCCCCACGCTGCCCACTTTTCGCATGAATAGAAATGCGCACGTACATTAGATTAATTAAAATTCAATTAATTATATGAAAGAGCCTTCATGCCAAAGCGAAAGAGAAAAAAAAACGGCTATGAATTTAAGAAATTTTAATCACGGAGAGTAAATTGGGTTTACAACGGACGGAGCCGTTGGAACACTGGAACTTTTAAGAGGTTTGAGGGTGGGGGGGGGGGGAGCAGTCGGGGGTGTTGAAGTGAATTCATTACTTTTATGAGATGTAGTCCCCTGCCTCCTCGCTTTAGAGGGAGAGGAATTGAAAGAGAGAGAGAAAGAGGGAACGTGAGATCTGAAGAGAGAGCTGTGGGGAAGCGTGTGCAACGCTACCTTTCTCCCGTCTGTCTGCTCCCATTACTTCCCAGACCCCCCCCCACACACACACACACACACACTCTAAAAGCGGCTTTATTGATCTTCTGCCGTGTAGAAGCACAGGGTTTAGGAGAGCTTAGCTGTGGGGGGGGGGGCAGACAAAAGAGTTGCCCTCCCTGCAGACGAGGTGAGATACCTCCCCCTCCACATGCCACCCCTGTGCTGAGGCTGGACCTGCTCATCTAAAGCAAAAACAAATAAAATCTCGAGCTGCTTAAATGAGTGAGAGAGGGAGAGAGAGAGTGAGCGAGAGGGAGAGAGAGGAGAGAGTGAGAAAGAGAGACTTTGCTTAATAGGCGCAAAAAATAAGCTCCTGATAAATTGTTCCATATGCCCTGAAAATGGGGGGGGGGGGGGAGAGAGAGAGGCAGAAGTAGAGGCAGATACAGTTGTGGGTGGCTGAAAAGCAGGGTGAAGAAGAGGGAGATGGGGAGGTAGACGGGGGAGAGATGGAGAGGGGGCAGATTGATGGTGTAATTGTAGACCCGTCGCTCCGGCTTTATCTCTCTTTCTCAGATTCTCTCTCCGGTGCACAGTATCTCCCTCTCTCCTTTTCTCTCCCTCTCTCTTTCACTCACCCTCTCTCTCTCTCTCTCTCACCCCCCTCTCTCTCTCTCTCTCTCTCTCTCTCTCACCCCCCTCTCTCTCTCTCTCTCTCACCCCCCCCCCCTCTCTCTCTCTCTCTCTCACCCCCTCTCTTTCACTCACCCTCACCCCCCCCCTCTCTCTCTCTCGCCCCCCTCTCACCCCCCCTCTCTCTCTCTCTCACCCCCTCTCTCTCTCTCTCTCTCTCTCTCACCACCCCCCCCTCTCTCTTTCTCATCCTCTGTATTTTCCGCTAGGCAGACAGGGTGCAACCGACTGGAAAAGTACCAGCAGGGGGTCGGGCGGACCGCAGCCAGCCGAGGGGGTCAAAGGTCGGTCCTGCTGCAGGCAGCATGGACGCGGGGGTAACCGCAGACACACTTGGACAGGGTGGGGTGAGGGGTCCCCCAAACGCTCAACGTCCCAACAGTCCTGCCATTGTCCCAGGGAGGAGTGTTGGCGCAGCTGGGTGTGCGTGGGTGGAAGCGACAGTAGGGGGCGCTGGTCTGGACACAGGTCCCGACCCTGAAGGCTGCAGGGCTGGTGAGAGGTGGCAGGGCCCTGACTGCACCACCGCTGGGGGGCGGAGCCCCCGCGCCTCCCCTGGGCCTCGCAGGAGGGAGTTCGGGCCTCCGGCTCTCTCAGCTCCACCCCCATCTCCCTGCTCCCTGCTCCAGTTTTAGTTCTGTTGTTATATTTTAGTTTTTTTTTTTTTGTTCACAGCACTTCCTGGCACTAAGAGCTCTGTCGTGCGGTCACACGGGAAGACGCGCCGTTAGCGGTACCAAAACAATGCCAGAAAAAGGCACCAATAAAAACAAACTCTGATCCCGAACTGGGAAAACAAACTGGAGCCCCCGCCGTCCACACACCCATACCCCCCCCCCCCCTTCCCCACTCTTCGTATGCGCAAACAGGCTGCAGGAGGAAGGGCAGAGAAAGCTCTGTGCAGAACACCGGCCGCTCCTTAGCCCCAAACCACACCATACACCCGCACCGACAGCACACGCTATGCACATGCGAAGCACAGACAGCACACACTAAGCACCAACAGCACATACTAATCACACAAAGCACAAGCTAAGCACTGACAGAACATGCTAAGCACACGCTACACACTGACAGCACAAGCTAAGTGCTCTTTCACACAACTGACCAGCATACAGGGACTGGAGAGTGAGGATTCATGATTCCAAATGGGCGGAGCTACAACATGTTATCAGTACTGCGCTGATTTGAACCAATAATTGTGTGTTCGTTTGAAGAGAGCAAATTGTTTTGATTTGTTCAAACAAGTCAGTGATTGACAGCTCATTGTAGCTCCGCCTATTATCGCATGAAACCTCACCCTCCCATACTTGGGGGTGTACAGTATGCAGAACACATTTACACACTGAATGACCAACACCCAACACACTTACACACTGAATGACCAAGACCCAACACACGTACACACTGAATGACCAACACCCAACACACTTACACACTGAATGACCAACGCCCAACACATTTACACACTGAATGACCAACACCCAACACACTTACACACTGAATGACCAACGCCCAACACATTTACACACTGAATGACCAACACCCAAAACACACTTACACACTGAATGACCAACACCCAAAACTCACTTACACACTGAATGACCAACACCCAACGCACTGAATGACCAATACTCAAAACACACTGAAAGACCTGCACATGATACACACAAAACACAACTGCCCTCACAGACAGCGGCCGACAGCGGCACGCTCGCGGGGTGCTGACCCGGACAGGAAGGAAGGCCGTCGGTATAGAAAACCACGCTCGGCGCAAATGAAGCTGAGCACCTGGACAGAGCACTTCAGAAGTGGAGTGACCCCCTCCGGGGAGAGCCCTCGCATGCGGCACAAACACACTCACCCCGTATTTCACTTCTTAAAACAGCACTTTGTATAAACATGTCCCTGATACTGCTCACCGGGCGTGAGGGAGAACATCGAACCTCCTGATTTAGTGCTGTCAGATCCCACCTGCTGCACGGCCGTCACCGGGGGAGAGGAAGAGATAACACACAGCTTCTACTGCGTGAGCTCACTTATACACACACACACACACCACGCACAGACACGTACACAGACATACAGGCAGATGCACTCACACACACACTTGCACGCACACAGACACATACACACACACATGCGTACACATACACACACACAAACATGCAGATGGACTCACGCACACACACACACTCGCACATGCAGATGCACTCACAAACACACACATGCGTATACACAAACAAGCACACACACATAATATTTGCGTTTGTGTGTGCGCGCACGTGTGTGTACCAGCTGTGTGCAACAAAGCAGCCACACTTCACATCCCTGTGAGGACGTGTCACCCTCATCCTGGAGCCACAGCTGCGTACACACACACACACACATACACACACACACTCCAGGCTCGTTTCCAGCGGCCCTTGCGGCCGGGTCCGAGAGGCCCCTACCGAGTGTTGCCAATCAGCGCCGTCACACCACCCGCTCCGTTCCGCTACCCGCTCCTGGCTTTGTGACACCGTGCTTTGCCGAATGCTAGTCTGAATCGCGGCCCAAATTGCCCGTCCGCTCCGGTTCAATGTCTCCCCTATTAGGCTAACTGCTCGAGACTATCACCTCCAGAAGGAGACCCCGGGGATACTGGCACCCCTGAAACAGAGCTGATAAAAGGGTCACCCTCCTCATTAGACAGAGGGAATGGGAGGAAGGGGAGGGGGAGAAAGAAAGAGAGGAATGGCAGAGGCAGGCGATGGAAAGAGAAAGAGAGAAAGAGAAAGAGGGGGAGGGAGGAGAGACTTATTTCTTAACTTCTTTTTCCTTACGGTTATAATTGCTCTATTAATTGCCATGGCTATTATATAATTGTATAAGCAGATATAGAAGGTTTGGCCATATGCATTGTAAAATATGTCACGCCAAATAAAGCATTTAATTGAAGTAAAATGGCAGTGAAGTGAGAGAACAACAGAGGGGAGAGAGACAAAAGGGAGGGAGGGAAAGAGAGGGATAAAGAGAAAGGGAGAGAGAGAAAGAACCTGCAAGAACCCAAGGATGAGGAAAACGGTCCTAACAAACACATTTTTCTGGCTTCCTGGATGTCCTTTGAACATTATTTCTAAGTCACACGGAACGTTGCAGTAACATTGCAGGAAGCGCCGTGGAATGGTGCTAATGAAGCTCATGAAGGAAACAGAACTTACATGACATCACTTCCTGTCCCTGACCTCACTAATGAGAGGCTGAATATGTCACAGGTGGTGATATGTAAATTTTTTTTTTTTCAGCAGCTCAGTTGACCTCGGAAACAGCAACAAAGTTGTACAATGAATTCTGAGTGACATTTTCTGTAGAACATGGAGATTTTCCTAGTTCTTATTTATTGACAATGGATACAACATCCAGACACACAGGCCATGGTACAATACTCAATAGGCCTGCCGTGCACCATCTACAGTCTGTTAACCTGGCACTTCCTTCAAAGTAAAATATCAAAAGGCTTGTGTGTGTGTGTGTGTGTGTGCGCACAAGGGTGCTTCATTCATTGCTTTGAAGCCCAACTCCCAACACTCTTCACATGCACCGCTCTTTAAGGGTGACATCATTTACCTTAGCTTACAGCATTTCTATGCTTTCAGCTTTTTCTTATGATGGCTGGTTGTAATGGATGTACTTTTCACACATTCAGGATTTTGCTTCTTGGTTAAATATAGCTAACTCACATTTGCGCTTTAGCGATGTTACATACTGTATATACTCGCTGCTCTGGTTGTGGGCCAGGTCCGGCATTATTGCTCGTATAAATCAGGTGAATGCACTTTGGTTCTCTTACCGTGTAAGTCACTCCGGATAAGAGCTTCTGCTAAATGAGTGTAATATAATGTAATGGAAGCTCACGTCCCCGTAAGGAAGTTCAGGTCCCCATGATGGCATTTGCGGGGACATTATCTTCTGTGTGTGTGTTTTTTTTTTGCTCAGACTGCATCGGTATCAAGTGTTCAGGGGGGACATCTGGCAAATTGCGTCATGGACAAAACTTCACGCTCTCCGCAAACACATTATAACACCCATCTATAATTATTTCATTATTCGTCATTAAAATGAATTGAGAGTGCCGGGGGGGGTTAAAGGCTCTTTGGTGTGTGTGTGTGTGTGTGTGTGTGTGTGTGTGTGTGTGTGTGTGTGTGTGTGTGTGTGTGTGTGTGTGTGTGTGTGTGTGTGTGTGTGTGTGTGTGTGTGTGTGTGAATCAGCATGCTGAGGAGAGCAAAGAAGGACCTGGCCTCCTTTGTGTGGTGACAATGAAGAGATCAACCCTGCAGGAACCCCAATCTGACTTTCAATACACACTTTTAACATCTGGGGCCAAGTGCTGAGTGTGTTTGCAGTGCACCACCCCCTGCCCTGCCAAACTCCCAGAGCGCGCAGACACACACACACAAGAATGACACACACACACAAATACAAACACATAATCACAAAGCACACACTTTCTGGACACACACACAGACAACAAGCAATCTTTTAAAACTGGGATAAAGTATATTTTTCTACACAATTTACTAAAAACAGATATCACAGAGGCTATAACTTCACCGTACCCACATTTTGACATTCAGAGGTTGACATTCATATGTCACATATATCTGACAGACATACATTTGTACTAAAGATACAACCACTTTTTTTTATTATTCTTGACTGAAGCCTTTTAGTTCGTTGGCTTTCTGAAAGCAAACAGAGGGGTCGAGTCCCCGAGCTTCTGTCCACCGCGGTACCCCCGTCCTGCCTACACCGGTCACGCCGTAATTACTGTAATCACTCAGATGCAGCTAACACTTATTTCATTACCGTTTAAAAGAAAGCAAGAAGAAAGAAAACAGACCGTGTTTATACTTCAAGTCCCCACTGAGCACGATTACTATAATAACTCCGCAATCAAGCTAAACTGAAGGATGGAAAAAATAATGGTGATATTTATATGTGCTCACTCACCCTGAAGGTTTAAAACGGAAAACCAGCAAAAAAAACTGCCGCACATTAAGTATACGCGGTAAATAAAAAACAAAACAAAATTATTTTTCAAATCCACGTTAAAAGCCGTACGCCCTTACTTCACCAAGATGAGAATAAAACGATCCACTATAACCATAAACGTGGCATCTGCAGCCTACAGCTCAATTTAATTTGAGTTAATGTAATTATTGTTTCACTACCATGGTGACAAAACTGCCAACGTTTTCATTTCCTTATCAAATTAGCGTAGGCTACACCGTGCAAATGCGCGTCGAAATATGACACCTTCGTCTGAATCAACGGTATAGGCTATATGTTGTGGGGTTTTTTTTACCACAAAGAGCGGATTTGAGTCGCTTCCAGCTCATCTGACCGCACTGCGCTACGTTTACAGAGGACGACTCGAGATAAAGTTAAAGCAAGAATATAAAAAATATATGGATCAAATATCTTTTTATGAATTTAGCGAATATTTCACTTAAATGCTTTGGCAACAGTTGGAACACAGCCCGACCTGCGAATGCGATTAAACAGTCAACCGACTGTATCGTCGTTTTCTTTCCTTTGCTCCCTTTCGCGTGATTTTAAACCTAGAAGAACCAGTCGTATTTCAGACAATGTTAAGGTGCAAACACTTGATATTCTTGTCTACGGGTTTTTTTTTTTGTTACAGATTTTAAAACACAAACTTACCTTTGCGGCGTGCTCACTGTTGCGCGGCGGTCTGTCCACTGTTACTGGATTAAATGCAATATTCAGCGTGTCTGGTTCTGTCCAAGCGATATCCTATCCGTTTTCCACACGTTCTCTAGTCCGGGCGAAATACAGTAAATCTAGATTATTCCATTTCTTTTGCTAGTTCTTAGTTTTTAGTCACCCACTTGGCCCCTTTTGTTTTCTTTCAAGACCTCGGGAATCAAGACATACGATGCTGTCAGTTTGCATAGCGGGGCTCTCTCCTCCGTTCACTCCCTCGTTCTCCAGTCTTTGTAATACGAGACCAGGAGAGAATGAACTCGGTCCACATCCAGAATACACACACACACACACACACACACACACACACACACACACACACACACACACTGCCCTCTCTGCTGCGCACAACGTGTCCTGGAAGTTACACGCACTGCTTTTCTCCTACAGTAACAGAGGGGACATTAACTCATCGTGGCGCGAGCGAGCCTGAATTCAATGGGAACCCAGCGGATCCGTTACGCTGCAGTTTGTCCTGTATGTCGTTGTATCAGTATATTCGTGGAGGCCAAGCGGATAAAAAGACGCACGAACACGTCCCGCCCAAACCCCTGTCCAGTTCCGTCTCAGTGGAAAATCTATCAACGCCCCAAAATCTGTCTAAACAAAGCCTTTTGTCAACTGCGTACAATAGCGAATCGTGAGTTAATTCTATTGCCCTTTGGTAATTTTAAAATGTTCTTATTTTACGCCTACTTTTACATTTGTGTGGGATGCAATGCAATTAACGTTAATTGAATGCTAAAAAAATAAGCATAAAAACTGATGAATTAATTAATTAAACTTATTTAATGATCTGGCAGCAGTCACGGTTTGTATTCTAGTTTGGATGTTATACTATGAAAGGGTTAATAATGTACAATGATTGGAAGGAAACGAAATCAGTGATAAAACAATGAAAACAGAAGATGTGGAATTAGCAGTACGGGATTTAGAGGATTAATCACACTACAAACCAACACTCATAATCCTGATACATTTCTACATTATTTGATAAGAGAAAATTCATCCGTATTTGTTTTTTTTTAGGTGCGTGTGCGCGCGCGCGTGCGAGTGCATCCACAGCTGTGTTTGTGCTTGTATTTGCATGTGTATGCATTTGTGTGTATACTTGTGATTGCATGCGTGTATGCATGTTAATTATAATTATGTGTGTGTTTGAATGTAGCCTACTTGCATGTATGTGAACAGGGTAGATATGGTATGGTGCATGTAACTAGATACGATAATATAGCTAGATAATATTTTTTCTCACAAACCCCCAATAAGCAATATTGTACACACTATCCATAACTGACTTACCCAGGCCATGTTGAGAAATTTGAGGGTTGAAGCGGAGTCTCCCAATGTTGATGCACTACCATGCACTACCATGAAGTGTAGAGGGTGCTAAAAAACCCAAAATGTCTTCTTTTTTAAAAATCAAGAACTACAATACATTCAATTGCATAGAACTGTTTTTGTTAAACAATACACCTTTTAAAAACGTATTTTTAAACAATGTCATATTAATGAAGTGCAGGTAAACTATATAGCAGAGGTGGGCAAGGAGGGCCATATGTGTTTCAGGATTTCATTCCAACTTCTGGGTCTTAATTATTGAATTCACCCAAACATTTACACCATCTGACATTTTAGCTACATTTCTTGATAAGCGCATGAATGGCAGCTGATGACTGTTCTTGTGTCCCTAAATGAAATGTTTTACTGTGATCTAATCTATGAGTGACTCAGTGTTGCCCCATGAATATATTTTTGTTGCCACATTGGGCCCCACCACCCCAGGAAACTCCATCCCTGCACAATTACAGCACAGTATTTTTAGGGCCCTTGGAATCATCTTAACTCCCCGCCCCACCCCGCATAGTGCCCATGCTTACAGCGCCCCTCAAAATTATGCCCACCCTTCATAGAAATGAGCAAAAAAGACTGCATATATAATATGGGCTATGGTGATGAGCTATGTTGTATGCTCAAAAATGTGGAAATTATACTCTTTTATATTTATACAATTGCTCAGTTCTTTGTTTTTAAAGATTTTTGTTCAATAACCATATATTTCTGGTGAAATGACCACAAAGCTACTGTTTTGCAATAGCCACCTCAGTCTCCAGACTTGAACCCAAACAAAATCCTCTTGGTCAATTAAATCAAATCATTATTAAAGTAGAATATTTTCCACATGTATAATTATTCAAATATAGCTTGGTACTTTTATTATTTATATTATACAGTCTTCTTTCATCTTTATCACCGTGTGAGTAATTTTGTAGGGCACTGTAACCGATCATTTAAAGCAGTTAAGTAATGACATTTTAAGTTAATTGCGGATTTAATACATTTTAAGTTAACTGTGGAGTTAATTGTGGATTTTAACATGGGGAAAAAACAGCCACACCCTGCAGATCTCTGGGACCAGGGATAGGGACCCTCTCTTTTATAATCTAATCAGCCACAAATAAGATAAAATTATGAATTTACAATTTAATCAGTGAATATTCACAGCCAAGTTATTTTATTTGCGCATTACTGACAATACAAAAAGAACAGTGGGTAAAGGTCAAATAGACACAAAAAAAACACAAATAACAAAAAACAGTTGTTATGCCTGGCAATGGCTGATAAAAGAAGATCTATAGTATTGAACCTTCTAGCTGAAAGTTAGTCAACGGCACACAGCAGAAGGCCAATTTGTACTTTGCAAAATGCAAAGTTTGTAAGACAAAAGAGAGGAGGCTCCCCTTTCCCCATTGGAAGCTTCATACATAATCTAAGGATTAATGGATATTTTTAGCTGGTTCAATAAAAATACTTCAGGTCATTCTGCCATTGATTGTTAAAAACGGGAGGCTGTTAGCATTGTCAAATTCACATCTTGTACACAATCTACTATGATGAAAATACAAAACATTTCAGGAAAAAAGCAAAAAAAAAAAAATATATAAAAAAGTGAATATACCTGACTGTAACACACACACACACACACACACACACATACGCGGCACGCACGCACACACACACAGACTGATGAAGCAAGACAACAACAAAGAAAACATTTCAGAAAAAAAGCAGAGTGAATATACCTGACTGTAACACACACACACAGACACACACACATACGCGGCACGCACGCACACACACACAGACTCATGAAGCAAGACAACAACAAAGAAAACATTTCAGAAAAAAAGCAGAGTGAATATACCTGACTGTAACACACACACACGCGCACACAGACACACACACACACACACGCACACACACACCACACACGCACGCACACACGTATGCACACACATACAGAAATATGCCTAGACACACACACAAACACACAGGCATACACAAAAACACTCATGCACACACACACACACACAGATTGGTCAAGCAAGACAACAACAAAGAACAAATTTCTGACCCCTATCACCAAGATGATTGACGGCAGTGACATGTCAGTCACAGATCAGCGGTGAACTGTAAACTGCACTCCAGCGGATTAAAAACAACACAAGGCAAGAAAGCCTTATCTACTGTCCATACACAACACCAACAACATGGGCTAAAGCCATTGCTCGAGATCAAGTGGTGAGGCCAAGAGATTGTACGTGCAAAGAGGGTCATCAGCCGGACGATGGTGATGAGCAGGGATTAAGCCTGGGTAACTCACAAGGACACAAATCAGGTCAATCTTTTCAGCAACAACAAGATCAGGGCTGTATTAAACCACAGAGGAGCTTCCATTTTCAAGGAAAAAAACAGCAACATTGATATAGACACACACACACGCACGCACAAACACACACAGACAACTGTACAAAGCCCTTACACAATAGCACAGTAAATCTTTAAGATATGCGCACGTCTCAAGGGGGAACAAATATAAACGGCATTTGATATGTAAAAGCAATATTTTTAATAAATGAAAGCGCTGACTGTAAGATCCAAAGGCACATTGTGACAAGAATCCTTGCCAAGTGGGGGGATTTTTCCACCAGGTTTTCGAAAAAGAAGTCACATTTCATTAAAGTTATTGGTTTGTTCCCCCCCTCGAACCCTGGCTGTCACCGTGCCACTGGGCCTGCCTGCATCACTTTGGGCTTCTGCCGTCCTGCTTCAGAAGAGATCCATCAACACTCGCAGTCTCGCCTCTTGACCCGCCTTCAGAATCGCTTGCGTCGCACGATTCCGGTTTGCGGGGATTCCGGTGACACTACACAACTCAAAGATCACCAGCCGTTATTAGCAAATCCGTCACAGGTGCAATTTTGTTTGGCAGCCACGTAATGCGGAGTTAGCCCAATTAAATATTCTAGCCGGCGCAGAGCAGTTTTGCATAGACTCATTACCGCGGGGTCAGGGGTTCAAATCTCATGAGCCGGGATAGTCATATTACCTGGATCAGTCCAGTTAAACCCAGGATGTGGGGTTTAACTAATGAGTCCCTGAAGACCACTTCATTACGGTTAAGTTTAATATCAGCGCTCAGAGTTTATTTAGTCAATAAGACAACAGTATAATATACGCTGCCCACTTTCTCTTTACACTAAGTGACTGTGGGGGAATTTGTTTTTCAGTAGGCAGTGGAGAATACGGTTTCCCAGGGGCTTAAAAAATGACAAGAATCTGAATAATAAAAGCAATAAAATCAGTAATTTCTTTGTTTTGATTTATTAAAGCCGCATTGGTACCTGGATTAAACACTAGGAATGAAATAGCTTTGACTCGACAGAACTGGCATAATGAGTTTAGCTTTCAAATTCCGATTTATCACCTGTACATCACAGAATATAGAATATCCATAAATCAGACAGTGAAATTGAAAGGATTAATCAAAAGTACACCGTGACAAGACATGGTTCCATTCTAATCGCATTTCTCCATGTACTTCTACTTCACACCAAAGTTTTCATGCCTGTTTTAATAAACCTTTACGCAACGGCGGCTCTCCAACAGAGACCAGTCTCTGCAAATGATGAGCTGTCATATCGCATTACCATAATGTACACGTGTAAACATTCAAAAATTGAAGCAAGTGGCAATGAAACCCCGAAAACCAAAAAATACCAGAGACATCATTTTGTATTACTGTGCTAATTTTTAATAGCTATGGCATAGTGCGCGGTGGGAAAATGCGATAGGCTTCGCGGCCTGTGTGATGAGATGAGAGGTAGCCATCTTTCTCTCTTGCGGCGCGAGATTACGGTGCACCGCACCATGTGATTTCATTTGAGTACTGTATTCATAAAAGATGATAGGACCTGACACACATATTTAAGTGCAAGGACTTGCAGCACCTAAAATTATCGCTCGAATGAACTGCCTTCCTCGCACAGGCTTGACTGATGAAAAGAAAGAGCAATTTTGGATTTTTTTTTAAATGCAAGGAGAGAGACGGTGCTTAAAAGTTAACGCAGAGCCCCGAATTTAAGAACATCATAATTATGTGATCGATGATCGACCTCGCAGTGAATTAGGAACAATTCCACGTCTATGTTGTTAAATAATGAAGCATTTCAATTGATATTTATCTCTAATATTAAAAGATAGCGCTAAACAATGAATTTGTTAAATCTGACAAGCTTACATTTAGAAAGTAGGAAGAAAAACAAGAGCTTCTGTCAGTTTGTTTTCAGGAGCAGAAGAAAAGTTCTGAGTCTGTTAGAAAGTTGTCCAGGCATTGTAATTGTGTTCAGCCTCCTTTGGCGCAACGGTATGCTAATTTCTTCCGAATGTATGTAAATAGAAAAGTTTCCTCCCTGTTGTTAGATTCTTCGCGAAACTTTAAAAATTAGTTTACTGGATTCCCCGGGCTTCGCTCATTTGAGACGATTGCTGAAAATTGCTGATGGAAGCAAAGCTCTGGACCCCATGGGACTCCCACCAACACTTAGTCCCTCCGAGCCACTGTGTCACAGACAGCCTCGCGCTCATAACGAGCTCCGGCCTGGCAAACATTACTGCCTCCACGGTCCTTTCCTTGCTGCCTTCCCCGTAAAACGTTTAATAGCACTTCAACAGCAACATTCCTGGCCATTCCACCACCGTTTTTAAACATCTATGGTGCTGTTTAAGTTCGCTCGTGATGTCCTGCAGTTTGGCAATCGTGGGAAACAATAAAAATTCAAGGATTTGGGAACGAGGGTTAAAAAGGTACCTGGTTGCCCTACAATCATAATCGACTCGTATTTGCCAATCTTAAAAAAAACTTCAGGGATATAGGCCTAACAAATCACTGAATTCAGTTTGCCCCTCTATAAAATATTACCCCCCCACAACCTGCCAAGAAATTGTGGCACCTTATCTCAAACATTTATTTTGGCAAGGTTGTTGTGATCAGCTTATTTGAATCATTATTGGCAGTTTATTGAAAACGCTTTCTGGCAGATGGCATGGCGTAAGTACATGGTCACTTTTGGTCCGTGGCATTCCAAGGACGTCCAGAGGAATGAATTAATTCACATTTACAAGGAATTTTGACATTTCCGAAAGGCCAAACAGTGGTCAGAGCCGTCGGGCAGCACTAGTGCCAGGGTATTTATGTGTAACTCCTATACCGCCATTTACCCCATATGTTCACTGATCCCTAAATAAATTGGCTTTTCACCCTTTCTGTTAGACGGTAGACCCAACACTTGTCAGCTGACAATAATGAGCAAATCTGTTTCTGTTGTGCACTGTTACCTAAGTAAATATCATTTAAATGCGGGCCTGCTCACTGTATGAACATCATTCACAATGGGTACGACAGCTGTCTCTATCAGACAGCTAATTTTATCCATCCATCTGGTTAGATCGGAAATTACAAGAAAAAAACCTTGGCAAGGAAATAAGACATAAATTTAAAAAAATATATAAAAATGTAATATAAAAGCCCTCGCCCCACGCCTCCGCTCCCCGCCTTACGCGGGAACTTTTCCGCGGTCCTGACCCCCGGTGACCCCTCGTCCCCACGGCACGGCGAGGGAGGCGCACAGTGGCGGCTTTCTCTCCATCAATGGCGGGTTGTGTGGCCGCCAGGGACGTGAGCCCGAGGTCCCCAGACCACTGAGGTGGCAGAATGCACAGACGTCTCTGGGCGTCTTCAAGGGCGAAATAATCATGTGGAAAACATATTTCAAATACTTACATTTGCACTGAGCGTTTCGGAGGGAGCGCGAAGCACAGGCGTCCTTATTCTATCCCCCACCCCGTGAGAGTTAAGTATAAGCCCCTATTCTCCACAGCCTCGTTCTGTAAAGGCAAGGAGAAACACTGGAGCGTGTGCAGAGGGGTGCCCATACGCTTTTGGGGGCCCTAAGCAATAACATCCCTTCGGGCAGGCGGGGGTTGTATTCTGAACAGTGGTTATAAGCTACGAAGGGCCTTTCTCGGGAGGCAGTGCATATCTTGCTGCGTACAGAACAGGCATCTTGCTGCGTACAGAGCGGACATCTTGCTGCGTACAGAACGGGCCCACACTGGGTTTGGAGTCCTCAACGAAAAACACCTTTTTGTCATTCAGCTCGAGAGCGCTGATTGTCACCTTCCCACAATCCAATATTGTCAAGGTGAGGATGTTGTTAAATGTGTTCAATCTAATTTTGGGCGTCGGTTCTGGGAGTGATTCCGGAGACAGCCCGGGGTTGTGTTTGATCTCATTTTTATACAAGGAGCCATTAGCCTTTTAGTGTCCCAAATGCACACAACACGTTTCACAGCATATCTTTACATATTAAGTGTTTCCATAGACTCGCTGGGTATTCATCAATATGGATCTCCTGGATTTTCAGTATTTTGGACACCCTGGCAGAGAATATCAACTGCAAACTAGACCTCGACATTTAAGAGAGTGGACAAATGTTTAGCCATTGGAAAGTGGGGACATATTAGTCTAGAGTTTTGGTTTTGTTGGGGTCAGTTTTCAGATGACAGTGTGTGTGTGAGACTGGTGTGTGTGTGTACCTCAAGCCCAAAAACACACTGCTTCCTACAGACACACACAAACACACACACTGCAGTCTCGCAAACACACAAGGCTTTGTGTCCACAGCAGCGAGGACAGTATTTCTAAACCGCTCTGTGTCTATGAGGTAGTGAGACAGCCGGTACAGTAAATTACAGTACAGCCCTCTTTTGTGCAGGCAATGAATTCTGCTTTATTACAACCTAACCCCCCCCCCCCCCCCCCCACACACACACACACACACACCGCAGCCCTAATAAAGCCAGAATTATTTTTGTACCAAAGTACATGGCCCTCTGACTTTCTCAGCTCACCGCTGGACGCAGAAAAGGCCTGCCTTTAAACCGTTTTCTTAAAAAAAAACAAATCGTAAAACTATCAATAAACCTCTTTCTGCTGCGAGAGGAAAGAAAACAGATTGACCTGTCCACTCCCTTTGTGTAAAAGCCAGGCTCACCATCGGCACACCCCCCCACCCGCCCCGCCCAACCCCCCCGACCTCTACAGAAACACAGCACACTGTATCTTTGTGTGCAAAGGGGTTGGGAGGCCCCGTTTGTGCCCCAGAGAGGCGGCCTGCGTGCGCTAGGGTGACCAGTTCAAACTAGTCCAAAAATGGACGACAAGCAGGATGACTTGGCAGGACACTGCAGAAGGAGAGAGAGCGATATAGAAGAAGAAAGAAAGAAAAAAAACACAAAATAAGAGAAAGCTGGTGTTTGTTCTGGGTCCGGTCCGGGTGGGTTCTGTTGATAGTGGTGACCGGAGGTTGGGTTGGGGTTGGATGAAATGTTACGATTTGAATTAAAATGCGGGACACCGTCTGGACAAAGGGTCAGAGCGCGTTATTGGTCGCATTATATTTGCGTTTGTTAGTCTCACAGAGAGCTCCCAGCATGCCCTGTGCCTGTACATTGGGAGCAGATGCCGAGAGCCTGTATTAATAATCCCATTAATAATAATAAACTTTATTTACTGAGCACATTTCACACAAAGAAATAAACCGTGCAAAGTACTTCACAGTGGAATAAAAAATATATACTGCCATATATTGTAAATGTATGAACTCAACTTATTCATATAATCATATAAAAATAAATACACTGCCCGGCCAAAAAAAAAGTCGCACACTGTAATATTTCGTTGGACCGCCTTTAGCTTTGATTACGGCGCGCATTTGTTGTGGCATTGTTTCGACAACCTTATACAATGTCACAACATTTATTTCCATCCAGAGTAGCATAAGTTTTTGGCTGAGATCTTGTATTGACGACGGGAGAGTCGAACCACTCCGTAAAGTGTTCTCCAGCACATCCCAAAGACTTTCAATGGGGTTAAGGTCAGGAATCTTGTGGCTAATTCATGTGTGAAAATGATTCCTCATGCTCCCTGAACCACTCTTTCACAATTTGAGCCCGATGAATCTTGGCATTGTCATCCTGGCATATGCCCATTGATGGGATAACCTGGTCATTCAGTACATTCAGGTACTCAGCTGACTTCATTTTATTGCTGCATAATGTTGCTGAGCCTAGACCTGACCAACTGAAGCAACCCCAGATCATAACACTGCCTCCAGAGGCTTGTACAGTGGGCACTATGCATGACGGGTGCAATGGCAATTTTTTTTTGGCCGGGCAGTGTATATTTCACAGCAATGCAATTTGTAAAATATTGCGCTATCTGATACTGATAATAACTAGCAAATTTGCCCATATACTAGTGTTGCATTATCTTTCTACCACAGCAAAAATGCCAGTGTTCATTTAACACTAATGGTGTACATTTAACCCCCTAGGGTTACATGATAATGTATATTATTTTCTTTTCACTATATGGCAGTATATTCCATTTCCTGGAGGAAGTGGCAAAAGACATACAGAACATACAGCCCTCATTATTCAAGCCTGCATGGAGGACTATTATAGAAAGCTGGAAAACGAACAAATAGCCACATACTGGCAGAGCACTGCAAAAAATGCGTCTTAACAAGTGAGACTTCTCACATTATAAGTCACATATAACATTCGCCCCGCCTTCAATAAAATATTTATCACAAAAAAAATACATACAGAATGAAATACATAATTAATTCTACATTTCATGTAGAAATTAATTAAAATGTTTTTCGTTAAAGACGAGGCTGGCTGAGGCACTGTGTTCGTAGCTGTGGTAATTGTGGAGATGAGGGCAGATGGAGGATGTTTTGGGGGGGGAGGAGTGGGCAGACGTGGAGGCTGGTTTGCCCCCCCCTTTCCACAACAGTGGCGGTGTAGAACAGGGTACTGTTTTGGGGGGGGCTGCTGCATCAGCATGTGAGCGGTAATGTGATAGGGGGGGCCTGGCCACGCAAGGCAAACACAACTGCTCAGCCCCCCCGAGCCTGGCCCTGGGGGAAAACACCATGGCGGTAATTAGACACACAAGTCTGTACCATTAGTGTGTGTGTGTGCGCCCGCGCATGTGTGTGTGTATGTGTGCGCCCGCGCATGTGTGTGTGTGTGTGTGCGCCCGTGCATGTGTGTGTGCGCCCGCGCATGTGTGTGTGTATGTGTGTGTGTGTGCGCCCGTGCATGTGTCTGTGTGTGTGTGTGTGTGTGTGCGCCCGCACATGTGTGTGTATGTGTGCGCCCGTGCATGTGTCTGTGTGTGTGCGCCCGTGCATGTGTGTGTGTATGTGTGTGTGTGTGTGTGTGTGCGCCTGCACATGTGTGTGTATGTGTGCGCCCGTGCATGTGTGTGTGTATGTGTGTATGTGTGCGCCCGTGCATGTGTGTGTGTATGTGTGTGTGTGTATGCGCCCGTGCATGTGTCTGTGTGTGTGCCCGCATACGTGTGTGTATGTGTGTGTTTGTGCGCCTGCACACGTGTGTGTTTGCGAGTGTGTGCCCGCGCATGTGTGTGTCTGTGTGTGTGTGTCTGCGTGGCAAAGCTCCGCTTTAGTAACTACAGCTGTTTCGCATTGGGAGGATTCTCTCTGCTAACGCAGATGTATTTTTGATTTTTCATTTGTTTTTGTGGGCATGTAAGATTTAAGATTAAGATCCCCCAATCCCCAATCCCCCCCCTAACCTCCCACCTCAGTTGTGAGAGAAATCCCCTCCTGCCCTCCTGAACCTCACCCCCCACGGGGCAGTTACACACCCCCCCCCCCCCCCCCACTCAGTGATGGGAAAGACACAAATTCATCTTTAAAAACAGAGAGGCCGGAATCCCTACAGATCAGGAATCAGCATCATAGCACGACAAACTTTAGAGCAGAGGCTTCTCAACGTTTTCTGATCCAGGGACCCCCCACGCAGGCTCAAAGGCATCCAGGGGACCCCCCACCCAGGCTCAAAGGCATACAGGGGACCCCCATCATAAGTTTAAAATGGTTATATTTATTTTTTTTAAATAAAAAAAAGGTATATATTGAAATATTTCCCATATATTTCCCTCTATATAGTCACTG
>CM056376.1:27716873-27739503 GCA_029718625.1 Synaphobranchus kaupii | reverse complement strand
AGTCACTGTCTGGTCAGGGACCCCCTACAATACCTACAAGGACCCCCAGTTGCAAACCCGGGCTTTTGAGAGTTCACATGGGACTTATAGTGGGTCCACATCATTAAGAAAGGGTTCAGGCTGCTGGGTGGCACATTCGCTTAGGGCACTGCTCTCTGGTGCGAGGGTCAGCCCCATGGTCTCGGGTCGAATCTGGACCGTGCCAGTGCCACCAAGACGATGCACACTTCGCTATTGTGTCGCCCAAGGTATTTGGAGGGTTCAGTCGGTTAGGGATACGCACCCCTGCTGGTCGCATTGCCTCTTCCTCCTACTCCACAATACCAGAAATGCTTAAGTGGCAAATACCGTCTTGGTACAACCAAACCCGTACCGGATGCAGCAAGCAAGCTGCTGACCCAGCAAACAAGCTACGGACCCGGTGGAGCCTCCGATGGGTGTTAAATCACACAGGATTCCGGGGTAAACCGACGAATCGGAGGGCCTCGCATTTGAATTGATGGCAAAAACGCCAACCCCCACTCATTTTGAAACGCCAGACTCCTCTACCATCAGGGATGAGCAGAAATACACCAACATGTTTCATGTTTTAAAAAGTACTAAAGCACCTCCCCGATAAATGCATTTACGGAGACGTATGGTGCTTTGTAGCTGGTACAGAGATACTGCATAAACCGTTCAACAAAATGGCGAGCGATCCAAATGACGTACGGATCGTATGTATATGGATGCAAAAAAACATTTCAAATAACTTACGGTGCAAGTATTTGAAATACTGCCTATGCCTGGCCACTGACGTCATACTTTCCCAGAAAAAAAGGGGCAACTTGCTTCAATACCCTTTTATTTGAAACAGAAAAGAAAGAAGAAACAGGGGGCCCTTGTGGACGGTAAGGTCATGCAAAGTGTTTCTGACTAAGGAGCCATTTCGTGACGTGCGAGGGGGGGGGGGGGGGGGGGGGGGTCGCTGTGTGCCCGACCAGCGTGATGCCGACTAAGTCCCGGAGCGCCAGAGCATCGGAGCGCCGAAGCGGGCCGGATATGCGGGCCCTAATGCATGCTCCCGGAATAAGACAGCCATTCCTCTGTATTGGATTGCAGGGAGCCCCTGGGGGAGGGAGTTATATGTTAAACGATCTGACTCTCCCTTCCTCCGCAAACGAGGGAGAGAGGAGGAGAGAGAGGGGAAGGGAAACACATTGGCACTTGTGTGTGTGTGTGTGTGTGTGTGTGTGTGTGTGTGTGTGTGGGGGTGGCTGTATTAAAGAAATTGTGCTGTCAGATGAGAGAACCTGTGGGGGGGGGGGGTAATGGGTATTATGATGGGGGGTTGGGGGAGCAGAGGGTGATGGGATTTATTATGTGTGGGGGAGGCGGGGGGGGTGGCGAGGAGAGCAAGGCAGCCGGAGGCTATCGCTTCTGCTCTCTGGTTCGTTTCCGGGCATTTAAACCAGTCTTAACAGATCACACCAACGCACTAAGAGTGGTGACTCACACATGAACCACCATTAGCTGCTATTCAGGAGTGTCATCATATCAGTTGCTAATTGCCATTAGCCGATAGTTAGTGGGTCACCATATGCGGGCCTGGGCTTTTCAGACCCGCTGCTATACAAACCAAGGTTAATGCGATCATCGATTTCTTAAATAAAGCACATTCATTGCTGAAGTGTTTTAGTGGAACATCCTGTTGGCTGTTTTGCATGCACAGTCCTTGCAAGAAATGGCCAATCAGCTCCTCTCAATGGTACAACAGGGCACCCACGGTGACCAGCTGCCGTCTGTGAGCGATACATCTCTTCCGTAATGACCACCAGCTCTCCTCTAGCAGAAGAAATTATCGCTGGCTCACGGGCAAATTCAATGGGTGAAGGTGGCACAGGGATGACCCCGGAAAAAAAGGGGAGGAAGAATATTCTAGAAAACAAAAATACATTATGACATCATGAACAAAATAATCAAGAAACAAAGGCGAGGAAGAGAATTCTACTAAGAAAATACATTATGACATCATAAACAAAATAATCATGAAACAAAGGCGGGGAAGAGAATTCTACTTAGAAAATACATTATGACATCATAAACAAAGTAACCAAAAAAAAAGGGCGAGGAAAAAAATTCGACAAAGAAAATTCATTGTGATATCATAAACGGAACTTCGCAAAAAGAAATCCGCAAAAATATATCTTGATAGGAAATACAAAATTCCTCCCAAATAAATGTACAGTTGAAGTCGGAAGTTTACATACACTTAGGTTGAAGTCATTAAAACTAATTCTTAACCACTCCACAGATTTCATGTAGCAAACTATAGTGTTGGCAAGTCAGTTAGGACATTTGTGCATGACACAAGTAATTTTTCCAACAATTGTTTACAGATTATTTCACTTTCAATTCACTATATCACAATTCCAGAAGTTTACATACACTAAGTTGACTGTGCCTTTAAACAGCTTGGAAAATTCCAGAAAATTATGTCATGGCTTTAGAAACTTCTGAAAGGCTAATTGACATTATTTGAGTCAATTGAAGGTATACCTATGGATGTATTTTAAGGCCTAGCTTCAAACTCAGTGCCTCTTTGCTTGACATCATGGGGAAATCAAAAGAAATCAGCCAAGACCTCAGAAAGAAAATTGTGGACCTCCACAAGTCTGGTTCATCCTTGGGAGCAATTTCCAAACGCCTGAAGGTACCACGTTCGTCTGTACAAACAATAGTACGCAAGTATAAACACCATGGGACCACGCAGCCGTCATACCGCTCAGGAAGGAGACGCGTTCTGTCTCCTAGAGATGAACGTGCTTTGGTGCGAAAAGTGCAAATCAATCCCAGAACAACAGCAAAGGACCTTGTGAAGATGCTGGAGGCAACAGGTACAAAAGTATCTACAGTAAAACGAGTCCTATATCGACATAACTGATGAAACAAAAATTGAACTGTTTGGCCATAATGATCATCGTTATGTTTGGAGGAAAAAGGGTGAGGCTTGCAAGCCGTAGAACACCATCAAATCCGTGAAGCACAGGGGTGGCAGCATTATGTTGTGGCGGTGCTTTGCTGCAAAAGGGACTGGTACACTTCATAAAATAGATGGCATCATGAGGAAGGAAAATTATGTGGATATATTGAAGCAACATCTCAAGACATCAGCCAGGAAGTTAAAGCTTGATCGCAAATGGCTCTTCCAAATGGACAATGACCCAAAGCATACTTCTGGCAAAATGGCTTAAGGACAACAAATTCAAGGTATTGGAGTGGCCATCACAAAGTCCTGACCTCAATCCAATTGAAAATTTGTGGGCAGAACTGAAAAAGCGTGTGCGAGCAAGGAGGCCTACAAACCTGACTCAGTTACACCAGTTCTGTCAGGAGGAATGAGCCAAAATTCCAGCAACTTATTGTGAGAAGCTTGTGGAAGGCTACCCAAAACGTCTGACCTAAGTTAAACAATTTAAAGGCTAAATGTTACCAAATACTAACAGAGTGTATGTAAACTTCAGACCCACTGGGAATGGGTGATGAAAGAAATAAAAGCTGAAATAAATCATTCTCTCTACTATTATTCTGACATTTCACATTCTTAAAATAAAGTTGTGATCCTAACTGACCTAAGACATGGAATGTTTACTAGGATTAAATGTCAGGAATTGTGAAAAACCGAGTTTAAATGGCTTTGGCTAAGGTGACTTCAACTGTATCTGTAAGCTACAATCAAATGGGTGGAGGAGCAGGTTGTTTTGCAGGTGGAACAGAGACACATTATAAACCATACAGAAGAAGAAGAAGGCGAGTGACCCCTGAAATGCACCATCATATTTCAAATGCGTGTTTTTGAAATACGACAATTTTTTTTTACTGGAAGTGGATGTTGGAAATACAAGCCCAGACTCCATGCAGACACACATATATGGGGCACACAGAGAGAAACACGGAACAGCACAGACAGGAAAGCCACTCGGTGCCGTGCCGAGTTTCCGCTCGCCGGCGTGGTGTTGGGTTTCCGTCCCGGTGAAACCCGGCTCGCCCTCCCACGCTCCCACCCGGACCGATCCCACCTCTGCCTCCGCTGAGCTCCCTCTGACGATGGGAGGGGCCATCTGTCCACATCGCTCCTCTTTGAAACAATGGCTAGCGAGGGGGAGGAGAGACAATGTGCAGCTGTCCTTTCTCTTTCCCTTGTGCCCTCCCCCCCCCCGAAAAACATCTGCTGTGCCCACTCACATCGGGCCGCTCGGGATGACATGCAAAGCAAGCCGAGGTCAAATGCATCTGAATGCAAATTCAAATGACTTCCTGTTGTCTGCAGACTTTTCCATGGGGAGGGGGGGTGTGGGATCAGAGTTGAATGGACCCCTCTGTTCCAGACAAGCTGTCGAAATGGGCACCGTTTAAGCGCACCCCCACAACCCCCCACCTGGTGGCATTCCAACAGAGCCGGTTTCCAAGCAAACGGGAAAATGGTGAATGCCGCCAAAATGTCCCACTGCTGATGTTTATAGTGTCTGGGCTCGATTACTGCTGAGGGCCTATATTTATATTCACTCGGTTCTGTCAGAGTCACTCTGAATTTGACTCGGTTCTGTCCTAGTCACTCTGAATCTGATCCGGTTTTGTCCAAGTCACTCTGACTCTGACCCGGTTCTGTCCGAGTCACTCTGAATCGGACCCGGTTCTGTCTGAGTCACTCTGAATCTGACCCGTTTCTGTCTGAGTCACTCTGAATCCGACCTGGTTCTGTCCGAGTCACTCTGAATCTCACCCAGTTCTGTCCGAGTCTCTCTGAATCTGACCTGGTTCTGTCCGAGTCACTCTGAATCTGACCCGGTTCTGTCCGAGTCTCTCGAAACCCGCTGCACCCTCCACATGCTTAAGTGGCATCCACTCTAGATATGCTTCCAATTCACCAGAAACCCAGTCCCATTTGAGTGACTCTAGATCTCATTGTGTGTGATTCACCGGAGACGCAGTCCCATTTGAGTGACTCTAGATCTCACTCTGTTTGATTCACTGGAGACCCAGTCATATTTGATTCTGTTAATTCGCTCTCTACCTAGATCCACAAAACAGACCTTTTCATATTCTGTGGCATCTGCTCAGCTACACTCTTTGGCGCGGGTGAAACAGGGTCCAAAATGCAACATTTGGTTCAACAGCAGCAGAAGGGGCTGGCACTCTCTACAGCCTGCCCCATACATTTTTATAACTTTCAATGCAATGCTATGTATTTAAAGCTAAAGCACTCTAAAGAAACCACATTGAACCTTCCTATTATGTTTGGGTCAAAATGACCCAAAATTACTTTTTGTTTTTGTATAATTTCAAATCGGTGATTTTCTTCAGCATATACCTTAAGACATCTGAGAAAATTAGGAAATACATTTAGAAAATATATCTGGAACGTTTATGAGTTTCTTTTTATATTGACCCGTAACACCTTAACACAAATGGCAGTAAAATGCTAACACAATAGGGAGGTCAAAGCTACACTTGTAAAGCATTACATTACGTTTTAGGCACTTATCAGACAATCCAAAGCGTCTTGCACATCTTTACATTCTTTTTACATATAAACCTTTTACACGGCTGGATATATACTGAAGCAAGTCAGGTTAAGTACCCTGCTCAGGGCCCCGCCTGGGAATCAAGCCTGCAACCTTGGAGCTGCAGGCACTGTTCCCAATCCAATACGCAACACTGCCACCCCAATATTACACATGGTAACACACACAGCATGCAATTGTGGAATACTCCGAAGCACATCACAGTCCACTACCTGCAACAGGCCACACACGTGTGTGTTATGTAACACGTCAGCTATAAACAGACAGGGCACACCTGCACAGTCAGATGTCCGGTGTTAATTCGACTCCGAATTAATGAGTACAATAGGGACCATATGTACTCTCTGTTAGAGTTGATTTAACACTGAACATTTTACTGTCTGTGCACCCTGAACACTGTCTGTGGATGGGGTCCAGAGTCACCGTACAGAGCTCCAGAGAGCCGTGGGCCTAACGGGCACTGTCTGTGGACGGAGCAGAGTCACCGTACAGAGCTCCAGAGAGCCGTGTGCCCAAAGGACACTGTCTGTGGATGGAGCTGAGTCACCATACAGAGCTCCAGAGAGCCGTGTGCCCAAAGGACACTGTCTGTGGACGGAGCAGAGTCACCGTACAGAGCTCCAGAGAGCCATGTGCTCAGTGGACACTGTCTATGGATGGGGGGGCAGAGGCTGTGTCTCAACCAGCAAAAATGCGTCCTTCGGAGGCAGCATTTGAAGGCGGGAAGGCATCAAGGCGCGTTTCATTCCAAAGTTAGCAATAAATGAAGCCAGTGTGTGGATGGGCCCACAGTCTCATGTTGAATTCCAGGGTCAACAGTAGTTGGACCTCCCGCAGGACAATTGATCGTAGAGAATCTCCATGGAGGCTCACCAGCAACCCCTAATTGTCAGTTTTGCACCTGCGGGTTGCTTGTTAAAGCTGCACAAGGAACATCAGAGTCTAGCGCACGCTGTTTCGGGGGAACGACCTCCCTACCGCCGCCAGAGCAGCGCGGTCATCCGCTAACTTCTGCCGCAGACTGAAGACCATATGCATTCTGTTAGAGTTGATTTAACACTGAACATTTTACTGTGTGTGCCCCCACGGACGCTGTCTGTGGATAGGGCTCAAACGGCAAAAGTATGAAGGTCTCATTCCAAAAATGATGCCAGTGTGTTGTTGGGCCCCACAGTCAGAGACTGAAGAAAACACCTGGACTGACCAGCTCCCTACCCTGCACTTACCATCAATACATTTCAAAACTTCACTAACTCTTGCTTATTTCCCTAAACCCTTTCCTAATCTTCTCTAAAAATCATTTGTGTGAAGAGCAGTTATTTGGCAAAAAGTTTTTAAAAATTTTTTTTTACTTGCTATGTAAATGTAAAAATGTAAATGCCTCTGCAAGCTCAACTTAGGAATTCAGAGTGAAAGGTGCAGCAGCTTAATAATGGGTGTTTCGGAAAGGGAGTAGTACGTGCTTGTCTGCGCTCTCCTGAATTGATGGCGGGGGGTTGCAGCGATGAGCGCTGAGGGTGAACACGATCGGGCATTCCAATGTTTGAAAAGCAGAGCTGGATATCTGGTGATTGTAGAGAATCTTTTTTATAATGTGTAGGGGTTGAGTGATGGAAAGCTCTCAAACCCCCCCCCACCGCCCCCACAACCCCCCACCCCCCCTCAGTTGTTCAGACTTGGCTGGAATATGAGCCCAAGGCAAGGAGAATATTCAAGGCCTGACATTGTACTGGGCGAAGACAAAAAGAGTCCCTCAGCGCCTTTGGTGAGTTTAAAGGACGAAACAGACTCAAAACCCATGACTATCCAGGGGTTTGGGGGTAGGGGGGGTGGGGGGTGTCTCTTAGTCCGATTGGTTTGCACGGCTTAAAATGGGAGCGTATCTGTTCTACACTGGAGGAGTTCAGCTTGGTGAGAACACAAGAAGGGCAGGCATTATGATGTCACAATGAGATGCGGAGGGGAGGGGCTTCACTGCCATAGAGGAGGAGACACTGGCATTCCATGGCGGATATGTTTGTTTGTTTAATTTCCCAAATTTTTTGGGCGTTTAAACCTTTTTTTTTCCGGTAGCATGACGCTTACAGCGCCCCAGCCAATGGCGCCTTTGAATCAACACTGCAAGGGGAGGGCTTTGTGAGGCAGGCCAGAGAGACAACAGCGATTTGGTGCCCTACAAACGGTTAAAAAGTGTGAAAAAAGGGATTAAAAATAAGAAAAGTAGGTTGGAGGAAAAGGACTGAATTAGAACAGGACCCCTGAGAAAGAGATCAAGAGGAAAAGAGGGAGGGAGAGAGAGAGAGGGAGGGAGAGAGAGAGGGAGGGAGGGCAGTGAGACAGAGAAAAGGAGAGGACAAAAATAGAGACAGGAAAGACAGCCGGGAGGAAGAGGAGGATGAGGAGAACAGGGGAGATGAAGGGTACGGGGACACATGGAAGGAGCGAGGGAGAGAAAGAGAAAGAGAAGAAGGAGGACAGCAAGGCAGCAAAAAAGCAGGGAGGCAGAGACGCAAAAATTAAAAGAGAGCAGAGGACAAACAAGCTCTGAAGCTGGGATGTGTCAGAGCAATAGTCTCGCGGCCCCGACCGGCAGAGCGATGCTGTTTGGGCTGTGATGTGACTCCCAGCATGGAGCCTGACTGCGGATGAGCTGGAATGGAATCCGGGAGCTTATGTTCTGTTGTCCTGACAGTACAGCACAGACACCACTCTCACCATGGCGATGGCAGGGGACCCGGAACGAGGAAGAGAGGAGGAACTAAGGCCAGACGAGGGATATATTCAGCTACCCTTGAAAAAAAATTACAAAACCATGGAAACCATCAGAATGTTCATTAGGGTTCCCGAGAAATGATGCGAACATGAGGTCTTTTGCAGACCACACTGTAGTCAAACTATTCTTAGAGGCATTCAACCAAAAAAAAAAAAAAACCATTATGACTATAAATTATGAAAATTACTAAGAATTATTTTTTCCATACTTTTAAAATAAAATGAGTATTCATTTCAAATTTCTTTTTGTAGTTCAGATCACTGAACCTTTTAAGCGCCAAAAGATGAGTGACAAGTAAAGTTAAGTTATTATAATGGCACAGAAATGCAAAAAAAAAAAAAAAAATGACAAAGTTAAAAGACAGGAGATGAAATAGAGTAGATTAAAAGTAAGCAGGCAGTCTGCAGAACTGTGCTGAATTACCACCTTAAAGGGTATGAAAGGTTTGTGTGTGTGTGTGGGGGTGGGGGGCTAAAAATTGCTCACCTGGCTCTGCAAAAGCGCGGCTCTGAATCGATAAGAGTAAAAACATGCGCCCGTGGGGACGGTTTCCTTTTTTTTTTACAGCCGCTCACACATCTTACAACAAAATTCACAGGCTTGTGGAGGAATTATGGGAATTCACAAGGGGGAGGGAAAAAAAACACACATTCAGAGAGTCGCCCCGACGCGAGCGGCACTCGGTATAAAACCATCAACGGTCAAGAGGAAGCGGTTAGTGATTATGACCTGACTTTACTGCAGTCCCACAGTTAGTTACTCAGCCAGTGCGTTAGACGGTCCTCAGTGCAGTCGCTCAGGAGACCGCTAAATTCACTGGGCCTGTCAGTATAGGGCCGGACTATTGGCTTCCTGTCCAGGGGAACCAGCTCCATTGCCAGCGGAATAATCTCCAATCCTGTGAAGCAGCCGAGTGTGAGCTGGTTCCTGTGAGCAGGTCCCTGTGAGCCGGTCCCTACGAGCCGGTCCCTACGAGCCGGTCCCTGTGAGTCGGTCCCTGTGAGTCGGTCCCTGTGAGTCGGTCCCTGTGAGCTGGTTGCTGTGAGCTCGCTAGTGAGCAAAGTGTCCTCCCGCCAGCGAGGTCATGGTTAATGTTCATGGGTAAGTCAGCCAACGATTGAAAACGTGGCTGTTAAAAGAGCAGACCATGGTAAATTGCGGTGACCGCTCTGAGTTGGGCAACATGAGCGGTTGGGGACCTTGAGACAGGGGCGTGACGTGTTGCTGTGTGCCAGCGGGTGGTAAAAGAGGGTATTTACCGATCAGAGGATTAACATCGCCGAGGGAGAGAGTGACAGCGGGGGTGTTGGCAAATGATTAGACTCAGCTAAGCCAGTGGAGAGGCCAGGCTCAGAGCCAGACAGACGGACAAACAGACAGAGAGAGAGAGCCAAAGAGAGAGAGACAGTCACAGAAAAACAGGCCAAGTGAGAGAGAGAGAGACAGAACAACAGACAGCCACAAATAGAGGGAGAAAGGCAAATGGAGAGAATGAGAGAGAGGTAGACAGTCACAAAAAAACAGGCCAAGTGAGAGAGAGAGAGAGAGAGAGACATGACATAGGGAATGGGTGAGAGGGAGAGAGAGAGAGGCAGACAGACAGAGATACAGAAAGACAAATAGACAGAGAAAGACAGAGAGAGGAAGAAACGAGGGATTGACAGAGAGAGACAGGTGGACATTATCTGAGCTTCTCAGAATGAAGCCAAACTGGAACCAGGCAGAAGCACATCCAACACTCACCGAAAAACTGATGGTTTTTGTGAAAAGATCAGCTTTACAGTGAGTGTTGGGTCCGATGTGGATATTCCTGTAGTCAAAGAGAACTAAATCATATAAAGACACCTGGCTTTTTTTTGACGTAAATCGTCCTTGACAACCAGAGACCAGCTGTGCAAAAAAAATATATAAGGAAAAAGAGCCAAGTGTAATGTTCTCTTAGGCTGCAGTAATATCCTCAGTCTCACCCCCCCTGTACAAATACAGGTGTGCAAGGCTGCAGAAACAGGCACAGGGAAGAGGGTGAGAATCTAGGAAAAACGCATAAGTTTTTCCACAAAGGGGCGGAGCTACAGGGGAGAGAAAACGGTGACTGACAGCGAAGGACGCTTGTGCGATTATTAGTTGTCTGTGTTCTGTCCCTCTATAAATCAGCCTGAAAGTGAATAGTGGGAGAGAGGGAGAAAGTGAGCGTGAGAGAGAAAAAGAGAGAGAGAGAGAGAGAGAGAGAGAGAGAGAGCAAGCAAGCATGGTATAAACTGTATTTATGCCACTATATTTTTTTGATTCAATAATAATAATGATAATAACAATAAGAATCACCATCATCATCATCATCAATTAAAATTATTATGCGCCTTCCAAGATGTCACAGTTCTCACCTATACTCAGGCAGAGACGTACAAATTTAAACATACCAGCTCAAATCTAGCGCCATGGGGATTAACACAAGGTTTTTGAAGGTTATTGATTGGTGTTTCTGCGCATGTTTCTGCTTCGGACGGAGCAGGAGGAGAACACTGAAGCTTGGGGCTCAGCCAGGAGGCCTCGTTTTCTGGAACATGTTTGGAAGCACGCGTGCCGCGTACACGCCCAAGTTCTGCCCAAAATCGACCCAGGGAAATTGAGACGCGAGTAAAATCGAAATGAACAATGAATGAATCCGGAGGGCATGGAGCTAGGCAAGCGCTCTTTTCAGCTTTTCAGAGTAGGGTGAACATTTTCCCTCCAAAAAGCAGCTGTAATGTCAGCGCATTGAAAGGAGAACGGCAGGGGGGGGGGATTCGCTAACATGCCCATTGCACCCCATAGGCTCCCGGTGAGCATATCCTGCTAAAGCGCTAATTCCTGGCGCAGTGGCTCGTCCCACAATCTTCAATCAAATGCTGACCGTGCCAATGGCCGACAAGTAGGAACAAAGTAATAATAATTATCATAATGATAATATTTATATCCTCCCAGAACCCAGCAGAAAAAAGCTTAAGTATTTAAAAAATTTTACATAGTAAAAGTGTCTTGGATGGCAAAACATGTTGCAGAGAAAATATTTTCAGGAATATTGTTTGCTTTATTTTTATTGCATGTTCCTTGTAGTAGGTTTCACCATAGTAGAATATATGGGTCTTCAGATTAAGACCAGACTCATGTCCACTACAGGGGATAGAAATGAATAGCTGGGTTTGTACAGTCTGTAAGGTTGAAGTACAGCATCTTTTATAGCTCAAACCACAGTGAAAGCTTATAGTGGAATGAAAAAGACAGCACAGTAAAAACAAGGGGAAAAATTAATACAAAATAAGTGCATTAAAGTAATAGAAAAAAAGATAACAGGGTAAGATCAATAATAATTACCGAAAATAAATTATCGTTAAGAAGTCCAATCCTGAATTTACACAAGATCCTGCAACAGTGGACTTCTCGTCTCGTACTAAAATTTAAAGAAAGCTTGCATCAGTGCAGCATAACGGTTAGGGAACTGGGCTTGCAGCTCAGAGGCTGCAGGTTTAATTCCCGGATGGGGCACTGCCGTTGTACCCAAGAGCAAGGCACTTCACCACAATTACAGTAAAATATCCAGCTGAATAAATATGCGCAAGAATGTAAGCTGTGAACAAGAGCATCTGCTAAGTGCTTAGATGTAAATTCTAATAATAATAACAATAATAGCACGGAGATGAAAAAGCAGCACTTTGATTTGTATTGCACAGTCTACCTCAGCGATAAGCACTTTACCAGTACAGAGAGCCACTGCTAGGCTGCGTAATACGCCGAGCTTAAGGTAACAGTGCTTTCTGGAACTGCACAAGGGGGGAGGGGGTGGGAGCAGCTTGGCGGGGATGCAGTGCAGCGCATTACAATGCGTTCACCCGCCACAGGAAACGCCTGCCATTGTTCTCTAATGGGCAGGTAATTAAACTGACCTTCTGTACAGCTGTGAGTACGGCAGCAGGGGCGGAGTGTGTACATAGCAGGGGGCGGGGTTAGGGGCTGGGGAGGGGGGTCGTAGGGCACGAAGGTGAGAGGAAGGAGGACGACGTAACGGAAGAGCGCATTGGGAAATAAGGAGAGAAGGATGAGGAGGAGTACATAAATGAAGCCTGACAGTAGAGAGATAGAGAGAGAGAGAGAGAGAGAGAGTAAATACAGGAGAGTGGGAATTGAGAATGAGACTGAGAGGAAATGATATAGAAATGAAAGGAGAAAAGAGGAGAGGAAATAAAGGAGGGGGAGGGAAGCCCTTGTGAGATAGAGAGGTGAAGTGTAGCAAACAGCCAGAGATGAAATAGAGAGAGAGAGAGAGAGAGAGGGAGTCAGAGAAAGGGAAAGAGGGAGGAAATGGAGGTCAAAGACACCACCAGCAGTAAATATAACTATAACTACCCGGGGGGGGGGGGGGGGGGGGGGTGAGGGGGGGGGGGGGGCATTGACTGTAAAACAATATGGACAAAGTGACTATGAGGTCACCCACTGACTCTCCACAGGCCTGTGAAAAGCGGTTTGAAGCCGTGGAAGTGCAGTTTTTTGTGCCGCCAAGTTGTACAAACTGGAGCCAGATACTGCGCAGTAGGGAAAACTGGGGACCCTTATATGGTCGTGATACCGCCCCCCACCGAGTGACGTGAAGTGACTAGGCAGTGACGGTCGAACAAAATATTAAAATATTGTCCAAGTGACATAATAACTTAACAAATTGGGACATGGGGAGACATTAGACTACATGTTCTTGTGGGGAAAAAATCATTGACTTTGTTTATTGACCGTATTGGTACCATTGACTTACATTGAAAAAGGGGCCTGAAAAAGCCCTATACTGGAGCCAACCGCACTGGCACTAGTGAGCAATGTCTCTTAAAAAGACCTGGGGCCTGTTCCAGAAAGCAGGATTACCGAGTTAGCTGCAGTGATAACTGCACTAAGTAAAAACCTGGAACAGCTCTTTTTACTTGGGTTCATGATTTGGAGGGGGGGGGGGTTCTGGGTTTAACTCAGTGCTGTTATCCAACTAACTCAGTAAACCTGCTTTGTGATACAGGCCCCAGGGGGGTATACTATGAAGCAGGATTACTGAGTTAACTGAGTAAAACCCGGAACCCTCCCAAATCTGGAACATGGACTAAAGTAAAAAGAGCTGTTCCGGGTTTTACTCAGTGCAGTTATTCAGATAACTCAGTAATCCTGCTTCGTAGTGTACCCCCCAGGTATAAGGCTGAACCAGGGGTTACCCCGGTCTTGGCTCTTTGGGAGAGGTGGAACAGAATTTAAAAAACTTGGGGGGGTGAGGGAGATTTATCAATCAAAACATTTGCTTGTGAGACATCGAAACACTGCCTCAAACTAGCGCACGGCGATAGCATAGCATGTCGCCTGCATATACCCAGTCACAGATCTAAAACGAGTTCTCCCAGAACAGCCCTGCTTTTCACCGCAATCAGCTCAAACGCCAGAGACACCACAACCAAAGACGTGGTATGAAAATACACGTGATGTGCCCGAATTGAAATTTAAATTCAGATCATTATAATTCTTCAGTTCAGAAAGATTATTTTTTGCCAAATTTATTACCGAGCCCTAATTATTTTTGAATTCTCTGGGAGAGAACTCTGGGAGGAATGACTTCTTAATAACAGTTGGCCTGTCTTTCCCAAACACCGAGCTGTATTATCAGGGCTGAATTCTTTTTCATCAACACATTACCACTTTAAGATTATTATGCTTTCATTAAGTCATTCGCAAGCACGCAATCTGAAGTAAACTCCTAACAAACAAGGAGAAAAGTTCAGTCAAAGTTAATTCTACTCAGTAACAGCAAACCACTCCATTGAAATACAATATACTGTATCTTAAAACCCCGACATAAAATGTGTGCTATAAAAGTGACAGCTTTTACTGTGGTAGCATAGCATTGCAGTGCAATTGGCTGGCTTCCATTAGTCAGTCAATTTGTCAACATAATAACATGTTCGCACTTAAAGCATGTTCACAATAAAAAGTATACCTTGTCAAACACAGAGAGAGAGAGAGAGAGAGGGAAGAGAGAGAGATCAAACATTAACTTTTTTGTGAAAATGCTGACTGGCGTAAAACAATTATCTGGAGACTGTGTGAGGGGAAACGAGAGAGGGAGAGAGGAGAGCACTCAAAGGCTGCTTATGACAAGTAGTCGGTAGAGCACGCTCTGGTTTTCCCAATGTTGTGTAAAACAGCAGTGTCACAGGGGGGGGGGGGGGGGGGGGGGGGCTGGACCAGGGGAGAGGCAGAGAACGGAAGGGCTATTATACATTTTTCATTAAGTTTCCAGGCACCAAGCCACATCAAAGCCTTTTGGAGAAGAGAGAGAGAGAGAGAGAAGGAGAGAAAGAGAGAGAGGGAGAGGAGAGAGAGAGAAGTACACACAGGATGTTCTAATTAACTTTGCAGCCGCCTGCTCCACTCCCTTCCCCCCTCCACTCATCCGTCCTTCATGACTGCCTGTTCGCTGTCATCCGTGTGGCCTGTAAATCCATCATTCCCCCGTGAGAGAGGTCCGCTCTGGGGAGCGCCATCTTTACTGCAGGGGAGACGAGGGGCAGTGTAGGGGGAGGGGGGGAGGAGGGAGGGAGGGAGAGAGGGAGGGAGGAGTAGAGGGCGCTTGGTGTATGAGTGTGTGTGGGGGCGGGGGGGGGGGGGGGAGGGGGGGGCGGTGGTGAGAGGAAGGGAGTGGAGAGGTGTGGTTGTAGCCCCAGGAAGAGTTTAGAGTTAGCGTTGGGTCCCGCCCCTTACTTCGGCTAACTTTTGCCCCCTTTATCTGGTACTCCCTCCCTGCACCCCTGTGTCCACTCCCAAATCCACTCTCAACCCACCCCCACCCCGCCCTCCCGATTCCCCGAAACGCATGAGTCAACAGGAAGTCCGGCACAAACTTTGCATTACACACATGCCACAGAGTGATTGTCACACTACTGACTGACCTTTCAGCAGTGAATCAGCACCCCCGCTGCTGCTGAGTGTGTGTGAGTGTGTGTCTGTGAGTGCGTGTGTGTGTGTGTGTGTGTGCGTGTGAGTATGTGCGTGTGTGTCTGTGAGTGCGTGTGTGTGTGTGTGTGTGTGCGTGTGAGTATGTGCGTGTGTGTCTGTGAGTGCGTGTGTGTGTGTGTGTGTGTCTGTGAGTGCGTGTGTGTGCGTGAGTGCTTGTGTGTGTGAGTGTGTGTGTGTGTGTGTGTGTGAATATGTATTTGTGTGTATGAGTGTGTGTGTGTGCGTGTGGTTGGATACCCATAATGCCATCCTTCAGCAATAAAGGAAAAAATGACAAAAATCATTGAGAGAAGAGCATGCAGCACATATGCGCTTTTGGCTGTGAATTAGCCTTTAGCATCTCTCCAGGGCATCTGCCTCTTGATCTACCCCAGTGGAATATAAAATAATAAACACCATAAAATGAATATTATGGAAAGAAATATGAATGGAAAAGTAATAAAAGTAAGTCATTCCTATGACTTATCCTCCAAAGACCCAGAAATGTATTTGTGTCCCCTGTAGTGGACATGAGTTGCTGGTCCTATGAACCATATATGCTGAAACCTACACCACAAGGGACATTCAATTAAAAAATAAAAAATTTATAATATTATTGAACATGTACAACTGCATGACGATATTACATTTATAGCAGCACGATAGAACAAGAGCACATATTTTTATAGAAGCTTTCACAGTCTCTTGTCAAAAATGTGCGTATTAAGTGATGAGCAACTCTACTAAAAAAAATCATAATTTGTTGTCACATGTGGTTTAATATGCTGCGCGAAGCAATAAAGTTATTTGAGGCCACTAGGAATCATGCACACTTTATCAAAGTAAAATTCTGTCAGTCTGTGACAGCTGATTAACGCCACACCGTTTATGGCGTCGAAGGGTATAATGGCCATGTAACAGCACACTGTAATTCCCTCCGCCCCCGTATGTTTTCGGTGGTGTGGGTGAGTTTGTTTGTTTGTTTGTGGGCAGGATTACGTAAAAACTACCAGACCAATTTGTGTGTAGTATAGTATGTATGTGTAGTATGGGCCAAGGACGAACCCATTACATTTTGGAGCGGATTTGATCAGTGGTTTTCGAAATAATAAATATATACGCGTTTACAATGTTTTGCAATGGGGGCGCCGCCATGTTTAGTGATTTTGACCACACTAGATTATGCCCCGGAGCATGAATAGTTTGCTCTTTCAGAAAAACTACATCTAGTCTGCTGGATAGAACAGGAACAGCTCTACGTTCGACATTCGAGGAAAATATAGAAGGTAATAACCATATTATTTCTGAAAATCGTAACTAGTATTACGCTACATGTTTCTTTTCACGTGAAGTGGTTCCTTTCTCTGTGTTATTGGTAGCCTAGCCGATTTGGGTAGTTGATGTAACTGACTACTCGGGGGAGTATTCCAGAAAGCGGGTTTAGTGAACATTCGAGTTTGCTAACCCTGAGATTAATTCAATTCAATCTCAGGGTTAGCAAACTCAGAGATTCCAGTAAACCCGTTTTCTGACATACCCCCCGATGTGATTGACCAGCGGAGTTCCGGTTAACGGATAGGCTATAGAAGTTCTTTCACCTATCTAACTAGCATTCTATCTGCCTATTCAAGCCATCATCAATTCACTGATAAGCTTAAATAGGCTAGCTAGTCAGGCAACCTCGCTAGCTAGTAGAAGTAGCGAACTAGGGTGTGACCAAAGTAACGTTATTACAACGGCATTAGCTTCTAGGCTAGCTAGCTATACACCTTGTAGGCTTGTTACGCTTGGTAACGTTAGCCTAACCAGTATTAAATAACTTGAAAATGTATTGTGAAAGTGAATCAGAACTCTCATGGTTAACGTAGCCAATGTGGCTCCATTTTTTTTTCTCACACAACAGAAAGGTAAAAAACGCTAGTTAGTTAGCTAGCTAAATATGGCCAATTGAACTCTGTTCACATCGTTAAAAGAACATTAGATGTACAAATTTTGATATAATGACATTAGCCTGGCTTCGCCAAACCCAATTCGAAAAAAGTTAATGGGGTTTGACTGGAAACTCGATTCATTTTGGATTTCCAAGGGGCCTTATCAACGATTGCAGACCAAAATTATTCTGCACGGAATTGGATAGACCTACAACCAATCTGAGCAATGAAACGTGGGATAGTCATGTGGGTACAATCATCGTATTAGCCCTGCCTCATATTAGTTAAACGGTTGTGATTAACTGGGAATCAGTTGGAACGGGTGCTACCAGACTGATATGGGAGTGAAACAGAATGTGAGGTCACGTGATCAGGCTGGTGATGCTAGGCTAGAATGTCATAGGTAGCTGCCTGGCAAGGCTAGTCAAAGCTATAGTGGGACACTGTAGGCCTGGAGCACCCGCAGTTAGATACAGATTGACATTGGGCTTTTGCTGTAAATATATCTATATATATATATATATATATCTATATATATATATATATATATATATATTATATATATATATTATGCACTGAGCTATTGTTGTCATACATAGCCTACATAGGCTACAGGACACAACTGAATTGAAGTGCAATTGAATTTAGTGTTTTTATTTCATAATCAATGTTAATATATGATAACCATAGTTGGATCAGATGGATAATGTAATGATGTACATACTATCAAATCAAATATTTGCTGTAGCGTAGTTATTCACTGTTGATTTTCATATATAGGACATAGTGGACTGATATTAGTTGTTGTTATTGTTCTTAATTCAGATATAAACATTACATTGAGTTATTAATAGCTTTAAGGCTTTAAAAGGAGTAATTTGGTATTTTGCATCACAAGCCTTGTTATAAGGTTATTTTTGATCATACAACAGTTCATATAAAAATGGACAAACTTAAGATATTTGTGCTCATTGCTCATGTCACAGCTAAGTACACAATGGATCTCTGAGCATATATACAATATGCCCATAAAGATTAGTATATGGTTAGCTGAGATCTATATGGTTAGCTGTCACATGAGCAATGAGCAGTAATATCTCGAGTGCACAATCTGCCAAAAAAAAATTATTTTGACATGGAAAATATTTACCCATACATACTCTGCACTTCAATAATCCCAACAAATCTTCAAAACTAATTCCAACTGCTTATCAATGTATACCTGATTTTACGGTACATGCATCAACATGCAGCATGGGCGGAGGGATGCTCTCTCCAAGCGACCTTTCTAGTTGTACACAGTTACCATGGCTGTTTCCATTAATGCTAATTCTTGCTACTATATGTGTGGGCTGAATGGAATTGTAGTAGGCGGTTAGCGACCTAAATTCAATCAAAATGGTTCCTGCAGGAGGGGTTATATTCAGGCAAGTCTCAAAAAGAAAATCAGAGTGATATTCAAACTGACACGCGGAGAATGCATATTTTGCAGAAAACGGGCAAAAAAACAAAAACATGTCTATCAAAATGTTTTATGATAACTTCATAAAAAGGCAGTAAAGTCACTGTGCATTCAGAAACTATCAGTCAATATCGGCTTCACCCACCAGACTCTAAATTACAATCCGTGCAAGAGACACAGGCAGGCTATTTGAGAGGAGAGCTATTTTTTACCTACATCTCTGCCGCATTCAATGAGCTTCATGAACCCAACTTAAAACGTTGCACACGTTGAATTAAGTGCATCCTAAACATATAGCGTCAGGAGAATCCCATTCATTTAAAGTTCATTAAAAATGTAGGGACATTACACGCAATGTAGGGGGATGATTGAGAAAATGCTTCCTGAAATCAAAAGCCATCTATTTATTTATTTATTTTTTAGAAACAAGATAAATTATTGAGATGGGCTAGACATGAGGAATTGGATTCCCCTAAATCCACTAATCAGTTCCCAAATTCCTAAAATCTTCTAATAAAGGGGAGAAATCTATACTTTGATACTATGCCCTGGTCTGTGTACGGAACCTATGTATTGAAACATTTAAGCTAGATATACAGCCGGTCACAACCAAGATACTGCAATACGTTCAATTTTTCTCTGCGAAGGCGGCGGAGATTAAAAAAAACCGCCTGTCGAATACAGAGAACATAACAAATGTATGTCCCAGACAGATTTTTTTTTCACGTCAGGTCATTATGGTTTCCCTCACTCTCCTTCAATCTGGCGCTCTTATCGTCTCCTCTCCCGTCCCCGTCATTTATTCTACGCTCCCCTTCTCAAATTAATTTATTTTTTCCATTTCTGCTCGTCCGTCTCATATCCGCCCCACCCCTCGCCTTTTCACTTTTCTTCTGTTTAATATTCTGCTCTGTTTCTCTATTGCACCTGCTCTTCCCTCTCCATCACGGCTTCTCCGTATAACCCCCCCCCCCCCCCCCCCACCCCTCCCCAGTTCTCTGTCATCAGACATCCTAGCACAGAAGCGCGTCAAGACTGACTGACTTCAAACGCTCCTTCAGCTACACTCTCCTTCCCGTGTCAACGGCAAAAGAGGCAACGATCCACCTTCCACAAAAAAACCCCCTTTCATTCCCATCTCCCCCCTCTCCGTCGACATCTCTCTTACTCTCGCTCGCTCGCTCGCTCGCTCGCTCACTTTCAGTCCAGTTCAATACTGCTTTACTGTCGCGAATAAACAAACGGTAAATATTCCGAAGCGTAAAATGTAACCTGCAAAAAAAAGTATGAATTTTAAACAATTAACACAAGAGGTAAACACTGTCAAAAATGTTGAGAAAATAATATCACAACAAAGCTGAATGGAAATGGTAATAGAGACAAAAATATGACTGATAACCTAGTTATGAAATAAATGTTAATACTCATTCTAACATGGCGGGGGGGTGAAGTAGGGAAATATTCCAATATTATAATAAATATTTTAAACCTTGAGTATTTTCATAGGAATAATCATGTCACCTGTCCCATAATGGGGAAAAAGGGAAGGGGAGGCTAAGAGGCTTACATAGCAGGTGATTGTATCTGTATCGGTTAAAGTTTCATAACACGGCGTCAACACGAGCAGGCAGGATGTTACATCATTATTATTTCAATTATTAACACCTGGCCACAGAGAGCTCAGAACATTAGTTAGACTCAGAACATTATGGTCTGTCCGTCAGCCACTTTCAGTCATTTCAGCCCATTTGATGGATGTTTCAGTAATTTTGTTGAGGTTGCAACCACCATAAGTCCAGTTAAGTTTCCATTTGAATCTGTATTGTTAAAAAAGGAAAGGGAAAAGCAGCATAATAGTCACTCTAAATAATGCAATCCTATATATTATTAGGTTACAAACAACATCAAGACACATAGTAATATAGCGTATAGTGCCTGTGTACAGAGCAGTAGCTTTCTGACTTTATTATTTTACTAGTCCCACAGTCACTGCAAAGCTTTCCCTCTTTATTTCATTTTCATGTTCACCTTTTTCCAATGGTTGTGGCTTTATTTGGTCAATGACGTCTCGCTCTTTGACTAACCCAGTTAACCCACTGCCAATACAAACAATACCCAGCTCCCCATTTACTACAATATGTATTCCCATATTATATCATAGTACAGACGGAGACAAGCACTTTATATGCATGTTTGAGTGCAGTTTTGTATTGTGGTGCTTTGATTTGTCATGGAATTGTATACTTGCCGTGCTACAGTTTCATTATATCCGAGTTATTGTACATGCCAATCACGCTGATAAGAAAGCCGATTAGCGAGGATTTAGAAATATCAATTTTAACGCTTCGCTCTCTTCTCCTACAGTCTGAACTGAGGAAGCAGAAGATGCATATCGCTTATTTATCGCCATGGCCACCAAGTAGCACACAGTAGAATGTTATAATGTTATATCAGCTCTGACAGAGTAAACTTAACCCTGAAAAGAGTAGATTCGACACCACTTGGGACTCAGATACCCTTACAGAAATGACATTTTCCTCAGTAAATTAATATGAACCTTATGTGGACTGAAAATATTAAATATGATGAACAAATTTTACAGCAGGGTATTTTTAAAAACAGACATATACAGACATACTGTATATCATGTGTGTATTTCCACATATGTTGCAATTTAAAATATTATTAATTTCAATGCATTTCCATTATATTCAATGTCCATAACGGTAAACTCTGTAAAATGAACACAGAACAATTCACTGCACAGCCGTGTTCCTCTCCAAGCCCGCTTGGCTTACTGTGGGCTGTAACAGGTGGCATTGACTCACTTTGCTAAGTAATGGCAGGCTAATTTCTCTAGCTGAATATGCATGCAGCACTTTCTCCATGGACTGAGGTACTATCCTGGTAAGCATCATCCTTTCTTTCACCGTCTGAGCGGGGTACTTAAATTACTCATGTTTAGGGAAAAAAAGAATAAATAAATAAATAATTAACCTCACTGAAAAGATTTGGGATTAGTTTGGCACCTCAGGCTTAACGAGTGTCTCTTGTTTTTGTCTCATTTTCTCCTCTCGAAATTTGGTGTGTGGGTGAATTTTAAATCCAGGAGAAAACATTCTCACCAGATATGGCATCTGGCTGCTGAAGGCTTAAAGTTGGTGGCTTAGTGAGAGCTGCACAGACTGCCTGTCCACTTTTCTAGAAGTAGCCGCCATCTTGGAAACCGCATTCTGTGTTGCGCGTGTTTGAGCGTCCATCTCTTGGAGGCAACGGCGACTATCTGTTGATTCCTGTGACAATCGCAGTGTGAAAAACAAGATGCTTGCCAGCAGAAGTTGGCTTGAGGAGGATTTGGCTTTGAGACCAGCTCTCCACATAACTATCATTTGTGTGAATGGCACTCAGGCAATTCTTCTGTCAGGGGGACTACACTTCTGAAAGCAAAGTGGGCGTAAAAACTACAACTCCACCGCTGCCTTAGGAGAAGATACCTGGGATGTTTCAACAATTAGACGAGCTGGCTAACCACCCCCACCCCCTATCCCTATCCCTCAAAGACAATTCAGATGACGTGATTTTAGATCCTCCATTACTTAAAGTCTCCTGGCTGATCTGCATTACCTGCGGCAATGTGCGGCTACTCGGCGTTCCCTGCAGAAATGTGCAGCTACTTGGCGTTCCCTGCAGGAACGTGCGGCTACTCGGCGTTGCCTGCGGGAATGTGAGGCTACTCTGCGTTCCCTGCGGGGAATGTGCAGCCACTCGGCATTCCCTGAGGGAATGTGCGGCTACTCGGCATTCCCAGCAGGAATGCGAGGCTACTCTGTGTTCCCTTTTGGGAATTTACGGCTACTCGGCGTTCGCTGTGGGAATGTAGTGCTAATCAGTGTTCCTTGAGGGAATA